>VXBX01000771.1:533040-656795 GCA_013400415.1 Scytalopus superciliaris | reverse complement strand
CCCCCCCCCCCACAAAAAAAAAAAAAAAACAACCAACCAACCAACCAAAAAACTCCCCAAAAAACCAACTTAGAAAAATGGTAGCTCCAGAGGACTTCTTTCTGTAAAACTAGGACCTGGGATGAATCTTCTCTTCAGAGAGTTTGATCTTTTCCTATGAGTGTGAAGAATTGATGTGGTTTTGGTTTTGTTCTTTTTTTTTTTTTNNNAATGGATTTGGTTTTGGTTTTTTTTTTTTTTTTTTTTTTTTTTTCACAGACTCCTGATTAGTCTGCGGTCAATGTCTGCCTGAGATGATAAAACTTCTATATATAGCTGTTCACACACGAATAGCTACTTTAAAGGCAGGTTTTTAAGTTAATTTTATAGCTAATGGAGGTCTCACTAGATTCCACTGCTGAGAAAGAGGCATCTCATTCCATGACAGATATTCTACCTGTCTTCCTCCTACAAATTCAAGCACATCCCATGTACTGTGAATCACATGTAACTGCCTCGGAGATCTTACAACCTTTGGAACATCAGGTTAGGTGGAACACCCTAATGGTCTGAAAATAGCACCAGGTCTTTAAGAAAATACAGCACTGAGAGGAAAAGAACCTATGTCTGGATCACAAGTGATAGGACTCAGCTGGTTAATTATTAGTTTCTTGTCATATCTTAGCTGACTGGAATGCCTTTTCCATCCATCTGTTACTACAGAAAGGCATAGTTCTCCAGTAGGTCCTCATGAGTCTGTATCTAGAGACCTTCCTGTTTGGTATCTAAAATAATCAGCTAAGATCTGAGTGACCTCCACACATTGTTATCATGGACTGGATAGGTACATTTAAGCAGATTAATCTGCCTTTTAGTTTTAAATATCTTAATTCAGAGCTGAGTCCCATCACTTGATGGTCTTTATCTTTCAGAAGGCTAAAATAGAAGAAAATTAATTCCTGCTGTTGTGATAGATTCTTGTTCTGGAAATATTATAGAATAGGGATCAAAATAGAAATAATTATCTCTGTGCTGGCTTCAAGGTGACTGCCAATGGAATCCTTACCTGCATGTTAATTTCTGTCGGATCACTCCTAACAGACAAGCCTAGACCACTAAGGAGACCTTTCATGTACTAAAATTAGATGAGATGAACCCAGTCTCACAGGTCTATTAAAAAGTCATGCCTACTTGAGGAGTATCCTAATTACCACTTGGAATCACCGTGTGTGCACTGTATCTAATAAATACGTATCAGTAGAAAAGAGCACAAATACTCCTCGCAGTGCAGTTTTGCGAAATTATTTTAATTCCATTTGCAAACATATATATTGGGAAGTGAATGTCTACCAACTGATACTTCAGTTGTGCTTCTAAGATTTTCATGCTGCCCTGGTGTGTCCCTAATCAGTATTCCTTACCCAGGACCTTTTCTTGATGACCTAAAAATATTTAAAATCTTTTCTCATAACTAATAGTCTCATTTAGGTGTGGTTTAAAGGAGCCATTCTCTTTCAAACACTGGGTTATTTTGTGATGGTAATGAGGGGAGAAAAATTTCTCATCTGTGTAGTACTAGTGTGCAAATCTTTGCTTCGTCTGTGAGTAATTTCTCCATTAATGGTTGAAAATAAATGTTGGAAAGGGATTGAGGAATGTAATGAACCGTCTAGGATTTCAGAAATACAGAAAAACTAGAGGCATGTGCATTCCTCAACGTTTTAACCCTTTTGAATAATTATTCTCAAATAACTGAGAGAAATAACTTGGAAAAAGAGCAGCAATTTGTGGCCAGGATTGAACAAAGAAATTGAAGATCAATATTTACCTGTACTTGCCCAGTGAGCAATTTTGTCCCCCAGTAGCATGTCCTAGGCTAAGCACAGACCAGACTGGATCTAGAACGTGATTTCAAGCAGCTGCATTCATAGATGGCCTTTGCCAAACTTCCCTTTAAACTTGTCCAGGAAATGCAAGCTTAGTTTTGGAGTAATTATCTATATAATGTCAGTAGGATGGGGCTGAAAAAACTGGAGACACTCTGGAATGTTTAAGAAGGAACAGAAACATATAAATACCTGGCTGTTTGAGTCTAGATGAACCTACCAGCAAGGGCATATAGTGTTTTAATCCCAGTTCTTGTGTACATGTTCCATAGGAAACCCAGATTACCTAATCTATAAAAACTATTTAAGGAAGCTTCAAACATTTGTCCTAAAACGGTCCTTTTAACCAAGTACAGTAGTAATTCTTTGCCATTTTTTTTATTCTGTTCTGGTGCATATACACTGAGGCCCTTCATCTAAGAAGGAAATGGCAAATTCAGTTGAACACCATGAATCATATTTGCCAACCTGAAGAATTCAATCAGGCTTCTATTTAAAAAAAAAAAAAAAAATTAGCTGCAAAAAGGCTGACTGGCACCATAGTGCTGTGCCAGAGCCCCACAGCCTGGTGATGATCTGCTGATGGTTAAAACTAATTGAGTTAGTAATTGAGTTTTCAACCAAGTTTTAAGTGAAACCCTAGTTCTTATCAGTGTGTGCAGTTTCTTCAATTTTATTTTCATCAAGATGATGTAAAATCATTGGAAAACATTGAAAAATCATGTAAATCAGGACTTGGGCTTCTTCCAGCTATGGTCTACACTCAGTTCATTTAAGCAGCATAAAGATTTAGCCTCTCTCAGAAGTTGTTGGCTCACAACACGAAGATGCCAGTTGATACTCGATGACTAGGAAGGTAATTTAGAGAACTAATTTTGACCTGACATTTAATCCTAGTGATTGATGTTGCCTGCTCATAGAACCCAGTTAATCTACAGATTTAACAATATTGTCTAAGAAGTTTCACAAGTCTCCCACCCACCAACAAGGATGGATTATCTAAGGATTAATAACAAGCACAAATTTCAGTAGAGCAATTCTTTAGTGAATTTTCCCTGGAGGAAAATTATTTATCTTCACAGCAGCCATAGGAATTAATGTACCTTTTTAATGAAAGAAAAAATCTGTTTCAAAATATCACTAAAGCCATGCATAGTTGGGCACTTTGTCCTACTGAATTACAGCTTCTGTTTCTTCACCAAAGAAGACACCTTGCCATAAAGACAGGTATTTCTCTTCAGTAAGAATTCTATGCAAAAAGAGCAAAATGTTTATTGACAGAGGGAACACACTTCTTCAGTCAGGGTGTAGTTGATAAAATATCCATTTTGTTTCAGTCATACTATGCAGGAATTCATCAGAGTTCTATAATTCCCCTGAATACTATTTTTTTTTTTCCAATCAGACTGTAACTTCAGATGCTGAAGTATTTTTTTATACTACAAAATCTTAACTGGTTAGGTGAATCTTTCTTATGCCCCTTCATAGTGTACGTCAGGGTTGGGTTTACTTGGTTAAACAAAAGCTCTTCCTTTGCTGTAGCATCACCCAATGCAATCACCTCTACCATTTAAACAAGAAAGGCCATTAAGCTGCAGAGATCTTTCCTCAATCACTTAGTGATAATTAATCTCAGAGGCATGTACTGCACCTCCGGAACACTTGAAAACAGACTAGTTATAGTTATTTAACATTGCAGCCAGACAACCAAGACATATATCCTTCCTTCTCTTTGGAACATTTTCCTCTAGTCATTAGTTAAATGATTTATTATTAATAACTTATGATATTCACAAGCCTAACTCCCCATTGATACTATATCCCATCATCACTGCATCCAACCCTCTATGGGATTTCATGGTGAAAAAGCAGAGTGACACAGAGAGAAAGAGATTCTATGTACTTTTAGATAGATAACAAAAATATGTGTATTTGTATGCAGAAGTAAATATACATGCACCTACATATATACAAGTCTTAATTTTTAAATTTTAAATTCCAAAAAGCCCTGTCTTCTTTAAAAATTTAACTAAATAATGTTATCTGTGAACAACTGTACCATTTTTTAATGGTTGTCTTAGCTAATATCAAATGTAACTGAAGGCATGGGAACACACCAAGGCCATTATTACTGCATCTGAACATCTGTTGTTTCACTAGCTTTTGGGTATCATTAATTTCTGACTTAGAGATTACAAAACATTACATTATTTTTAATGGCTCATCAAAATTATGGGCAATTGTTATAAACATATCTTCACTCCCAGGTGTCTAAGCACATCATGGCTTACATAGTCATCAAGGTAACAGAGTACTACAAAAGTTTTGAAGGAGAATCAAACTGATCCCCATATACCTGAAGAGTTCTTTCCACATGGGGAGGAGCATGGAAGAAAAATATTTTATCTCCTTTGGCCAGGTTCCTTAATTCATTACCCTTTTAGCCTCTGTTGTAAATTAGATGTATTTAACAATGACAAAATAGTCTTCATTAATTTGATTTTCCCAAGTTCAACTTGGCCTCTGAACTGTTAATGAAATCTAAGAAACCTATAGAATTTGCAAAAAGCTGCCTAAATTGGGGTTCATCTTACACATATGTAATAGTGCTGGCCTTGAGAATAACTGTGAAGTTTCAGAGCTCACAGTGCTTATGGAAGACTTCAAGAAAACAGCCTAAGTACTCATGTATCTACTGATATATCACATTTACAGCCATAACTCATTAATTTCAACAAGGTAAGTGCAAGGTCCTGCAACTTGGGTTGGGCAATCCCAAGTACAAGTACAGAGGCATGGTTTGGTTAATGGTTGGACTCGATTGTATAAGAGGTCTTTTACAACCTTAACAATTCTAAGATTTTTGATGAGCTCCAAGCCATAGGAATGTTTTACATTATTGAGTTCTAACATGCAGCCCAGTGTCAAGCTGTGAAATCATGTAAGGCATCAGCCCATTATTTCTTGAACTTCAAAGTGGAAAAAAGCACAGGAATGAAACATACCTATGCCTTAAGGCAAAAGAGGTCACATGGGATGTAGAGATGATATCAACAGAGTGCTGTGCAGCCCATACATGTGCTGGTCTGCACTGTTCAGGACTGGGACTCTCACTCAGGCGCTACCCACAAAGCCAAAATATGCATACATAATCTTCTCCACTCTGGAATAATTTCTCTGGCTTTTCTCTTCAACATCCTTACATTTGCCAGTTTTCTGTCCCCCTGTTCTCAGTTCTGGCAGAATGACATCTCTCCCTGTGATCGTGTAGAATGCAGGCTCCTCACCTGGCTCACTCTTCTGTCTACCCACAACATGTGAGGATATTATTTAAGACTACTGAAAATTATAAACAGCTCAGGTGAAACAGGGCAACCTAAACCTGGCATTACAACTACCTGTAGGATACCCCCAGACACTCTGACAGAAATCTCCTGGGGTAATACCACGTGAACACCAAATATAAAGACAATGGGCTAATGGTTTCATGTACTACTTTAGTCTGAGGGATTTCTTTGGCAATTCTCTCTCTTCCTCCTGTAAGATCTGAAGGAGAGTCACTTTATCACAAAATATTGGAATCATAGAATCATGAAAGGGTTTGGGTTGGAAGGGACCTTAAAGATAATCTAGTTCCAACCTCTGCCATGGGCAAGCATGCCACCCATTAGATCAGTTTGCTCAGAGCTTCACCCAACCTGGCCTCAAACACCTCCAGAGATGGGCATCCACAGCTTCTCTGGGCAACCCCTTCCAGTGCTTCCCCACATTCACAGTAAAGAATTTTTTCCTAATACCTGATTATCTAATTCAGCATATCCTTTTTCGGTTTGAAGCCATTCCCCTTTGTCCTATCACTACATGCCTTTGTGAAATCATGACTTTTCTGAATACTCATTGTGCTCATGAGAGAGTGAGTTTTGCTTTTTCTGCTTGTTTTATTTTACTTATTTTACTGCTGTACTGGACAGGCTCCTGTGCCTGCCATAGGGCTTGCTTGCCTTACTGTAAATTAGATTTGAAGGGACTGTGACTGTGGTGGAGAATGTGCTGGGATAGATAATTTTCTTCATGATAGCTATGTTATGGATTTGTGCTGGAAAGAGATTTGATAATGCACTGTTTTACTTATTGCTGAGCAGTGCTTACAGAAGGCTAAGGACTTTTCTGCTCCTCACCCAACACCACCAGTGAGGAGGCTGGGAAGGAACAAGAAATTGGGAGGGGACATAGCTGGGACAGCTGATCCCAACTGACCCAAGGGATACCCCATACCATATGGTGTCATGCTCAGCTTATAAAGCTGGGGAAGAAGAAGGAGGGGGACATTCAGAACGATGGTGTTTGTCTTCCCAAGTCACCATTATGCATAATGAAGTCCAGCTTCCCTGGAGGTAGCTAAACACCTGCTTGTCCACAGGAGATGGTGAATTAATTCCTTGTTTTGCTTTTGCTTTACCTATTAAACTGCCTTTATATCAACCCAAAAGCTTTTTTCACTTTTATTTTTCTGGTTGTCTATCCCATCCCACCATGGGGGGAGTGAGTGGCTGTGTGGGACTGATTTGCCACTTGGGGTTAAACCACAACACTGAATGCTTGTGCACTTATAAACTACTGAGGGAGAGACACCTCTGAAGAAATCCTTGATTTTTTGACTATAAAGTGCTCAGTTGCCTGTTAGAGAATTAACACCTGTTGAACTAGACTGAGATTTACTGTTGCTAAGCCTAAGCACTTGAAAGAGGACTTTGGTACTTCTTAGAAAATGAATTGAATTAAATAAAAGTATTTCACTCTTATTTTATGGCATCTGACTTTCTAGTAATGCAAATAATTCAAGAACAAGTGCCTTCTTGGGAATGTGGGGTAGGTTAGTATACACTGGGTTTTCTAAGATAGGACTCAATGCAGAAAGTCAACAAAAGCCAGAAGCTGCTTTAAAAATTCTCATCAGGGTTTCTTATCACTCACCTGCATCTCTTGGACCAGAGATAGCCCAGTTTTGGGCTCATCAGGGACATGGAGCTCCTGCAGTGAGTCCTCCATAAGATTACAAAGATAATTGGGGGATAGGAGCACTTCAATTATGAGGAAAGGGATCTGATGATATCCATCTTGCAATTTTATTCCTAAAACTGGATCTCCTCTGCAGGTTCCTTGACCTTACTTTGTTTAATGGCAAAATTGGCTTTCAGAGAGATTGTACTATTTTGTCCCCTTTCTCAAAAACCCCTTCTGCCGTGTTGCCTAATAGGTTGATGTCATCAATGCATTGCAGGTGTTCTGGAGCTCTGCCCTGTTCAAGTACAGTCTGGATCAGTTCATGGCAAAAGATAAAACTGTGTTTCCACCCCTTGGGAAGTTGATTCCAGGTGTATTGGACACTCCTCTAAGTGAAAGTGGCCCATACTCTGCTGCCAGAGGGATAGAGAAAAATGCATTAAAAGCAATGATTGTGGCCCCAGTTGGCTGCCTTTTAGTCAGTTCACACCGAAGTTGCAGGGGTATGACATCATTCAGGCCATGACAGTCTGCTGTCAGCCTCCATTCTCCATTAGACTTTCACACTGGACATATGGGACTGTCAAAGGGTGAGCGAGTCCTGCTGATCACACCTTGGCTCTCCAGTTGATGAATCAGCTTATGGATGGGAATCAGCTTGGTGCAATATTATTGCCAGTGCCCTGCTGTGGTAACAATTGGCACCTGTTTTTCTTTGACTCTCAGCAACCCCGCAACAGAAGGATCCTCCGAGAGACCACACAAGACAGACATCTGTTTAATTTTCTCTGTCTCCAGGGCAGCTATACCAAAAAGCTACTGATATCCTCTAGGGTTCTTGAAACACCCTCTCCTGAGACAGACTATGCCAAGAGAGAGCCTCTGGACCAGTGACAATGAGGTGCTCTTGGTGCTCGTTCCCTGTCAGACTGATTTCAGCCTCCAACAGTCAAATGCTGAGATCCCCCATCACTCCAGATATACGAATGGGATCCACCCTTTGTAGACAGATGACACTGTGCACCTGCATCCATTAGAGCCTTACAATTCTGTGTCTTCTGTGCCAATCCATTGAATCCACACAGTTCAATAAAACCACTTTTTCCCTTCCTTGACCTGGCTGGAGGCAGGGTCCCTCTAGTCCTGCTCATAGCCTTCATTACTCCTTGTAAATATGAATCAGAAGTCCATTTATTAAGACTGCAAGTAAGATAATCCTGCTACTACATCTAGAGAACTGTCTACTAAAAACTGGAACAGCAATTTTCATTAAAAAATTCCCTTTGGTGATTTTTTTTTTTTTTACCTTGCAACTGATATATCTATACCTTTAGGGTACCCATTTTCCATCCCACTTCTTCATGTCCTCTCCATGGTCATGCAGGTAAAACCAGAGGTTAGCCTGTGGTGTGTACCCACTACATCCTCTCTCTTGAACAGAGGAACATTTACTCCTAATATTGGATATACAGGTCCATACAGCTGGGGAGTAGGACATATCCACTTTGAATTGCTGCACCTCCCAAGACAGTTTCTTCCCAGATGACATAAAGGCATGTAGTGAGGCAGGGATACTTTCTTCTTATTGCTGAAGTTGACCAGTCAATTCAGTGACTGTTTGTCCCTCTCTGTTTTCCCCAGTCATTACTGCCAATGAGCTGGTGTGTGACCATGGTGAGCTCTGTACAAACTTTCGCCACACTTTTTACCTTGTGTACACTTGATTTCATCTGGACCTTTAGATAAATTCTTATTGTCCAAGTCATCATAAATCACCTTCAGCGTGGTTAATTCTCTCATGTACTGGATACCTCTCTCCAACGTGTTCCACTTGCCTGGGTGACATGTAATATCTTCCTTGAAGGGATACCTTTCCTTCATGCCTGACAGGAGTCACCTCCAAAGGCCCCTTTTTCAGTTTCTTTGCAAATGTACATTCTCTAGAAAGGGATTGCAGCTGGCTGGCTTTCCTATCCTCTAATTCCAGGCTACCAGCCCTGGGCAGGGGAGCAACTAGATGACATGTTCACCTGGACCATAGGTGAAATATTTTCATGTATCCAGCAGTTCACTTAGGAATAGGTATTAGGTTATGGTTTCATTTGAGATCTGCTTCTTCCTCCTCCTCTTCTTGTTTCAGAGTAACCTACCCTATTCACTTTCTCCTCCTTCCCCTTAGTAGGAGTTGCTTCCCTTGCTAAAACAGCTGACTTTCTCACCCAGTATTTCTTCTTATATTTAGGGGTGACTGATGACCAACATGGGCTGTTTCTCTGGGACATCGGCAGTGCCTGTCACTGGGATTGGAGTTGTCACAATACCTGTCATTTTGTTGTCGGATTCAGAGACCTTCTTTTCCCCTCAAGGGCACTGAGTAGTGTTGAACAGGGCTCAGTGGGCATCTGACAGGCTCCAGCACACTGAAGTGATTTGTGCCTCTCTGGAACTGCCAGAGTGACAACATATTTTTCCAAACATATTGTGAGTTTTTCAGAATTCTGCACTTGCTTAGTGGTGAAGTTCTAAACCATTGGATGTGTCCACTGTCCTAGGTATTTGCCCATACTACCCCATACATAACTATTCAGCCTTGGGGAAGATATTTATGTTATATACTTATATAGTTTTTTAAACAAGAACTGAGACATAGCAATATGTATATGTTTGAACATCCCAAGAACATTCAAAATGCTCAAAAACTGTTGTAACTGGCCTGGAGGAGAAGGGGAAGGTGAAGGAGGAGAGGAAATTGTCCGTTCTTTTTTCCCCCCATAGATTGCCTCTCTGAGTAGTAAAGGTAAAGAATGTAGTTATTAACAGTTCCTGAGAGACAGTTTTCGCAGCAGGGAGATGACGGCAATGCTAATGACAAACACCAGATTAGTCTCATGACCTTTAATTTTATCATATCATAATATGGGAAAATGATAACTTTAATCCAGTCCCCAGAGATTATAAACAGCACAACAGGGAACTTATACAGCTAGTAAGGTGTTAGGTAGCACAACACTGAGAAAAGCACAAAAACTCTGATAGTATATAAAGCAACAGCATGACCAGCACCTATTAAACTAATATAATAAATACTTACAACAAATTTCTTTTAACATGGTGTGATCAGATCCATCATTACCTCAACCCTTCATGCTCCCCATTGTGCACCAAAAAAGACTGTCATAGTTTAACCGAGCAGACAGTTAAACACCACACAGCTGGTTGCTCACTTCCCGTCAATGCAATGGGGGAGAGAGTCAGAAAAAAAGGTAAAGCTCCTGGGTTGAGATAATGACAGCTTAATAGGACAGAAAAAGAAGGGAAAATAATTTAACAGATGGCAAAAGAATATAAAAAACAAGTGATGCACGGTGCAATTGACACCTATTGACCAATGCCCAGACAGTCCCTGAGCAGTGATCGGCCCCTCCCACCCAACTTCACCCAGTTTTACTGTTGGCAGGATGCCATACGGTATGGGATATCCCTTTGGCAAGCTGGGGTCAGCTTCCTGGCTGTGTCCGCTCCCAGCTTCTTGTACACTCCCAAACGCCTCATTGCCAGGGCAGTATGAGAAGTTGAAAAGGCCTTGACTTAGTGTTAGCACTGCTCACAATTAAAACATCATATGTTACCAACATTATTCTCATCCTAAATCTAAAAGACAGCACTGTACAAGCTACTAGAAAGAAAACTTACTGCCCCAGTTGAAACCAGTTATTGGAGGATGCTGTTTTTTTCATTTTAATTCATCAAAATGGGTCAATTTTCTATTTGTCTTATATTCATTTACTTATTTCTGACTGCCTAGGGGGTAAGGCTGGGGGCGTGTGCCAGAAGAAATAAAAAAATTTACAGCTGAATAGAATCCCTTTTAATAAAATTTATCTTTAAATACAAGATACTGTTGTGTGTTTTGGTATTGTGTTTACTGACCTAGACATAAAATTATGTAAGAAACTTTTCTATTCTTCTGTCATATCCACTTCAGTCACACACATGTGCAGACACACATGCAAACAGGGCAATTACTTATCAAAGGTGCTTACACAGAATCTGAGTATCTTACAGGCTGGTATGTATTTATGTGCACAACCCACTGTGAAACCACACAGTCCCATTATCTCTCCTTTCTCCCCCAGTGGAAAGAAAATGCCCACCCCACCAGAATTTGTTGCAGAAACCAGTTGTGAACTCTTTGTCTTTTTGTTGACCCATGAGGGCATCTAAAAAGCCACATTAAATTAGCTACCTAATTTCTGAAGGGCTAAAATTACATGAGATGACTCCCACTCACTGTTACTTCTATAAACTCATATACAAAGACTCTAATGAACTCTAATTTCCTCTGCTATAGGTTAATGATTTAGCCACTAAATTACCTTCATTCTTTTTTTAGTCTCTGACCTTGGCTAGCATCTCTGGATATTAGCACATTATAAATATTAAACATTAGCAATATCCTTTTTTTTTTTTTTAATTGAAAAAATCTATAGGCCTTTCAAAAGGTAGTTGACAGATAATAAAATCTGGGCTAAATGAACCTGTCTGTACTCTGCTTTTGGTAACATAGTAAGGCAAACTTACCTCCATAGATTCAGAGGATCACAAGATGATTCAGGTTAGAAGGGCTACTCTAGCCCAAACTGCTGCTCAAAGCAGGGTCAGCTATGGGTCAGGCAAGACTGTTCATGGATTTATGCACTTTGGTCTTGAAAACCTTCAAAAATGGAAACTTTATGGTTCTGTTCAGAAATTTTGACCAGTAACCGTGCCTGTTTCTTTTCAGACAAAATAGACAAAGCTGTATCAGACATGGTGCACTAACTCCTTTTGCATAATGATTTATGTACGCTGACCCCTAAATGCTCCCTGATCCAAGACTTCCACCTTCCCTTCTATTTCCAGGGCACAACAGGATGGTCCTGGCTGCGCTGTGGCTAATGCAGATGTACAGGTTGGCTCTGTGAGCTCATGACATGTCCAGCTGCTGCCAGGCACTGTCCGTAACACCTGAGTCCTTTGCCTCTGTCTCACTGAGCTCTAATTTAAATCTTTCTATTCTACTCAGCTCCCAGTTTCTGCACAACCTCAGGAATATAATATCTTTCAGACCTCTAGCCTTCTCGAAATTTGGTTGAAATTGGCTAGTGGTTTCAAAATTTGCAGAGAAGTTCAAAGACTGATAGATAGACTGCAGGAACACATAAAGACTCATTTCCTTAGGAAATAAGTCTGAGAATCCAATTATTGTATGATTTCTGTGTGAGACTCCAGAACCTTGAAGCTGAGAAAATGTAACAAGAAGAATCTTTCCTCAAACCAAGCAGACATTTAAATATTTTGGAATTAAAATGGCATTATTTCCATCACAAAATTGTTTCTCAGAGGCATGGAAGTTACATCAGTTTTCGCTGTAATGCAAAGACATTAATCCTACTTTAAATGTCTGTCGGCTTTTTAATCCAGCATCCCCAGTGTGATTACAATAATTAAGTATGCCATGTAATGCTCCGATGAGCAAAGTATGATTTGTGGGGAAAGGTAATATCTTTTATGAGACTAACTGATACTATTGGGGGCTAAATCAAAGCTTTCAGGCACTAAATTTTTTTTCTTTTTTTTTTTTTCCCAGGTTGTTCACCTAGTTAAACAGTGGCTGTGTGCCTCACACTTTTCTGAAACAGTACCCATGTCTTTCCTAATTGTTCAGAACCATTAGGCTTAAAGATAGGAAAGGCATGTTGAAAGCAACAGAGCATTAAATGGTAGAAATACTGGAAGAGAAAGGATAAAATATGTACAGCCCTCTGTTCTCCAGGCTTCCCACTGATCTAAGGATGCAAAGACCACTGCTGTGGACAATATGAAATTGCAGACAGTATATAATAAGGTCGAGTTGGAGATTACAGGTCTATTGAAGATTTCTCATCTGTTTAAAAAGAAGTTACATATTTTCCAGATGAGTCGGGCAGAAGAACTAGTTTGCCTTTACTGCAAATTGAAAAGGAGAGGGAAAAGTTTAAAAAGACCATAAAAGAGAACCTAAAGAGAAAAAGAGAGCTGCTCTGTTAGGAGAATGATGATGACCACAAATATCTAACCAATCAAAAATACTTTGACTATTTCCAAATACAGTGATTCAACTTTGATTCCTGGTTTCTGCATCTCTAAGGAAAGAAAAATTGTCTCAGCTTAAATTTTCAATAACAGTCTTGAACACAAAAGTGAGACTAAAATATAAATAAAGAAAACATTAATTTTATTTTTAATATAAATTAAGAATTAGAGATAAAACAGTAACAAGTCTCTATCACATTTTCAAGTAAAATACATATTAGTTTTTAGATATTGGTAGTCAGCCCTAGGGTTTCATTAAGAGGAAGTCACTTTTTCAGGGTGATGTCATGATTGAGGGCAGCCAGTCCACCATCAGGGGCTCTATTTTCAGAGGCAAGTCAGGCTGCCTTCCAGAGAGGAAAAACAACTGCCCATGATAAGGATGGGATTTCATTTGGAGTCTGTTTCTTAGTAACCTTGGATGGGAATTAGATAACATGCTTTATCTTCCTGGATGTTGATTGTATTTCCAGTGGTTATTCCCTGGCCAAATTACCAGATGTCTAGACAGACATTGAGGCTATAGCTGACAGACAATGGCCTCCTTCATTGGAAACCAAGGCAGCAGAAGGAGATGGTACAATCCCAAGTTTCAGTGTGACTTGGTGTTATGACATGCAACCAACAGTCCATAACTGCTACCAGTATCTAAGCCACTGCAGAAGTGCCAAACCACCGTTATGCTCATGTGTCTTCTCTTTCCCTTACACCTGTCCAGTCTTCATTTTTGCTTTTTATTTTCCTGATCTGAACTTTGATTCATCTGTTCTTATGAACTCATGACCCTTTGTGAACACCTATGGTGGCCTGAGGAAAGAGTGGAGACATCATGAAGGACAAAGAAGGCAAATGATTGGGAAGAAGACAGAATTTGAATCCCTTCTTGGTGGCCATGCCAGTTAAAGAAGGTCATGGAAATATCATGTCAGTTCTCAGCAGGAGCTGAAAACTACAGATTCACAAAGTCGGTGGCTGAGCTGCTCCTGTGTTTGTTCTGCAGTCAGGGAGCTTGGACCACCATTCTGATGTTTCCTGATGCTCAGCATACTCTTGGCTCCTCCAGTGCACAATGATCTAGAACTCCTACAATGGGCTGTTTGCTCCTGTTTCTGACAGACAATGACTCGTAAGCCTGTGTCCAGTCTTTGCACAGCAAGTGTTAAGTAAAGGTCAATATAGGTATCTAATAGTGGTTTCTCTCATTAGGCTGGAAGGACCCATTTCACAGACAAGGTATTATTCCAGAGTGGAGCAACCAATGGACCTGACTTATGTCATGGGCTTTGGTGGCAGTAGCTCTCAGTGTTAGGACTGGCTATTTGGGTCTTTTTTTCTTGTATTGCAGTGCAGCATCTCCTCTCCCTTTCTCCACGCTGTGCTGTCTCACTCCCCAACCAATCATCAGAGTGCAGAGATATAATCTAAACCCCAAGGCTTCAGTACACTGTTATAAGCCACAGCTTGCAAATCCAAACTAGCTCCAGGCCCAGAAGTGCCAGGTTTGGGACAGTTGCTAGCTTTGTCTTTAATAATGAAACTCTAAGAATATCCTAACTGCAGTAACTAAATGCAACATAAATACAGCAATTTATCCTGGTACACCAACTCACTCATGATTAGCAACAGGATTTTGAACTTGGTAGAAGTAGATAAATCACTTCTCACAAAATACTTACCCTAAATCACAAGCCTTTTTCTCTGAAAGATGTTACTGGAAGTGCCAACTCCAGGCAGAGCTGAAGGGAGTAAGGAGGTTGTTAGTAGTTGGCAGGAGAGGTGCCTACCTGTCTCTTTTGCTGTGAAGAGTTTGTGACATAGTGTTATATGAAGTCTCATTTTATAGTGTGTCTGTCACCTGTGGAGGATTGACACTGGAGGACTCCAGGTGCCCAACAAGCTGCTCTGTCACTACTCTTCTCAGCTGAACAGGGGAGAGTAAATAGAACAAAAGACTCATGTGTTGAGATAAGGACAGGGAGAGCAATTCCAGCCATGAGCATTACACAGGGTCACAACGTCTTTCAGGCATCCACCTGCTCCAGCATGGGGTCCTCTGCAGGTTGGAGCTGGATCTCTGCTCCACCACAGACCTCCATGGGCTGCAGGTGGATCTCTGCACCTCTGTGGTCCTCCAAGGGCTGCAGGGGCACAGCTGCTTCACTATGATCTGCACTGCAGGTTGCAGGGGAATCTCAGNTGCCCAACAAGCTGCTCTGTCACTACTCTTCTCAGCTGAACAGGGGAGAGTAAATAGAACAAAAGACTCATGTGTTGAGATAAGGACAGGGAGAGCAATTCCAGCCATGAGCATTACACAGGGTCACAACGTCTTTCAGGCATCCACCTGCTCCAGCATGGGGTCCTCTGCAGGTTGGAGCTGGATCTCTGCTCCACCACAGACCTCCATGGGCTGCAGGTGGATCTCTGCACCTCTGTGGTCCTCCAAGGGCTGCAGGGGCACAGCTGCTTCACTATGATCTGCACTGCAGGTTGCAGGGGAATCTCAGCTCTGGTGCATGGAGCACCTCCCGCCCTTCCTTCTTCACTACTGAATTGTTTCTCTTATGCATTCTCACTCCTCTCTCCAGGTGCAGTTGCACAGTCCTTTCCCTCCTTTTAAAATACATTAACCCGGAGGTGTTACCACTGTCACTANACCTGCTCCAGCATGGGGTCCTCTGCAGGTTGGAGCTGGATCTCTGCTCCACCACAGACCTCCATGGGCTGCAGGTGGATCTCTGCACCTCTGTGGTCCTCCAAGGGCTGCAGGGGCACAGCTGCTTCACTATGATCTGCACTGCAGGTTGCAGGGGAATCTCAGCTCTGGTGCATGGAGCACCTCCCGCCCTTCCTTCTTCACTACTGAATTGTTTCTCTTATGCATTCTCACTCCTCTCTCCAGGTGCAGTTGCACAGTCCTGTCCCTCCTTTTAAAATACATTAACCCGGAGGTGTTACCACTGTCACTAATGGGCTCACCCTTGGCCAGCAGCTGGTCTGTCCTGGAGTTGCCTGGCATTGGCTCTGTCGGACATAGGAGAAGCTTCTGACAGCTTCTCACAGAAGCCACCCCTGTAGCCCCCCCTCTACCAAAATCTGTCCACACAAACCCAATACATCACCAAATGGTTTGGATTTTACTGTGAGAAAGAAGTTAGTCTATGTCCCATAGGAATTTACTTGTAAGGTTTCTCATTACAAAAATAAGAAGTGTCCTCTGAAAGATCCCTTCATCCAGACGTTTGAATAGATTACAGCTGAATGAATGGAAAGAAAGAGCTGTGCATGCTACAGTGATACAGAAACTTTATAGGTGGGTGGAGTACAAAACAGCAGTAACAAAAAGAGAGAACTTTCTCTGCACATTTTACGTTTGCAGAATGATTTCCTTATTCAAATACTCACAAGGTGTGCATATAAACATTTCTTCGCACTGACACCTTGAGAGATCTGCAACCTTTCTTTCACAAGTTTGAATGCCTTGTCATAGCAATTTGAAAATTTGGTAGAGAAAATGACTCAATCACAGCACATCTTACAGCTTGTTTTCTGCTACAGTGAACTCCAGACCACAGCATTCCCCTGTGTTATAAGCCTTAGCACAGACTCTCAAATCTTGTTTGTTTGGGCTTTTTACTGAGAAGCCACGTTTCAGATACTGTTGCAGTCTGAAAGGAGATATTTTGAAATCACATAACAAATTCCATGTGCCTTAAGGATGGTAAATTGGATTTGATACATTTGTCAATGAAATGGATTATTTTATACTTGAAAGGCTGAAAGCTTGGCCTGACATATGAAAGCCAAAGCACACTTTGCCATCCTTACACAAAGAGGGTTGGGACAATTATGTCTCCATATCCACCGTTTATACAAGAAGAGGTAGTGTGTTCCAAATGCAGTAATAGAAACTGTGGTAGGTAACTGGGAAACACTTTTGAAGAAAAGGACATAAGCACTCACAAAAACTGGCATAAGAGGGAATGTCCTTCACTATAGGGGTTTATAAACAGTGGAGTCAAAAATCTGGCATGAATAATGGGGGTGTGGATCACTGTGTAACACGGCAGGGAAATTACCTAAACGTTCTGCATGTAGTCCCACTTGACCCCATTGTCTGTGATATGGGTTATTAATAATGAAAACTCCCCAGCCTTAATAAACATCCCTCTGTAACAAAAACCTATAATAAAACCACAATCACTCCTGGGGTTACTGCCCAGACAGTATCATCAGTTTCACTCCTTTCTCTTTGGTAGCTGGTTTTTGTACCAAGTAGACATTTCTTTTCTTGAATTGGTGATGTGTTTCATGGTGCTATTCCACCTCATTCTATGTAATTTTCTTCCTCACTAATGTTTCTTTCCCACTTGTACTCTGATTTTTGTGATACAACTTGTACCATGAAACAACCTTTATTTTGTATTTCACCCCTGCCATATATACTTATTTACTTACATTAAGAACAAACAAAGCCTTTTCAACAGAGAAACACTGTTGTAGGTGAAACAAACAAAAAAAGTGGAACAATAAAAGATTTATGGGAATATGGCCAGTAACATAACACCTGCACATCAAACCCCATATGTAAAACTTCCACTGAACTACATGCCAGGAGTCTGACAGGTATTCTATAGGGCATAGGAATAATGCTGGGAGGGTATAGATATCCTCTTCAATAGCTGACTTACAGAAGCCAACTCAAATGTGCTTTAGGTTAGAAGGGACTCTGCTCTTCAACTTCATCCTTGCGCTCCAAAGGGTCTGTGCATTCCTACTTGGGCTATACTGGCTCCTCTCACTATGTTCCTTAAATTTTGTTCTTTCTTACTTTGATAAGTTTCCCCACAGAGCACAAGATTTCCCACAGGAGTTTCAATTTCATGTTCTTTAGTCATAGTCAAAACACAATGCAGGAGGATTTCAGGGTCACCACTGAGGGTTTGGTACCCAGCTGCCATGAGAAATCGGTATGAACAGGAATATTACTGCACTTCATTACTATATGTTTGATCTTTGAGAATTTTTTTCTTCTCTCTTGGTTCTCACAGCTCTATTGAAACTCATCCAGTACATGGTGAAGTTCAAAGACCTTTTTCTTGGAAGCTGAAGATTGGCAAGACAGTGTCTAATTATCATTGCACTGCAAGAAAATTGGCAGGATATGCTCCAAACCCTTTAAATATCCAGCCATAATATTTGACCTGCTGACTTTCTGTGTAAATGGATTTGACATTCTGTGCTAACCTATACAAAAAGAGAGATTTTCACATCTTTTAAACTTGCCATTCTTTTCATTTAATTGACTGACCCTGTTCTCATATTAGGGGATACATTACAAACCTGTCTCCCAGGAGAACCTGCAACTCTTGCTGACATTCCAGTCACAGGCTGTCAGACTCCACCAGGAATATGAAAAGACTGGTGGTGTGCCTTCACAATGAACCTGGCAATGTTTTTTCTGGAGACTTACAACACATCAGACAAATTATTTTCAGTTATAAGTGTGAGATTTGTTTGTCATCATCAATGACAGCAAGCAATGTATAGAAAGATTTTTGTGCAGACAGCAAATTCCTGGTATTTTTATGGCCTGTGCAGAAATTTAACTGACACTCCCCACTGAAGTGTTGGTCATAGGTCAGGATTTTCTAGTGCACTGGCCCAAAATGTTCTAATAAAAGGAAAATAATTAAACTCCCAAACAGTTTATTGCCTACTGCTCTGAAATATGACCCTAATATACCACAAGAAAGAACCTGGCTATAAAGAAGTGTGAATTTCATACTCAAGGAAAAGTAAAAACTAAATTTAATGTGATATCATGGTGTCACTTTAGCTGTAGAACTTTGGGTGGCATTTCTAGGTTATTCTGGCCACTTTCAGTGATACATACTTACATGCTCAGATAATTCCTTGGCACCCTCTGTGTTTTGCAAAATATTTGGCTGGTGATAATAAATCTACTCCAAGAAATGATGTCAGGAAATAAGTAATGTCTAATAACAAGAAAGGCATTTTCGAGCAGGGTTTTTTATAACCCTACTGCCAGGAATGGGCACTTTTGGTTCCACCCCTCTGTCCTACGCCAAAGGATTTATATTATTTATTTTCTTAAACTAAAAGTTCAAGACCATTAAGGAACTGCAGTTCATCTTTAAGATGAATTGCAAACCAGCTGTGCAGTATTTCACATTAATGATCCCATGCCTACTGAACAGTGTGCAGAGAAGCAGGATACCAGTCCTCTCTTTGCTAAACACAGCAAAATAGTGCAATCTAGAATCCAATTAGCACTGATAGAAATGTGCAATGATTCCAGGTGTCTAAACTATAAGCCACAAATAATTTAATCAAGAAATTTAAATCTTTGCACTCTGTAACTGAGTTCTACAAAAATCACAACATGAAGGTTTACCAGTCAGAGTTCAGTTACAGGTCTGCTGTAAACAGTTACCCAATGAAATAGTGAGCATTTAAAACTCCTGTTATTTGAATTCTGCAGCAGACCACATCTATCACTAGGTAGTTCTCTTTTCCAGGAAAAGATATTTGCTTGCTAGGAATTATTTCAACTTCTAATGAATTTCTTAGTTGAATTATTAATGTGCATCCAGTGTGGGCTGCAACTTCATGTGTAACAGATGAAATCTGGCTTTTAAATGATCAGTAGTTAACAAATAGCTTTTGGGGTAATTAATGAGACCTAAGGAAAGGACTTTTTCTTGCCCTGTATCTTCTAGGAAGTAGGACAAAATAGGCTAAAGAGCATATCCTCATGCCAGGCACGGAACTTTGGCTGCTAAAGCAAGATGATGCTGGACTGAAAAAATGCCTTTACAATGTGATCATATTGATTTTAAGATCAGAATTATGTTTTAATCATGTTTTGTTTCCAATTAAAAGTGGCTAACTACCTAAACAAAATGTTACTATAAAGTGAGAGAAGTAAGTCTCTTACTGTTTTTTTAAAAATGTAGGCAAGGAAAACTACACTGTTTTTTTACACTTTTCCTTCTTAGCTGAACTATTGTCTTTTACAGGAAATGCATCTGTAAAGCATTGAGCAATCCTCTGTTGTGCATGTGTGGTTAAAAGGTCATATAACAATGCTGAGTCTGTAAGCTGTTCAAAAGAATGAGTATGAGGAGGTAACCCCCTTGGATGTCTGTCCATAAGGCAGTGTAAGGAGGGGAAAGCAGGTTTCCTGTTTAGGTGTCCCTTATCCTTGTATTTCTATTTCTTGACGTTCACTGAGAACTGAGCTGCAGCGGTCTGCCAAGAATAACAGCATGGCTCTCAGACAGCTCTTCCTTTTAAGGGCAGTAAAAGACAAAGGAGTTGTTCTTGGCTTTGCAACACAATTGCTTATTAGTACTTGTAACGTATAGCAGGCTAGGCAGTCAACTAGACATTTAACTTCCCTATTATTAACATCAGCTTCTTCCTATGTCAAATCTTTTTTGGCCCTCTAATAGCAACTTTCTCTCAGAATACAGTGTGAAAATCCCTGACTTTTTCAGATGTACAAAATCTTTTTCTAGGCAGGAGTGTTAACTGTGAGTCAGAAGGAAAACAGCCATCACTCACAATGAAGAGCTCCTTATGAAGTTGTCAAAATGTGGTTATTTTCACTATTTAATCAGATCATGCTATTGATAAACATAAAGATGAACTGTAGCAAAAGAGATGTTTTATAAGAGATGGAAGGTGACGCACAGATACAGGCACCAAAGCCATTCCAGTTAGTACATCCATTTCAAGTGAAGAGTAGCTCACCATGTGTCTCAGCACTTTGCCAGGCCAGGACAAAGTTCTAGTGCTGATTGGACTTTCCTGGTGACCTCTGTGCACAGCCAATTACTTCATTCACCTTCAGTAAGAATAGCTGGGTTCTGTGTGAGACTTCATTGAGATCTCCATGCCCACATGCCCTCCTCGCATGAGGATGCTCTGCAGGCAAAGTTTGTCACTTGTGCACAACAGCTGTCTGGCAGCTGAAGGTGCCATTCCCTGCACAGTGTTTTAAAGGGAAGTCAGTAACTTAAAATACCTTTAAAGAAATTAAGAAAACACTTTCTTCAGAGAACACTGCAGAGAAATAGAAACCAGTTTGTGATCATTAGATTGTGAGGGAAATATAACTAAAATAAATATTTATTTCTCTGAAAGCTTTGTAAAGCCTCTAGTGCTTGCATTGATTCCTGTTTTCATCACACTGCTTTAGCTGTAATAGGTTTACTTTTCAGTGATTAAGTCTCACAACCCTGTCATTGGACTCTGCTGATGTTCTGGGAAGCTCAGACTGTTCAATAGCAGCTGTTGTGCATTCCTAAGCATTGGCCCACATCCCTCCTTGGACTATCTCTACATCCCCTCAGATCAATGTTCTTAACACCCCTCTTACCAGAAGTGCTCAGTGCCCACCATGCCAAGGAAAATAACCTTCTGAAAAGGGATTTACAATCCCTTTCTGAACATGTGTCTCCTACAGTAGGAAGCATCTCAGCATCATCAAGCCAACTGAAGTGTCCTGAATGTCTTTTCTGGACCAAGAGGTCTGTCTCTTTAAAGCCTCCCAAAAGAGGCATTTATAGTACTTGCAGCACTACAGGTGTCCTGGGAAAGCAGAGCTACCTGTGCTGCTGGTATTTGTTGGTGATATTTATTCTGCAGTAAACTTAATTTTTAGATTCTCTCTGCTCTTCTCTTCTGACACACACTTGCACAGCCTCTCTGCCCCTTCCTGTGGGTGCATGAAGGGCAGACATGAGACCAGAGGGCATCTGAGCCTGTGCCAAAGCAGGAACATGAGCCCTCTTCAGAGTCTAGCCATGATCACCCCCTCATCACCTGGGGAGCCATCATTCTCCACAAACTGAGCTGACTGTAAACTGCTCCTGACAGCTTAATTTCTCCAAGGGATGTCTTTAATGGACAGTCTCTGCATATCTCCTATTGACTTTTAGGAAGGGCATTGCACTTCTGTTATTTTTCTCAGGGAGTGGGAAGCTCAGAAAGTATAATGGAGGGGCAAAAACTATTCAGACAGGAAGAAACTTTTGTAGATAACTAGGGTTTTTTTCAATATTAAAAAAAAAAAAAAAAAGAGAGACTGAGTACAAGCCCCACCAAAACCAGATTTGAAGCAACTGAGTGGTAAACCAGTATAGTCCTCATTTACATATCAGTATTTTCTCTGGAGTTCTGGTGACACAACTGGGATGAAGCTGACACTCAAAAAACTGCATAGTGAAACATGAAACATGGCAAAAGGGATGTTGGGCAGAGCAAAGCAAGAGGAAAGTGTCACCTCCATGAAGGTTTGGTTGATTTGGAAGAGATGTAGCAGGAAGGGTGTATAGCAGGTTTCAGTAACCAGAATGAAGATGAGTAGACCTTATATAAAATACTATAGAGTCTGAAAAGCACCTCCCTCCTGCTACAGAGACATAAAGATCTCACCAAAGGAGCACAGCACATGAAAGCTTGACATGGACAAGTAGTGGATTTTTCACAGGCTTCAATTAGCTATTTAAGAAATTATGATGATTATACTCCCTCTATTCCATTATTTCGTCCGCTTCATCTCCGGGGTCACGTATCATCCCAGTGTTTTACTTATGTCATCAGCCTTTGTTTATCCTTGGGAGAAATACTCCAAAAAAGGGTATTTTACATGGGAAAGATGTTAACTCTGAGCAAAACATGAACATGATCCTCTGGTGTGGAAGGGAATATTTTTATTTCTGCAGTCAAATGTTCATTTATGTACCTGCCATGCAACTGCAATGCAGGAAGAGAGCAACACAAGCAAAGGAGCTCAGTTTTGTGGCCATGCTCCTCACCCAGACACACCTGACAACGATGTACTTCTAAAGCAGGGGCTGCATTTCGTGAGATTCTCTTTATAGATCATGAGACAATTCTCTTTACTTTGTAGTTTCACAGGTGTTTACTCTGGAGACAAAATGTTCCAAAAAGGTGAAAGTCCAAGAAAATATTGGAGATCAAACTGAGACAAGTGAATAGGACTCAAGCTTAAGTTCAATTTGATTTACTGCAGCAGAGCCAAGAGAGGTAATGAAGAAAAAATGTAAAATGCAGAGAAGTTTTCTTCATGTCATGAACAAAAGAACAAAATCAGAACAAATATTACTTGAACATTTTCTGTTAAGGAACTGTGTTGGTTGGTGTTAATTAGCACAGGTAACGATCATGTTCAAGTATGTATGGAATTGTAACATCTGAGGATTTTAAGATGCTTCATTGATAGATGGGCTCAAAGGGATTGAGGATAAGACAAGCAGGAGCAGAAAACTGATTGTGACGCAAGTCGTTACACACTTAGTATTGACTTCACTGTCAGACTAAATCTGTTACATAGCAGAGGCAAAAACAGTCCTGTCATACTGCATATTTCCAACTGAACAAAAATCTTACCAGTAAGATAATATTGGCTACTATGATTCCAGATTCATCTGCAGAATAGCAGGACAATTTGTGAATTTGAAGCTGCTCTTCATGACATTCACTTGATCTTGGATATGAAGAAAATCTAGTTATTAATCTGAACTCCATGACCTTTGCGTAGGTTTGAAAATTGCAAAACAGCGCATCCATCCACAAACTGTGCAGTTCCCTTCCCACAGCAAACATTCCCACTCATAAAGGGGTGGAAATCCATAAAAATTTCAGTAAATTCTATAGGTACTTCATGCTTTAAGCACCATTTGTTTTCTGACCCTGGAAATAGAGTTGACTGAATGATCCTTAAAATCTCACACCTAAATCTGCTGCAGTTCCTCACAGAAGAGTTTTAGTGGGTGTTGGATTAACTCCTGAGGGACTAATTTCTTAAGTTCTAAAAGATGCAATGCTGATTTGCATGGAAAGAGGCTGTCCAGATGGATGAGTGTCATTTTGTCATACAACCAGTGATGTGTGTACAGCATCAATCCATGGTGGTGAGATGGCTGTAGGTGGCAAGAGGGGACTCCTACCCCTCTTGCCTTGCCAACTGTAATTACAGATAAGATTTTCCAGCCTGACTTTCGTATCTTGGGCCAAACCCTGCAGTCCTTGCCTAGTTAGCATTCAGATAGACCTCTCCCACAAATTGGAGGAAGCTCTAGATAAGAAACCGCAGAGTCAGGGTGAAGAGCCAACTGCCTTTTAACCACATTTTCTTATTGAAATCAACTCCACACTCTGCTTGTGTGACAGATGGCTTTTGGCACTCGTGCCAGCATACAGCAGGAAAGACAGCTGGAATTTTGCAGGACGCGTTCCTGTCTTCCTTGGTCCCTCATGATAGGGAGACAGATGTGTTTGCAGTGCAGCCACGGCTGAATCCTGTACCAAGAGCAGGTGGTGCAATCCTGGGTACAGGCTGCAGGGTTTGACCTGTCAGTCTCCTCTTAGCTGGTTATAAGATTCATGAATGCATCACCTGTGAGAACTGAGCAGATGGCAAATTTTATATTTCAATTTGTCTTATATTTCATTATCCCCTTAACTTTTTAATTTGGCTGCTCTAATAAAATAATCAAATTTTATGAAGCTTGTTTTTCTGCTGGGTAGGCAAACATCACAGATATCAAAATGGAACACAAAGGCAAATACTTGGGATCATCAAGACACCCTGTATCCATAGTGATTCATTTATAATGCATTAAAGTTATAGTGCTTTAGGCTAGTTTAACTGTTCAAACATATTAGGAGGAGTGTTTCAGATAACTCCATCTTGGGAATGAGAGATATTTCAAGAAGTGATGTGCTCAGGGAGCATAAAAAGCAAAATGTGTTGTCATGAATGCTTTTAATAGGTGAACTGAGATTTAAGCATCCTGGAGGCAACATTAATTTAGTCTTCCAGCTATTTTGTCATATTTACTGCTCAAATTTCTTGAAAAAAAATACAAAAAATAATTAGAGGGAGCACATTTCTTGCCAAAGCCAGTGTTTTTTGCTTTCCAACTTACAAGCTTAATAGAGACAAGGAAAAAATCTTTGCCTTTATGCTCTCTGAAATAGAAAAATTGTTTTGTAGTAATTTTTGCTCCCTTCTTTTGATGGCAATGTTTATTAACAGGCTCAAAGCCCTGATGGACCCAGGCAAAGCTTAATAATGTCTGACAAGGCATTCACAGTAAAACTGGTTAATGTCACCTTCGCTTAGCTGAGATGGTTTAAATTCACTTGCCCCTTAGCCCATTATGTCAAAGAGGTAACAATAAATGCTTGGGAAATAAAAATTAGCTTTCCTTCTGTGTTCAAATGGAAGTAATATGATAAACAAAACCAGTTTGTTTTCTATATTGTTAAAAGAAGGAAATCTTCTTTTCCAAAAAAGCTCCATATTGGATAGACAACCTAATCCCACGGCATTTACTCAGGAAAACTGCTCACAGGGCTGGAGATCCCTAATGCACGGGAAAAGTCACGTACAATTTTCTTACTAAATGACACTGGAAAGTCTTTGCAGGTTCAGTGAATCTATTTATGTCACACAGGATTCACTGCCAGATATATAAGGAAATTGCAATTAAAGACAGACAAAAATGCCCCAAATTACTAGCCTTAATTCTATTGTCATCAAAGATGCAAAAACAGGGGAAATAGAAAAGAGAAAAACAGTGAATAAACAATAGACACCCTGAACTTAAGCTTCTCATTTTTCTGCCTGTCCTTGTGGGGAGAACTTCCAAAGGAAATTACCCTATTCAAAATTAGTCCGTATTTTGTGCCACTGTGTACTGTAAATAACTGAAAGAGATTGTAACAAAGAACATATTAGACATTCCATGTTTATCATGGATAATTTAAATATTAATAAATGGCAAAAGTAAGCAATTACTATGATAACTAAGTAGGTACTGTAATATTAAAATCAGGTGTATCCAAAAGAATGCATCATAGGACTACTATGGATTTAAAACCTGTATTGAATATTATTTTTGATTGCCAGAATTACATTATTTCTCTGTACAGGAAAACATCATCTAAACAGTCTGTGGTTTTCAATCAGAGACATCATTATCTTCAATCAAGATAGTATTTTACCTGATTACAGGAAAAACACAAATAAAATTTCCATCCAGTATTACTTTGCCTTTCCAGGAATGCAGTGCAAATACCATGTCTTAAATGTGAGGCTTATTTCCCCCAGAGTTTGGTGTGTGATTATTTTCTCACGTATTATTACTTGTAGTTGGGCTGAGCAGAGATCTGAGGCTGTGATGGTAAGATAAAATTCATGAGGAAACAAAGAGTTTTTTCCACTTAGAGGCTTTTACAAACCTTTTCCTGCACCACCGTGGGAAGAGAAAAACATAACTTTTAGGGTGTTGCCACATTTTTTACTGTTCACTTGTACAGCTCTTTCCCAGCTCATCTTATTAACTGTTTTATGTGAATTAATAACACATACACATTAGAGCTGGAATTCAGCTTTTGCTTTTGTGGCAGGAATTTATCAGAATGGGGTTTTTTAAATTTACCTCACTTCTCTGAGGTATTCCTTCAGTATTTTCAGGGGCTTATAGGTGAAACTGTTTCAAACAGGTCAAATACTTTTATTCTCTCTATAACTACTTTTAAGCTTGTTTCTGTACAATTTTATGTAAGTAGTCCCTAAGGATGATATGACTTTTTGTCAGAGGCTTTCTTTTCTGAAGTTGAATCTGTAACCAAGAGAAGTTTCCAAATTAATATCCATGTTTATTCCTAAAGCAGTTACATGAGTAACTCTTTATAGCATTTTATGACTATGCTGTACATACATAAATTATTGAATATTTACTTTAATAACAGGAAATAAAGGCATATAGCACTTCTGAGGGAACAGCTCAGAAAACAAGTTCTTAAAGATCACTAAACTTCCCACCTCTGCGAGGACACATAACATGATGGAATTAACCAATCTAAAAGAATCCTTCCTCATGACTCTCTGGGTGTAAAGGTCTAAACTCTTTAAAAATAATTATTTTTAACAAGTCTTTTAGGTGTTTACACTGCTTTGGGAAATGAGCTTGCACTGGCATCTCAGCTTCCACTTGGCTGCTTCCAGCACTCAAACTCATTTGTCCTGACTCAGCTGCCCATTGCAATGTAGGCTGCACTCCAGATAATGAGATGAGGGTAAAGGAGAAGTTTTATGTGTTTTAATAGCTACTGGTAATATTCATTACCTAGAAGCCCCTGTGTATTATCCTGACTGAAGTGTCCATAAATATTTTAATTTTTCTTTGGTAGCAGATTTCCAAAACAACTTTCCCCTCCCCCCCAAAAATAAGATCATATCTATGATGTCTTCTGTCTATCCAATGAAACTTGTTTTATTCTTTGATAAAATCAAGCAACAACTTTGTTAGTTTGCATCCTTACCAAATATGTTAGGATTTATGAGCTGACACTTGCAGTCCATTTGCAACCTTGAAACTAACAGTTTCTATTACAGATTTTGCATAAACCACAAAACATAAAAATGTTTACATGCATTTTTCAAAATATGTAATGAAAAAAATAGTAAAGAGAGTTAGAGCACAGTTGAATTCTAAAAAGATTGCTTATTAGAGTCTTTCCTCAACACACTTTTCTGCACGAAATACTATTTTAGGACCCTTCTAGGGTTGCATAATAAATATAATAAATAAAATTTCTGTAATAAATATTATATTATGACACTTTTGAATTGTTCCTGTGAGATAGTTAGTTGAAAATTACTAGAATATCTGAACAGTTGATGAAACAAACAACCAAATATTACAAGCATGAAAGGTACTCAGTTTTCAAACAACGCATTTCACGTTTTTTTTACACTCTGTAAAGGATCCAGGGAGTTTGTAATGACCTAACAAGTAAGACCAAATTATAATAGGATGATTAGTTGGGTTTGTTTGTGATGTAATTGAGTTAAGTCCCTGGGAGATGAATCAATCCAAAGAAACTTTTTCACTGAAATTGTTTCATTGCAGACATGAAGCAACAAAAGACTCAGGGGGATTGTTATCTTACTGTTATTCTCAATGACATGAGCAGAAAAAGAGTGAAATTATCACACAGTCTATGGGGTAAGTGGGGAGCTGAACCAGGTAAGAGTACAAGGTTGTTCCAGGGCTGGGACCACTGTGAGCAAGAGTTAGTTGATTGAATGGATTTGGAGACTGTGTTCTCTCCTTTTTGCTGAGATATTCTAAAGAGTCATATTGCCAAAAATGTTGCCTGTTCGTGAATAAGGAAGGGCATCTTGTCCAAGGATGTCAGTCTAGTGTTTTCCATGAACAAGGTTTGTGATTGCTTTGCAAGAACAAAGATGTGTAAGCATAGATACCCTTTCCAGAAGATTTATAACAAGAAGATTAGAGCTTGTTTCACTTAAGAAGGTTTTCCTGCCTAAGAAGATGAACCTTTCTCAAAGATAGTTGGATATTTTTTTCCTCCTGCATTCCAGAAGAGGCTTTCAAGCTCTCTATCTGGTATGAGGAGAGATAAACCCTCACAGACATTATGGGCCTCTGTGTTCCGGAAGGGCTCAGGGGAGGCAGTGCTGATAAAAGCCAAGGAAGAACAGAGGGGCGTGTCTTTTTCAGGACCAGGATTTCTGCAGCACTGTTAGGAGTACTGGTCTTGTAAGTCTAGTTTTCTCAGCTTTGGAATAAATTTTCCTGAAATCCTTCCACTGCCTGACATTTCAGGAGTACCTGCATGTTATCTTACTTCACACTGGCCTCCAAGTACTTTCATATTACTTATAACACATTTTTAAATACAAATCATATGGCTAGTTCTGTCTTTCTTTCCAGCCTACCTCTTCTGGAGGTGTAGTCACATGCAGCAGGAAAATAAGAAGCCATGAAGTCTATTGTAGGTGGTTACCAGAACACTGCAGTCATTCCCAGTGCACACTCATGGACTTGACTTAAACTGAAAGAGCTGAATGAGACATTTGCCAGTCAACAGAGCAAATGATTAAGTAGAGACAGGTTGATTTATTCTACCAGTGTATTGCAGCCATTTCCCTCATGCTATAATGGGAGGATTCCACACCATAAACAAAAGAGGGAAAACAGAATACTGTGATCTTGTAATTGCTTGATGCATGCAGTAAACAGAAAAGTAAACAGAAAGCTATAACACAGAGATGTCTTAGCTTAGTTTTAGGGAGGAAAAAATGTAACATACCCAAATAAGAGGCATCAACACTGATATGAGGGAGGGTAATCAAGTCTGACTAGGGGGAAAAATATTTTAGAGCTCTAAAGAGGTGCGAATCCAAACAATTTGTCAAGATCTGCTGCCTTTCCATGATGAACTAGAATTTGAGGGCATGTCCATCTGTTTTGATTTCCATGAGGTAAAGGTTCAATCCCATAGGTGGATGTCATATGAAGGCAGGATTTATATTGTTACTGCAGATAGTAAATGGTCTGGTGTAGACTGGTTTTGGTGTAGACTCAGTTTGCAGCTGCTAAAGACCCCTAAGTGTTGCTGCAGAACCTCAGATGTGTTCTTAGGTCTGTTTTGCAAAGAGAAATGTTGCATCAATGAAGAGGCACTGGACTGTGGTGTAGCTGAATTTATGGCTGCAGGACTTTTCAAAGGACGCAGCCATCTCACTTGGTACCAGGCCAGACCTACCCCTGTATTACTCCACTGACTTAAACTCACACACACATTTGACTCACTGTTACTGAAACTAGTTTTTCTCTGGAATATTTAGTTCTGAGATTGTCCTCTGAGGCCCAGGAGGAATGTGCCCAGTGTTCGGAACAGTACAGAACATGTTGGGTTTGGCCAGGATGACTGTGTTGGCTGCTCACTGAGTGTTCTCATGTTCTCTCCTTGCTCTTGTGTTCAGCTTCATCCCTTGGGAGTTGTGACTTTAGTGGGAGTTTTAACAGACATTCAAGAGAAATCTGTAACTGGGGACTCAAACACTTTTGAAAACTCAAAGTTTTCTTACATAAATTCTATAAAAAGCCCAAATGAGAATCATGGAAAAATTGTATTTGGCAAAATACTCTTTTCTGACAAGATGTGTTTTCTTGGGAAAATGGCGAATCATCCCTAATGTTTTGTAAGATGTGGATCTCACTGGTGATGTTGCACAGTCACCTTTCTCCTCATTCAGTAAGGAAGCCATCATTTCATTTATTGCTCTGATTAGTGTGATATGTTGTTATTTTCCAAAGCCCAGTGTCTAAAACTTTCTAATTCTCTTTATTTCAGTTTGGTATAAAAGCATGAAAATCAAGGGCCACAGAACAAAAAGAAAACAGTTAAGAGGGGGAAAAAAAAGAAATGTTTCACAAGAGTAATTTAACTTTACTAGATAAACTACGGGGAATAAAAGATTTTCAGGTATCATTCAGACACAGTTCCTCACAAGTGAAGAGAGAGTATGCACACCTTGAGTCTCTTTTTGAAATGAAGTTCCAGGCTTGTTCTGGCTTTGGACATTATTTGAACAGTCTTGATCTCCCCTAACATGTGTAGGAGAGCATCCCCTGGGTGATGCAGCTGCCTCCACCCACAGTTCACATTTTTGAGAAATAATGTGAAGAAATAAAGGACTTCAAAGTCACTGCTCATTGTGAATTGCTCAGAAGCAAACTTTGATAGGAGACAGTAAAGCAATAATGATGATGGGTGTTGATGATAACGAAGACAACACTTACAAATTAGCACAGCCCTCTGGAATTTACTAAGCTCTTAGGCACCTAAAGCCTAGGAACTGCTTTCTGTCAAGAGGGAGGTTGAAAAACTCATATTTGACTAACCGAGAAACTTTGTTAATTCACCATCCATGTACAAGAACCCCAGAAGAAATCAATGAGTAGTGCAGAAGCTGAAAAGCCAACTTCACAGCTCAGAAGAACATGGTTTGACTAAATTACACCATGTAAGACCCTAAACTACTATCCACTTCCAGAGCAGTACAATAAGTTTTCCAATCCTTTCTCAACTCCAGTTATTCCTTTAAATTCTGTTCACCATGTGGAAAATGGTGATGATATGGACATTTTTACATATCAAGCATCTTCCGATTTCTGATTAGGGCTTTTTCAGAGAATCCCTGTTCATACTAGTTTCTGAAAATTACTTTTAAGAGAACAAAAACATTATTCCAGGATTTTTATCATAGTCCAAGCTTAGGAGAAGAATTGTTTGGGGTTTTTTTCTGTATAAGTACAGCTTTATCTATCAGGCTGAATAGAGGCAGGCTCTTGTGCAAAGAACATCTCACAGCATGGCACCCTTGCCCAAATTTCAGGGCAAGAATATAAAATGTATACTCAATTCTGTCTCTCATTTTTATTCAAATAATGAATAGGAAATCAACACTATAGCCTGTGCTTCAGGGTGTCTTCATCATAAGAATATTTGTATCCAGAAGTGCAGATAAACTAAACCTCAATTAACCAAATCTAGTTATAATCCCTCCCTATGGGCATTCAGCATATTTAAGAAGAGGTAGCACCGTAACTTGCTAATTTAGCTAAAAAAGAGCAATAAAGTTGTCTGCTTAAGAAGAAAAGGCATGGCTAATTATCTTTGCCTGCTAGATTCTTGAAATCTTCTGCACTACCATAAGCCTTTACTGCTTCAGCCCTACTCATTTCATATTCTAAGGGTGGTCTTTAGACCCAGATATTCCATATACCTGCATGATTCACAGCTGAACACCCAGTTTTGTTTTCATTGACATGGTTTTACCTGTTTCCTGTAGTTCACTTACTTTTGTACAAGTGGATGGAAAAGATTTCAAAATAAGAAATATTTCAAATAAGTACTGTCAGCTGCCGAGCCTGAATTCACTTCTATGTGTGTAGCACTCTCTGTCCCCTAAGAAAAGATCTGTTTCCATGATTTATATTTTCTTTATGGAGTACAGTGATCAAAATAGACCTGTAGGTATCAGTACGCTTTAAGAATGCACAATAGCCTTTACAACATCTGTGAAACAGGATAAAAATAGGATTCTTCATATTACACAGTGGTTGCTTTTTTCCCAACATCTCTAAAGTCCCATTTTGACTCTCAATAATGTCCTCAATTCCCCTATCACTTAAGACTATCACTTCTACTAATGTAGCAGTAGTATTATAGTACAACACTTCAAAGTATAGGAAAAATTGTCCCCCAGTCCTCATACAAAGCCAGAGAAAAGCAATTGTGTTTTTAGTCTGTTATTCGATTGCTTCCTACCAAGTCATTCTAAATCTAAGCTATTTCAGGAGCAATTTAAAGCATCATTATGTGTGTCAGTACTTGTTAGAAAGTTTCTTTGTTTATGGGTGAAATATATGATGTAGCCAGATTTAGAAAGAGCCCAAATCTTCAGTTATACAATGTTAGTCAACAGGATAAATGAAGAATCTGGTCAAGTAAATTACCTCCTCATGCCAACTGTTCCCTCTAATTTTATTGTGATTTCCACCACTGCTGTATACACATATTTAAACACTTCTTTAAATGTTTTCTATGTCAAAGAAAAAAAGGTTTACCAAATTTCCTCTTAGAAATCAAACACTTGATAAAGTATTGCATTTCAAGTACCAGATTGATGTCTCAATTCCGTTTTTTTGCCATGAATAATAAAGTCCCAAGAAGATTTAACTCTAACATTATTCCTGTTAATTTGAAATTCACTTACCTACAGATCTATGACAGATGCTTTTATATCTCACTGAATCATGAGGTTTTATGAGTGATTTCTGATTGTAAAAGAAAATCAAGCAATTATGTTAAGCTCCAGTTGGGTTTTTCTCAGACTGCTTTTTATAAGGGGAAAAAATCATGAGTTTTGATTATTTCAAAAGTATATATTTGAAAATAAGTGTCAGTGTAACGTGTGTAGACTTGCATTTTAGAGTTACGCTGCAGTAACTGTTCTTGAATTTTTCCTCTATTCAACACCAGTTTTGGGTGTTGAAGTTGTTTATGAGATGATGTTAACACTGTGGAAAGAGAGACAAGTTCCCAGTCTGACCCTCATCCAACATAAATCAAGACCAATTCTTGCTAAAGCTCATTATGAGATTGGTGAAACAGAGAGCAGATTCTAGGCCAGAACGGCTCCTCTTAAACAATGCTTTGTGTGAAGTGTGGAAGCACTTTTAATGGCTTTGGATAACCATTCATCTGAGCAGTGTGATTCATGGCTCTGTCAAACTTGGTGTCATGCCATCTTTCCCCAAATTATTTCTATTTTGTAATTTTTTTATAAAGACCAGTGTAGCATTTTAATAGGAATTGGCTCATGAGTGAGAAAGGAAAGATGCTTTCTGTGAAGATATTTACATAAAAGTTAGGGACAAATTCTTGTCTGAGTCAGCTAGCTGAGCCCACACCAGTTACAAATGAGCATGAGAGTTGCCCTTGGATGAATACAAATTTACTCAATAGCTTGTGTGGTCTGGAGTGTACATGTAGTTGCACCTGCCTGTCCATGGGCTATTGTGTCAATGCTGAGAAAGAGAATGTTTTGTAGCCCAGACTTTCAACATTTCAAAGTCCCCTGAAGGAAGAAGAGGTCTTTCAGAAGAAAACAAAGTATTTGGGTGACACCAGGGGGGACTGCATTGAAGTCTGGTCTTCCTGATTCAGCATAGAAAAATCAATTTCTTCTGATAGGAATTTTCTAGAACAACATTGTAGACATAAGAATCATTATCTGATTAATTTCTAATATGGCAACAAGTCTTGTTCTGGGCTAGAGAAGTTTGTTTTTCAAAAAACATTTCTGTTTAAATCAGTCCAGTTCCCAAAAGGTGTTTTTGTTTTGTTTTTGGTGGGTTTTGTTGTTTTGGGTTTTTTTTATATAAAGGTACTTTATCTGAAAGTTGCTGAGCAGATGAAGTTTGGGATACCCAGTCAGAACCAGCACTTTCCACAGGAAATAGGAGATTGTTATCTTCATTGATCTAGGTGATGGGACAGACTGCAACCTTAGCAGATTTGCAGATGGCACAACCAGGGAGCAGTGGCTAATAACACCAGAGGGTTCTGCTGCCATCCAGAGGGGCCTCAGCACACTGCAGAAATGACCCAACAGGAACTTCAGGTTCAACAAGCAGAACTGCAGTGTCTTTCACCGGAGGAAGAACAAGCCCATACACCAGTTTATGCCAGGAGTCATTGAGCTGGAAAGTGGCTGGACCGAAAGAGATGGACACCATGTCGACCACAAGTCAGCGGTGTGTCTTTGTTGCAGAGGTTAGTTGCATCATTGGCTGTGTTGCCCACAGGTTGAGTGGAATGATCCTTCCCTCTACTCATCTGGAGAGGCCACAGCTGGAGTGCTGTGTCCAGTCCTGGGCTCCTCAATACCAGAGAGGCTTGGACATATTGAAGAAAATCCTGCTAAGGGCCACAGTGATGATGAAGAGACTGAAGTATCTTTCCTATGAGAAAAAGGTGAGAAAGCTGAGACTGTTCAGCCAGGAGAAGGCTCAGAATGGATCTTATCAATATAAATAAACACCTAAAGGGAGGGCACAAAGAAGAAAGGCCAGGCCCTTTTCAGTGGTGCCCACTGATTGGACCAGAGGCCATTGGCACAAACTAGAACACAAAGATTCCTTCTGATCATCATGACACATTTTTACTGGGAGTTAGACACAGTCTGCTCAGGGAAGTTGCAGACTCTCTGTCCCTGTAGATGTTCATAAGCTGTCTGAATGTGGACCTGGGCATTTTGCTCGGGGTGGCCCTGCTTGAGCAGGCTGGCTGGACACAGTGACCTCTGGAGGTCCTTTCCAGCTGAAGCCGTTGTGCTAATTTATGAGATCAGAATATCTGACAGATCAAAGACATTTAGATCAAATGAAACCTGCTGCACTGTGCTGAAGCAGGTGACACGTGGAGTTTCAATGCCAGAGATTCCCAACACTGTCAACCAGACTATGGCACAAAGTGCCCTTCTCACTACTGTACAGGTCTGGAGGTGTTTTCTTTCACAGCAAGGGGAAAAGACTGCATGCATGGATATGACCTGCTGTACTTAGAAAGCTGTAGCACCAACTGATTTGAAAACAAGTTCATCAGTCAGGTACTTGGGTGAATCAAACCAAATGGCAATGATCCCAGACACTCCTAGTCCCAGAAAGGTGGATGTAATTTATTATTCACAGATGTACAAAGTCTAGTTTCCTTATGCCAGGGCTTTTGTCCACATTTCCCTGTAGACTCTATCCTCAGAGGCTCAGATAAATAGCAATTTCATGTGTTCCATAACCAGTTCAGAGATTACATCTATTCACTGCCCCGTTTCCCCAAGCTCTTCAGTTCTTCCTGTTTCCCAGAAGGGCAACTATTGCCCTTTTATTGTATCTCCTGCTGGGACAGTTTTGGATTCCTCTGACAGCCCAATTTTAAATCAGATCAATGGTCTGTTTTGACTGATAGTCTGCTTACATCTGTGGGCAGCATAAGAACTTTCCATCAGATCCCCTAATTCCTCCATATTCCTTTTTCAAGGTAATTCTATATGGTCCTGGACAGCAGACAAATGTGTCATTCTGTCAGAAGCTGTTACTGGTAGGCAGTAGAGAGAGATTATCTCCTCAACAGTTTGTCCTATTTAGAGACAGTTGAAGGATAATTATGAGATTCAATCTGGAAGCACCTCTTTTTCCACAGGTGACAGAGGGAAGCTGGGTGACTTGTAAACTACACCCCAAATTTTTAAATGTCTTAAAGTATGTGAAGAAAATTCCACTAAGTGTGATATATTAAAAATCTGAATTGCATTAGTAATGTTTTACAGTTCTTTCTATGTCTTAATTATATTTATTTTCCAAAGAAAACTAAAGCAGACTGGACTATTGTAAGAACCTGATGACAATGGAACAATGTTCCTGTCCTTCTGTCTTTTATCCACTTCCAAAGGCAACAACAGTAAAATTTCTGTTGCAGTCATAACAGAAGCTAAACATGCATAAACTCAGTATGGCTGCATAAACAAGAGAACTCACAGCATTATAATGAGCAAATATCAATATATGTGGGTTGGTTTTCATTTTTGTTTTTTGTTGGTTTTTTTTTTAACTACACAAGGTAATTCTGTTTTGTTTCCTCATACAGTGCAATGTCCTTTAAGCTTCTTGTCACTGTTAATGGAGAAGCTGGAGAAAGTTTTACCCACCCATAAACAGTCCTTGCAAGCACATTTCTGCCTTTACAATAATGTAACACTCTTTGCCTTTCACACAAAGTTATCATCTCATAAGTATTGTAACCATCAGTTCTGACCCAAAGCTTGCTGCTTAGTCTACCCTTATTTTCCAAATTGAGTTTAAACAGATCCAGGAGGGTCTTCAACTTAAGAAGCCACCCAAGCCAAGCTGTGCCCATAGGAACAGCTCAGCAACCTGGCAAGGCTGGGGAGGGGAAAGGGCAGTCAAATGGTGTAAGAGCTATAGAAATATTCACTTAAAAAATTGGAATATTCTGAGGGATCCAAAAGGGTCATCAAAGTCCAACTCCTGGCCCTGCACAGTACCACTCCAAGAATCATGCCATGAAGTATGTTGCTCCTTGAACTCTGGCAGGCTTGGTGTCATGACCACTTCCCTGGGCAACCTGTTCCAGTATGCAACCACTGTCAAGGTGAAAAAACTTTTCCTAATATCCTAAACCTCCCCTGACACAAATTCATGCTGTTCCCTCTCATCCAGTCACTGGTCACCAGAGGGAAGAGTCTGGTATCTGTCACTCTGCTTCCCTTTGTGAGGAAGCTGCAGACTGTGATGAGGTCTCCTCACAGTCTCCCCTGCTCTGAATAATCCAAGTGACCTCAGCCACCCCTTGTACATCCAGGCGCTTCACTATCTTTGTGTCACTTTTGCCAAAAGAGTGATTTTGCATATGGGTGTGGTGTGAGACAGAACCGCAGGAACTGCTGCATCTTAAGGTTTGGGCTTAGAGGGCCCTTTTTTCAGGATTTTAGAATGAAGGGAACCCCCGGCCAGGGATTAAATGATTCTCTGCTACATATCAAGAGGAAACAGAGGTATGCAATACAACCCCTGATATACGGCCCAGATATCCATTCCAAGTGGTCTGGTTCTCCCAAGCTTTTATGTGGTCTTGCATGGGAGATAAGGAGGAGAAGAGAAACTATTGGCTAATGATGGTGAAAACAACCTGGCAGACTGTGTGAGTTCCTACCTTCCCCATCCTCCTCTCTTTTTTTCACACCAAAGAAAGGCTGATTATGTTCACTCAGCTATGCATGTGAAATTATCCATCCTGCACTCACATGCAGGGGTTTTTTTGTGGGGGTAGGAGCTTATAAATAGCATGGCTCTAAGCTGCTGCTCTAAACAGCCTTGTAAAACACAGGCTGTTTGTAAGGCAGTGCAGAGCAGTCTGTGCAAGTGTGATGCCGGAGTGTTGCCTGTGCTGACTGGGGAATTCTCTCTATGCCATCATTATAAACACTCCAGCCTCATATAATGTCCTTTTCCATGTTTATGGGGGTTTTCATTAGATACAGCAACAGTGTTTCTCAGGCTATGCAGCACAATTGGCAGCAGCAGTACTGCTCATGTTGACCCCAAAAGCTTAAAAAAGCTGCCATTTCCAAGCAACTAGTGCTCTGAGACAAATTTAGTAGGAGATAGCTTAAAAGTAAACACCAAACAATTATCTTCCATACCCTTGGAATTTGATTTAGTGTGATGGATGTTGATCCCACTTTAATTCTCTACTAAGCCTTCCCAACAATTTTTAAGGGACTTTCCAAGTAGAGGACATTTCATCTGTTAAAAATCCAAATATTTTTTAGTACTTTCCTTCCCTCTGTCTTCATTTTCTTCTTCAGACCAACCTCTCCATAGATTATATGGGGTTTTCATCTTTCAGTTTCAGGAAACATTTTGCCTGTTCAAATTTTGAAAAATAAACAAATATAGAAAAAGAAAACACTAAAGACTGGAAAAACATATTCATGCTTTCCTAAAGAACCTTAATTTCATCTTTTATAACTGCAGAAAAGCATGTAATTTTATAGTTCAACTTTCCTTTGCTTTCAGTAGAATAGCCTTCCAAACACTTGTGTACTTTTAAAGCAGCTGTTACATCTTAAACGAAATATCTGTAATATAAAAGAAATCCTTTTACACAATAAAAATTTAATCTGGAAGTACTACTACACTGGCCAGCTTAGAAAGAAGATCCTTAATTCTGTAACATATTCTTTTTCTATGGAGGATTACTTTTGGGACTTTGCTTTCACGATGATTTTCCAAAAAACTTTCAGACTGTGCTGCATAATATTCAACCTGCCATTTTTGTCATAATTTTAATGCCAAAATTTCTGTTTATATCATGCTGAGATGACATTTTTTTATATACTACACACATTCCTTGCCTTTTGGTTTTTGCCAAGCACTTTGTCTCCTCCAAGTTTTGCTGTCATGTACGAGTCCATCAGTTCAGAGGTCACTGCACCTAAAAAAAAAATAAAATCTAGATTTCCCTGAGCAGTGAAACATTTCTCAGGAGAGTCTTAATTTCCTTCTGCTCTTGACCATCCCAAAATATGGTCCCATAAATTTCCTCCTTTAGATGTATGAGTGCAGTCACTTGTGGGGCCAATCCCACACTTTTGGACAAGAAAATAGAGCTGAGTGGAAAGACTTTTCTATTAAACGAAGAGAGGCTGTAATTTTTATTTTTTTTCTAAATTCAGGGTTTCAGTGATCCAGTTTCTAGTATGGCCTTATCAACGACACTGGCAGACCTGAGGGAGCAGGAACCTGCTGCATGAGGAAAGCAAATGTGTAGTCGAAGGCTGTGAGGGTTGTATGAATGACTCAAGCAGCTTTGCCATCAAAGAAAACCAAGGCTGTGTAAGGGCACACCTAGGAGCGTGTAAGCATTCTCATAAGTCACTCCTCCCCATCTTTAATCACTGTAAGCACTTTATTCTCAACTTACTGTAATTTTTCAGTACATTTTCCAAAAAGGAGAAAGGCAGATGGCACATGTTTTCACTGTAGTATTGCACAGAAAAGGATTTTTTCTGTGTTCAAAAACATAGATAATTAGATAGACAACAGTATCCTTAAGTGATAAGACCCCTGCATGGAAGAAAAGAACATAGGCTTCTTGATTTTTGTATTTAACAACCTCATCTCATTACAAACTCATGTTGAACTCTGCTCTCTAAATCATCTAAATCCCTTCGCACAGAGTTGTATTACCAAGTTTTGCTCTCCACATTAAACACTCCCATCTAGTATTTTTGGATGTATATATATGTATTTCAGAACAGTATTCTCTGTATTCCCCCAGCCCCCTTGTTTTTTCTTTTTTAGAGACCTCATGCTGACCTTTTTGGGTGTGTCCATCTTAATTTGCTGTTTTCCTGGGTATTCATGACACTCCTCAATACAGCATTGCCTGCATATTTCATCACTTTGCAGCTGTTTGCTCACACTTCCATTTCACTGCAGCTGCTAAAAGCAATCACAGAGCACAGCCCCTCTCCTTCCACTATCTTGCTAATAGGATTTGCTGCTGATCTCCCTGGCATGCCAAGGTATCTGGGTTTATGTTTGAACAATGAAATTTCATGGATATATTAATTTTCCCAAATTCATCCTCTTATTGCAAACCCTGATTAAAGCCTTCTATTTCCAATCTTTGTCTTTTAATTTTTATTGTAAACTAAGCATATAACCAGATTTTTTTCAAGGAATTATTTCTTCTTGGGATAATGTATCACAGAAAGGGATAAAAGAGAGTAAGAGTGAAAGGATACAAATCCAGGAATGTCCCTCAAACACAGTAAAAGAAGTTATCAATTAATATATTTGCTATTAAGAAACATGGATTGAGGATCATGATTATTTAGAAAATTCAAATTGAGAAATAGTGCTTAAATATGCATTTGGAGATGAAAGGAATTTGGTCATATGACATAGTGTAATTTAGTTCTGTTCAAGGTGAGAACCTTACTTCCCACATGTCGGTTCTAGTACCTGGTGATCTTTCATCCCCTCAGCTAGTTTTTTCTCCTATTTGTATTTTGTTCACTCTAGACAAAAATAATAAGCCATCAAGAAGAAAAATAAGCAAAACGGGAAGGCCTGTAAACTTGCAAACATAAATTGGTTAAGAGGGGTTTTTTTGGTTAGTTTTTGTTTGTTTTAATTTAAAAAATAATAAAAAAAAGCTGGTTGGGAAAATAAGAAAAAAGCTACAGGATGATTACATTTTAAAAAACTGAAGCCTTTTTTTTTTATAATCTTGTTAAAACTTCTTAAAATACATCTGAAGATAAAATCTGATTTGCAAATTGAGATATCAGCCCAAGGTTGAAGAAACTTCTGCCTCACCTGTCCACATAACTGAGAATCAAAAAGACTTCTGCTACCATTTTCTTTCCATGAACTCTGTTTCTCACACAGCTGGCAGGTCAAAGAACTATCCCAGATGTTTGATGTATGTATCTTTCAGTAATTTTCAACCTTTAAAAACAGAAAACCAAATATTGCAATTATCTGCAATAACCCAGACACCGCATTTTAAAGGAAACCAACCTTCTGTCTGCAGAGCAGGTCTCACTCCGGAGTGTATTTATCTAAGGTAAGAACTTTAGTTAATGCTTCTGGGCCTTGGCCACATCTGTCTGAGCACTTCAGAATATGGATACAGGAAGGTTCAGTTTTCTGCATTGCTGCTCTGGATTTGTAGTTTGTTGGTCCATCTCACAGTCAGGAAAATTTCAGTTGCTTCGAAAAGAGCCCTCTCTTGATTTTTTTTCCAAAGTTTCAGTTCATTTCATGCCAGAATGGTTTTAGTCTTGTGATCAAAACAAGTAATGTACTGTAGTATAACATAAATTGTCATGACTTAAATAGATTTAGGCTTGACAGACTGTGTAGTATTCAAATCATTCAAGTATAAAGCAATGAATGACATTATGCCTATCACAAGAAGTGTGGCTGTCAGCTGCAATTGCCTCTGTAGCATTTTGGAAACAAGGACAATTCAAATCTTCAAACCACAAAGCATCTGCTTCTGTATTGCTTTTTTCTTCTCTGGTGTTTACCACTGAACTGCTTTTATTACTAGCTTTTCTGATATCCCTCTGTAGCTCATCATTTGCCTCGAAATGTAATATATATTATTGTATAGCCAGAATAATAATTTCTGTATAATTAAAATTGCATTTACATAGAGGAACAATAATAGGGGAATATTCCTTGTGAAATCACAGCAGAGTAAACTGGTAGAAGGGCAGGCATCAGGCCTGTCATGAGAGTAACCAGAAGGAGAGTAGAAGCCTGTAGGAACCCAGCATTTATGTCTATAAACCCATGGAGAAATTCCATTAATGGGAACAGTGTGTGTGACAGCGAACTCACAGGACACAGGGTGCTGCATCTCCTTAAAATTGCAGCAAGCATCCTGAAAATGCAGCACAGTGTTGCTTACTGGAAAGAGTGCTAGTGGAGATAGATGGAGGATGTGGTGGAGATGAGTCCCTGCTCAGGTCTGTGCACACCAAGGAGCTGCTGCTGAGCGTTCTGTGCTTGAAAAGCAGAGTAACACCATAAATACGTGCCGTGGGCCTGCAGGCCAGCTCCTTGCTCAGTTCAAGTAGCTCTTGGAGAAGGGATTGGCTTCACCCATGTCTTCTAGAGCAGCAGCTGTTCCTTCAGTAATTGAAATCATTCCCTGCCTGGCTTATGGTGAGTCCAGCAGCAGCTGAGGCTGGCTCCTGGCCAAGGGAGCAGAAGCAGAACCCTGCTCCACAAGTCCTGTGTGCTGTGGGGAGAATAGCCCCATCCTTAGACTTGGGTGTTGACCTTCTGTATCGCGTGGAAGTTACCATTACCTAAGGTGTAATCCAGGGGGAATGGCAGGATGGCTTCGTTGCTCTGTCCTTGTGTTCCATGTCCAGCAGTGCCTCCCTGCCCGTGGCCCTCTGATAAACACTCGGTGTGCATCATCTCCAACTGAAGGCAGTGGAAGTCTGTGTTGTGGAGCAATTACACACATCATTCCTCAAACTTTGGCATATGTTGTATTTTGGATAATGCTGGTTTTTCTTCTTCAATAGGCCATTTACCAGGCAGTAGCCTTGCCCCTCTTCACCCAAGGAACAATCTCTATCCTCTCAATGTGATTACAGCCCATTTCATTCCATAATAGGTTTCTTTTATTATTTCCTCAGGCATGTAAATCAAATTTTACTCAGTACCAAAATCTTTGTTCTACAAAGAATGCTGGCATCGGATGCAGTGAAAAAATAGCTTTGCTATTGAATACAGTCTGTGTTAATAGAACTCTACTATCTTTTTTACTTTGAAAGTAAACATCTGTCAAAGTTTATTTTCTCTGTCAGAAAGACGGGAGTGTCTTAAGGGAAAGCACACAATAAAAGCAGATAGATTATTCTGCAATTATACCTTTCTCTGTCTAAATATTTAATTAGATAAGCTGCCACAGAGACAGAGATTACTTTGGCATCCATCTGTCCCATTTACCGATGTTACAAGTGTGATTGGAAGCCTTGGCATATTTGATCACAGCAGCCACAGTGGAAGCAGGGAGGCGGTGGTCTCAAACAAGGGCAATTTCAAACAACTTTTCAGCCCAGCTGCTGGCTCCTTTTGGTAGATCTTCTGCCAGTGGTTGCTCTTGTGCTCTCGGAGTTTGGGATGTACCAGCTTGAGTACGTCACAGAATCACAGAATACTTTGAGTTGGAAGGGACTGTAAAGATCATCTAGTTCCAAAGATCATCTGGTGGGGACACTTCCCATTAGACCAGGTTGCTCAAAGCCTCTACCAAATGTGGCCTTGAACATTTCTAGGGATAGGGCAGCCACAGCTTTTCTGGGCAACCTGATTCAGTGTCTCACCATCCTCACAGTAAAGGATTTCTTACTAATTTCCTATAAGTAAATATAATATTTGAAGACACAGGATCTTTCATCCCTCTGGAATTATTGCCCTTAAATGGGGTTTTATGCTTGATTTCAAAAGTGGCTAAATAGTTATACGTGTCCATCACAATATTAGTTTGATTGCAGATATTTCAGCTGCAATGGCAATACATGTTTCTGTTGCACACCTTGCTTCATGCTGGGTTCAGAAAAAGCATAAAAAAGAGGACATGTTTTCCACCACAGAGCCTACAAGCTCATGCAGTGCATAATATCAAGAACGTCAAAAAAGAATGAGGCATATAAGCTTGCAAAAACTGCAGATATATAAGATTTTTGCCACTTGATCTCTAAGTTTAGCTCAACACCATAAAGGTGCAGAAATATTCAGGCAAGGGGCAGGACAGATTTTGACTTCTAAATAACAGGGCTGCCCAGTCCTATGGTTACCGAGGGCTTTGCTTTGCAGAAAGAGAAGTGCTGCTTTGTGTTTTCTAAAATTGCAGTCAATAAATATTTAAGTTTAAAGGCTTCATTACGATTAAAGCTCACAATATTAAAAGTATTTATTTTCATGGCATCTCATAAGGATACTTTATGGGTGGTATTAAGTCTATGTGAAACCCACCTAGGTGACATGAGCTAAGGTATTAAAGTTAATAACTTGAAATGGCATCTGTATGGCCAAACCTAAAGTAAGAATCAACTTCAAATTAAGAAATCTAAATTTAAATGTTTACCTGAGTGTCTAAGCTTCCATTAACAACACAGTTCATGGAGATTTAGCCCATTCAGACAAGGACAGATTCAGATGCCTGTGAGTGATGAGCTGAATCATGTGCTGTGTATTGACCCTCAAGACCTACTGAGCTCCATCTTCAGAAAAGCACATTCCACACACAGTACTGTATATTGTCTGGCAGCCCAGCATGGATATCGTGGGTATTTGGAGCATCTCAAATGAAAAAGAGGAGTTGCTGGGGTATAATTAATATCCTTCCTTTTTGAAAATGCCAGTAGGACCTAGGTAGTTCATTTATTAATAACTTACTTTATGTCTGAGTTCTAACATGAGTTAAAGCCATGGACTAGGAAGGATCCCAGTTTACTACATGGTTGTTTTGCATAGCAGATTTTTCTTCTACACTATTCTTTGGACTTATTATTATTTATTGTTGTATTGTTGAGAAGCTCTTCTGGATTTTGAAAATATATAAAATAGCACATGTCAGTTGCTTTTAAATGAGGTAAAAAATGTTGAAAAGCACTGGGGAACATTTCACCTCTAGCAAAGAATAAAGAGATGTTGAATAATAAGTTAGAAAGGCAGGTGGTCTCACATTCCATTCTTTTCCTGGTTTGCCAGTTTTAGATTGTTGTTAATGATTCTTTCAGTATTTTTATGGAAGTCAGACATTTTATTTTTGGATGCTGTTTTGAAGCCATTTGGTGAAGGGTTTTTTATAGGAAAACTAGAGGAAAATATATGGGACATTCACAATGAAAGAATAAAGAATGCAAAGTACAGCTGACTTCAGTTTTGGCTGCAGACTTGAATTCAGGCCACGAGCACTGATAAATTTGCTAATAAGCCTCATCCAGTTCATGTGGTGTATCAAAACCAGCCTCATTTGTAGCTTCCACTAGTTTTACTTCAGTTATACTTTAGGGTACATTTTGAATCAAAAAACAGGATGTGCAGTTTGTATGTTATTATTTCTATTTGCTTAACATACCAAAATCAGATGCTGTTGTGTTTGCAGTGTTCCATAATCTTTATCTGTATGCCTACAGCCACTGCGTAGGAAATTTAGAAACATAATCCTTTCTTTGAAATACTCATCACAGATATGTTCCTTCATGCCATACAGGGCAAAACCACTTATTTTTTAAATCAGAGCGATGGAGAGATTAATGCTTGTGCATCATCTGTTTTTGCAGATGTTACTGAAACACTTTACAAGAGACAAATGTCATTGTAAATCAATATTTGTAATTGCAGGGCAGAATGATCTGTTTCCAATGGCTGAGGAGCAGCTAAATGCAAACACAATTACAAAACCATAATGTAGTAAACAAGGAAACCTTCCCATCTGAAATGGGTATATTACTTGCCACAGATTAATTTTCTGTATTGTAAGAACAGTACTGAAGTATTAACGTAAGCAGTTCTCTTTTTTTTCTCCCCCATAACAACACACTTTACTACATTCATATTCTTCAACCACATAATTCTCATCTGAACACCAATACTGAATGTACACAATATCCCCAAACCCATTTTTTCCTCTATCTCAGTTCTTGACCTCATTTTTCTCCATCAATATCATAATTGTAGTGTTTGTGTCCTTATCTCCCCCCTTCTTCCTCCAAACCTATGGATGTTGTGATTTGAAACACTAGAATTCTACTGCTGCAAAAAAAGCAAGCAAGTTCATAAGCCCTAAGCCTTTACCAACACAGATAAACCATAAAATATGCAACACTCACAGGCCCAAGGCATTCTGGTTCCAATTACCTGTAGTGGTTGCTATAACAATACTTCTGTAGACGTGCCCACAGGGTCACACTCTGGAGAGGTATAGAAATTTTTGGTCCAAAAATACTAAGTGATCATAAGCAATAGCCTTCATAAGAGCAGCAAAGCACTTCAGAGTGAACCATCAGGTTCAATGATGTGTTAAATGCCAGCCAGAACTACCAAGGAAAATAATATGAATGTTAGTGATCTGTTTTCTTGTAGAGGGCATCTGAAGTCAACAAGCTCAACAAGACAAAACACTTACTCACCTTAGAAACTGCCTGCAAAACAGTCTTTAAAAAGCTGCTTGGAATTTAAGTTTATTTTTTTTTTACAACTAGATAAAGTATTTTACCAACATATTATGCAATCCTCAAAGATGTGATTCCTTCATTAATTGACATGATTCAGAATGAATTTATGTATTCTGATATCAGATATGGCTAATTGCTACTGTGCTCTCACTGTTGCTGGTAGTCAGGACTTTTTTCTATTTGCTTAAAAAGAGAAAGAAGGAAAAGCTCTCACTCCAGTCCCATTCAGGTCAAAGCAAGTTCAGAACACTTAATTTTAATTTATTTTCTGGAAAAATCAAAGCAATTTTTCAGTTTGAATTGTTTGTTAAATGTGACCATATTTTAATGTTAGGAGAAAGACTTTTTCCTCTTTGTGACAAATGTAGGAGTTTAACACTTTTTTTTTTTTTCCTTCATGGAAACAATTTCTCTAAAACTAATTTTAAAACTCCTTCAGTCACTGCATTTAGACTACATTTCAACTTTATTTTAATTTTTAAGTAGCTATATATTTTTTAATAAGCTATTGTAAATGTGTTACATATATTTTCAAGTAATAAAAATGTAAGATATTTGTACTGTTCTGTCATTAGTATTCAGACTGTAATGGATTATCAGTTTCTAAATCAATAACAACTAATGCAGTTGAGATCTTGAAATTACAAGTAAAATACAAGAAAAATTTAAAAAAAATAAGCTAAATTGAACATTTGAAATTAATGGCACTTAAAACCTGAAAATTAAGACATTCTACTTATATTTTTTTTTAAATACTTGTGTCAAAATGTAGTCCAATTAACTACGTATCATCTGTTAGAGCAGTTACCAAATTCCTGATCTCTACTAATTCTCACTAGGATTAAATGAGTTTGGGAGAGTATTAGGAGAAAGTCACTCTATTTTTGCAGTGCTCCTATGACCTTTCCTTATATTCTCTATAGATATCTACTGTTAGCAGCTGCTGGAAGCAGGATGGTGGAGAAAGTGTATCTTTTTCAGTTTTTAATCAGATACAGTGTCTTTCACAGTCTTAAATTAACTAGCAGCAACAGACATCTCTGAGATTTAATGAAATGAGCAATGAAGATTATTAACAAGAAAAAATACTATTACTTCATCTGTGATATTTGTAGCAGACAGCATCACATTGCAGCTGTGTCTGTGCAGAAAGCCTCATTTTCTGTGTAGGGCCCATTTGCTCTGACAGGTAATACACTTTTATGTGGTCAGAGAGACCTCTTTTGGAGCTGTTTAAGTCAGGTTTGTTGGTTGTCTTGAGTCAGCCTGACATGTGAGATATCACCTTGCCTGCTGCTGATGAAGCTGATGCACATACACACATCCAGCATTTGGAAGTGGTGTGTCTGGACTCACAAATACAAGCCATGTCCTGCTTTATGGCATCCCTGGATACTCCCAAACTAGCATCTGACTTAAAATCACCCATGGAGTACATTTGCAGCAGGGAGGTGCTCAGCCTCAAACAAGCACAACCTTGAGATCCAACTTTTTCTTTCCTGAGTTTTACCGTGTTTTATCCAGCAGAAATCTCAGTTAGAAAGGAACAAAAGAGGAGGAGCAAATCCACCAACAAGGAACGAGACTGTCTCTGCACTTTCTTGCCTAGCCCTCCAGATCTCTCCACAGAAACAATCCTCTTTTTCATTCCCCAAACTCAGGCATCTGATTTACCTTTTCTGGCCAATGAGGTATGTCAGCATAGTAGTTGATAATCCTGCAAAGGACTCTAAACCATGGCACAGAGGACATGTATAATTGCTTTGGCATCTAGTACCTCTGGAGAAAATATCTTGGATTTCTGAGACAGGTTCATGGTTCTGACAGATGTGACATGGCAGCTATGAGTGACCAGCATGCATCCAGAGCAGGGGCTCTCAAGTGGGCTGTCCTGTGACCCCAAACATCTGAGGGGCAGAGGAAAACTCAATCACTGTTTCTGCTGACTGTATGCTCTCCTGCCTTCTGCTGTCTTACTTAGACCTGCAACAGGGCTTTTTCCTTTTGCTTATATCCAGTCTTGCAGAACACTTGTTCAAGTGCTCTAAGCTCATTCTTCTGCCTGATATATTCATTCCTCTGAACTGCAGGAGAGAAAGAATAGGGTCAGTTTTGCTTTGTGCCACTTATCCAGGGTGACTCAGAAATCTGGTCTGTAAAGGTAAGTGAGCGTGCTTTTATTTGCCGACCTAGAGTTTTAGACCAAATTCTCCTGAGGAAGAGAAGAGTGCAAAAACTTCAAGAATGTGATATAAATACATGTTCTTACATTAAAAGCTTTCTGCTATTACTAGTGTGGTAGAACTTCATCAAAGAACAGGCAAAATCTTGCGTTTTCTGAACACATTGAGTGGACTTGTGGCTGTTTCCAAATACAGATTTTGCTTCTAGCGACATAGACACTCTGATTGATTCTTCAGAATTTGAAAAAGTGGGGGTAAGTAATCCAGGTTCCCTCCAGAGTTAATGACAAAGAAGAGAGAACAGAGAGAGATCAAACTTCCCTCTTACCTGGCACCAGCATTGAGGTGAAGTGAATTTATGCTTTCAACTGGTCTTTTTACCCAATGACTTACAAGTGAGTCTGGACAAGATTAGATTAATCTAGATTACGAACTTTGCTTTTAGACAGACAAAATTAGGCAGCAGAAACCCCATCTCAGTTTACCACGAGACAGATCATGAGATGGACAACCTTTATGTGTTCACTGAAAAGTTGTCAACCTAAATTTTATCCTGGGCCATGGAGGAGATGCTGAGATGTTACCACAAGGGCTCTCAGAGGGTACTGGTGCCTACAGTCAGTGCAATGAGACAGTTGTATTTCTCCTTTTTGCATTGTTATACCACCACAAGAAGAAGAAAAGGTGACTTTTGCTGAAGTCTCAGATCTCCTTGAGAGAAATTGCAATAAAATTTTGTGTGGATTCCCCAGCAGGTAGGGTGAAAGCTAATTACCTGTGTGTAAGGAAAACAGATGAGTTGCAACAGGGGTGCACAAATGTCAGAATCTATGTATCATGATGCAGCAGTCCAGGGAAATTATTTGCCTTTATAAATGTCTGTTCCTCTAGAGACTTGTGGACTAGACGTAGCCAAAGAAAAATTCTTGACTACCCCTCCTGGATTCAGTAATATAATTCAGTAAAAAGGAATTTAACTTGAAATCTGAACAAAGCAGCATGTGAGAGGGAAGGAATGTTTAGTCTGTGGTGGACTGCCTGTTAAATATCTTGAAAAACAGGATTTTCCTTTGTCTCATTATAGTCCTATTAGCTGAAAACATTGTGAAAGCCTGGACATGGCTTTCCAGTTTCCCACAAGGAAATAAATTCATCCAAACTGTACCAGATAAAGTGGAAATCTCTGCAAATACACAAGGATTGCACATTCCTTCAATAAGCTGTAATAGCATTCTTAAATGACAAATTCAAGGCTTTCACAACAATTCACACAAATATCTCAAAGAGTGCAAAAAAGTATTTCCATGGGTGGACGGGCCTTGAGCAAGCTGGTCTAGTGGAAGGTGTTCCTGCCTGCAGTAGGGAGTTTGGAACTAGATTATCTTTAAAGTCCCTTCCAATTCAAAATATTCTATGATTCCATGATATATACAAATATATACACATGAAGCTAGACTTAAAAAGTTATTGGTATAAGAGACAACTGTGGCATTTTAGCATAGAAACACAATCTTTTAGAAAATGACAACTAAACTTCCTGGGGAAATTAATTCTCTTTCTAAATGTGTATAATAAAAAGAGACATAACGATCATAATAACAGTTTATTCAACCATATAATGTTTCCTCTGTGAACAAAAGCCAGCAGCATTTTTGGCAAATAACATCTTTGCTAAGGGCAGAGGTGGTCTGGCTCTCTGTGAGAGCAGAAAAGACTGACATTTTGAACAAACACCACTTTATATGAGTGTATCCTGCAGGAGAAAGTATATTTCTTCTAGGGAAGAAATGTTCAAAAACAAAAAATAAAAATGTCAAAAATTGGCCATTCATCCCATTAGAAATGCAAAACACATTTCTCACCAAGTCCCGTTCTCAACAAGCCTATTCAGGAAAGAAACCAAGAAAGAGGAATCTCCAGAGATGCTGTGAACACAAAGGTACTATGGAGGGAAGGAGGAAGAGACTAGTAAGAGGGGGATAGAAAGGTCAGTGTGAGGTGGGGGGAGGAAAAGAGAGGAGTCTGTACTTGTGCGTGCTGTTCTGACAAGTTTCACAATGAGCAAGAGTCAGAGAAGATTGTTAGGAACTGCTTTTAAGAAGAAAACAGATCTGTGTCAGCTTTTGCAGAGTACGGTGACTCAGCCTGAACAAATCTGCAAACCCAAAATCTCAACAGTTAAGCTTAAACTCACAAACATGGAAAAGCACTTCTCCATTACTTTGAGTCTTTGGATGATTTGTATTGCAATTAATTTTTTTTGTGGCACCTAAAGGAAAAACTGCCTGGAAGTTTCTTTTTCTGAAGTGTCTTTTTATATTGTTCATGTATAAGGGTTTAAATGTGAAAAACAAAGGAGGTTTCTACATTGGAAAATTATATTAAATTAGAATTACATTGTGGGAGAACACTTTAATAACTGCAGATATTCTGGGAGAATTGCAGAATTATTATTACCTAATAAACAAGTTTTGAAAATCAGGAGAACACAGAGGCATAATTAAACCTAAAATAAACACATTTTAGAAGCAGCATTGTGTGGTTTAGTTATCTCAACAGCCTTAATTCAGCCCTGGGAGAGTACTTTTAAGAAGCTGTGTAAAAAATGCAGCAATTCTAGTGCTAAGAAATTTGTCTTGTTTGTTATATATTGGTTACTATATTAAGCTTAATTATCCTGTTATGGTCCATGCCATGATGGGGCAGAGCAAGGATTTCTATAGCAAGTCCTTGGTCCCATTCCCAAAACAGTCTGAAACACAAATCTTTAGTCAGCTGCATATTCAATATTAAGGACAGGAATTTTCTGTTTCTCTTGTTCATGTGGCCAACAATGTTATGGCTGTTTCAGTTTGCACATTCCCTTTCACAAACATGTCAAATGTAGATACTCCCAGACTGCTCTCTTGTAATGAAAAATTGTAGAATAGTGTATAGAAGTATATAAAATCATCAAATCATTAAGGTTGGAAAATACCTCTAAAGTCATTGACTCCAACTAGTAACCCAATGCTGTCAAGTCCTCCGCTAAACCACACATGTATGTGTCTGTGTAATTACAGACTGTTTTTACAAAATGAAGCCAGGGTAAGACAATCTGAACTACACATTATTAACTTTTAGATGCTTGACTTAGCAACTTTCAAAATGCTGTTTGGACAGAGCCATTATTTGCATGTATCTATGGAAAGCATTGCTGGGAAATAGCATTTTTTTCTAAACAGGGGCTGGATAATTAAGCAATTTCCTAGTGATTTTATTTGTGGATCAATATTTCAGCTGGCTTTTAGGCATAGAGTGTATGTGGTGTTATTCCTATAGTTATATCTATCAGCAGAAATTGAGGTTTACCAGAGTAACAACACTACAGGTTTGTCAGGAAATTGAGTGAAGGGTTGGTTGTGGGAACAGAAGTGAACAAAGGCAGGATCAAGATGGGACTGGTTCATAAACTCCTCTCTCACCTTGGACTCACTGCTTTTTATACCAGACAAAGTATCTGAAGGCCAATTTGCCTCCTGTTCATCAGTCATCAGAGATACTGATTCATATACCTGGAGACTGATTGCTTTCAGAGTTTCCACAAAGTTAGGGGAAGGAAGTCATTGCCATAGAGGGAAAATGGCTGAATAGTGTTGTAGTAGTTAAGGGGTTTGGAGACGATTATGTGAGGATCCCTTCCACCCCTGAGCTGAAATCTGACATTGGCTCTGAACCTCTCCTATCCCATCTGCAGTCTGTAAGCTGGAGTGACAGTACTTCCTCACCTTGCAGGCATGTAGGGAGGTAAAGGCATTAGGTCAATGTTGTAGGGAAAAAATGCGCTTTGGGCATCAGTATTCTTGAGAGAAGGAAGCCTGAGCAATTAAATCTGCTCTGGGCAACTTGCAAGAATCTCCTTTAGATCGGAAAACAATGAGTATGTCTTTCTCTGAGGAAAAATAAATATGAGAATATGGTTATGTTCAATGACTCTTCTTGGATAATGCCGGGAAACCAACTGAAAGTGGCCAAACTCTTCCAGCAGGTGGAAAACACCGAATGCTTTGTGGTGTCTTCTTCCTCCCTCTTCCCTGCACACATACATGGGCCAATAGCACACTGCCTGTGAGATCTTTTTTCCCTAGAGTCAATTTTCTGATTGCTGAGAGTTTTATGCATTTGTATTTTTGGGGGTTTGTTTGTTTGTTTGTTTGTTTGGGGGTTTTTTTGGTTGGTTGTTTTTTGGGGGATTTTTCTTTTTTTTTTTTTTCTTTTTTTGTTGTTTGTTTGGTTTTTTGTTTCTGCCTTGCAACATGATAGGCCATCAGGAAAGAGGTGCTGAGTACTTCTGGTTCAAAGGGAAGGGGTGTGAAGGCTTTTCTGTACCGTTCTTGTATTCTGTCTGCTTCATGGTCACTCACCTCTACCCATCTTAGACCTTATTCCTAAAGAGTTTGGGAAGAGCAATGAACCAACAATTTTGCTGATAATACTAAGATATTTGTCATAGTAAAGGAAAAGCCCTGTGCTATGTCCCCTGTGTACCTCTCACAGAACTCAGTGACTGGCAGGTGAAACTCACTGGAGGTAAATATAAAGTGACACATGAGATAGAAATCACTGCCTCTTGCCTGTACAACATGACAGATTCTGAACTGACCATTACCATTCATGTGTGAGAGCTTGGGTTTGTGACAGTGCGATCAAAACATCAGCTTGGTGCACTTCAGCTGTCAAGAAAGCAAGTGAAATGTTAGCAATTATTAGAAAAGGGCTAGAGAAGGAAGGAAATAGCATTACTGTGTTACTGGGTAAATCCATATCTTGCCCATGCTTCACATGCTGTGTACAGTTCCGGTATTCCCATCCTGCAGGATTTATACAGGGCTTGAAAAGATTGAGAGAAGCATCTCAGGTACAACTGATGTGAGAAACTGCTTCTGTACCAGGAGTGCTTAAGCTGAAAGTCTTCATTCTGGACAAGGGACAACTCAGGATAAGTGCAGGGTTAGGGAAAAGAAGGGGAGATACAGCTGAAGCCTGTAAAAGTTATTGTTATGGATAGATAGTTAGGATAGATAGTTCACAACCTCTGTCAGTAAAAGAACTATGGACATCAAATTAAGCTGAACGAAAGGAGACTGAAAAGAAACAAAAAGTAATTTTTCATCATATGCACGTAGTAAATCTGTGGACCTCCTTCTGCAGGATATAGCAGATGACAAGGTTTCCACAGATGAGAGGAAGTACTATACAACTTAATGAAGGACAAAGCCATCAAGTATTCATAAAGTGTTAGAAATTATGTTGAAAAAGAAAAATAGCAGAAACTCTCCAATAAACATCTAGAAAAAATATTTTTAATAAAATCTTTTTTTTTTTTAATATAATTTCTTTCTTGCCTTCCCTTACCATTATATCTAGGAACATCAAGTTAGCTTTTATAATGTGTTCATTAACAGGTCATGAATATCCGTACATTTAGCCTTTAGGCAATGGCTTCTAGGTAAGACAGCAGTCTTCACTGATGCAAAGACTTCTTCTGTATTCTTCTGATATAAAGATTCTGCAGGGCAGGTGGTATAAAAGACCTCTCTCCTTAGAAGACTGAACCACAAGGCTGTGCTACTGTAGCTGCACAGCAAAACAAGCAGTCATACAGGGTGGCAGAAATGAGAAGTAACAGAAATTAAAGAGAAGGAAGTCATGTAAGTTAAGATTGATAAGAAGAGAAAATGACTTTTTTTTTGTTTTTTTTTTCTTGCCCAGGATGTTGAAAAGATTTGCCCTTGGAGTTAACCTGTAGCACAGTCAGGTAAGCTCTTTAGCCAAGACTAAGTGCAGAGTAATGACAGGACTTTGTGGATTTCAAAAGGCAGCTGTTCCCATGCCTTTTCTGCCACTGCAATGATTTAAGATTGCAAACAGATGGGAAGGTAGTCAGCATAACAACAGGGGAGGTATCCATGAAAACACACATTTCTTAATATGTGACCATGGCTTAAAGAAAAAAATCTGTAAGAATTGATGGGCTGTGGTTCTCCAGTTTCTGTCAGAACAATGTAAGCAGAAAGAAAAAAAAAGTCACTCTGACAAGAAAAACTAAGGTTAAAACATAAGCAGACTCTTACATCTCCTGTAGCCTGGCTCATCTTCATACTTCTGCCTGAGTGACAGGATCAGATTCTTTTCAAGCTCTGAAAGCCCACAAGACCCTCTGGCTGAGGGCCCTGGATGCAAGCTCAGTTTCAGGGTGTACCTTGTACAAACAGATTTGGTGAGATCAGATATTTGTCAAGTCACTCAAAAAATATCTGAAGGACTGCAGTGAGCTTAGCACTTTGTGTAAAAATCCTGTTAACACTAGGGCCAGCTGCTAATGTTGCTGCAGAACTGGCGTGAATTGCATTAAATTGATGTTAAACTAGACAACTTTTGCTTCTCTGGGCTTTTCTGCTCAATCTCCATATAGGACCACAGTGTCATCACAGCATGTCACCTGGTCCAGAACAGCATCTCCTGGACATGCTGCACTGAAACCTGTTGTGTCCAGTGTACTGGCTAAAGGACTTGAGAGAAGTGTGTTGTAGCTCCACAATGTCAAGACTGCTGGAGGCTGTTTTTCTGAGTCTCAGTCCTCCCACTTACCCTCTGATTTTGGCAGTGGTACACCACCCCACGCCCCTCCATCTGCAGTGCCACGACACCAGCCTTGTGCTTAACATGACTTTTCCATAAAGGTAAGTCAACACAACAGGTGCATGGGGTCAGAATTAGTTTACTTGACTCTTCATCACCTTTCACAAGGTGAAGGATTTGCTTCTACCAATCTATATGGAAGAATATAGCAGGCAATGGTTAATAGCAATGACTCAGGCTGTGTCCCAGGGAGTGGCCATGCTCATGGCACAGATAAGGCAGCAACTCATGTGTGGGGTTACTTTCATAAACCTTGAAGCAACCTTTGTGGCTCACAGACCTTTAACCAGGAGCTGTCTCTGTGGACCCGGGAGGTTCAGTCTTGGAGCAGCCACCCCATATACTTGGCTGTGATATCTTCCAAACCCAACCATGATTTCTCCTTGGAGCACATTCCCAGAGAGCGGCCTCACAGACACCAGATGAACATCTCAGCATCCACACTTGTTTGCTGCAGCATGACCCATGTGTGTAAAGAGCATATTAACAGTGAAGCTTTGAACTCAAGTCCATGGAGATGATGTTGCATTTATTTTGGGACTAGGTACTCACTGTATATTATTTCCTTCACAAAACATTCTGAGATCAAACAGGAAAAAACAAAGGTTAAAAATTGCCATTGGAAGGATGAAAGGGATGATTGTTTCTTGTTTGAAGAGCACTGGCTAAAGCATACCATTAAAAGATTACACTTATTTTACAGGTAAAAATACAGCCTAGAATAACCTTAAAGAATTTTGGACAGAATAACTCATTATGACCTTATATAACGCAAAACAACAGTTCTTCCAGGGACCTGGGAGTGGAACATTGCAGGGAGTGGTACTTTACCAGCTGAACATTGTAGAAGCATAATGGAGAGGGAGCAAAGTTTTTAGAACTAATCCTGTAGTTTAGGAGACTAAGTCCCTTTTTCAAAAGGAGCAAGCACTTAGAAGACAGGTGTTCAGGAAACTGCTCTGAAAAGGAATATTTGTGTTCTACATCACATAAGAGATCTCTTGAAAATATTGACAAAGAGTCTGAACTTGAGTAAGTTCAGATTCCATCATGTGGTGGGAGAGAACAAAATTTGTTCCTTCTTTTATGGAACAGAGAAAAGACAAATTTTCCCATGATACCATGAATACAAAGCTTTCTGCACTGGTCCAGCTCTTGATCATATGAGTGAGGCATTAATTTTCACTGCTATGCTTTAACCTTAATCAGGCTACATTTTTACACAGGACTGAGGGGGAGAAATAGGCTATTCCTCTCTGGAATTACTGATTTCTTCAACAGCAAAATCCTGGAAACAAATTGTAGGTGCTTCTGTAATATCAAAGGCAGCAACTAACAAATGTACTTATTCAACCCACGAGTCTGAAAATTCATTGGGCACAGGGTGAAATGTGGTCACTGCTATCAAAGTATATTGTCTACTCTGAGAACAGAATTTTGGATGTGAACCAAAGCTTTCTTGAGAGAGATAAGCTTGTTATTCAGACAGTAAAACATTATGATTAACACCTGATGAAGCATTAAAGAACCATAAAAATTCTGCTACCTGGGAAAGATTACTTAGCAGGAGGCTGCCTGTGCTTTGGCAAGCAAGTGTGTAGCAGCTGAACTTCGTCTCTCAGCTTTCAGTGCAAAAGTAGATTTATGCAGTCATTTTGTGGTGCAAAGAAAGCAGAACCACCCAGTCAACATGAACAGGCAGATTCTGTTTCTGTTCCCACTGAAATACCCCAGGTTACAGGAATTCTTGCTCCACCTATGAGTTGCAAGTACAAAAAATTAAGTGCAAGTTAAGTGGGATTTATGTTTGCTTTCATAGCTTGTCAGGCACTGCTTTTTGTAAATCTGCCTATTTCTTTCATCATATTGAGTAATAATAGGGATGATTTGTTCCCCTTGCTCATGATGGCACCACTCTCTGTGGAAGAGACAGTGCATGCCCAGGTCTCATCCCAACCTGTCTGGAACTTGAGAGATCTAGTAAAGGGATAAAGTGGTGAAAATTCAGGCCTATGTATACACCAAAGCCTCTGAATAGGTCCCATTAGGACCAATCCCTAGCAGTGACTCCCTATGGATGCTGCTGAACTGGAGCCTGAATTGATATATATTCAGGCTTCCATATAGTTATGCCCTTAAAGTTCCTAGTTTAGTATGAAATGGCAGAGGTTACATTAGGGACTGCTTATGTAAAATTAAAAGAAGTCTTGATGAGTGCTGACCAGTTTCATTAACAGGCTCTGCTGAGCACCAACTGCTGAGCCACAGGCTTGCATGTTTTCAAGTGAATAGTGATGCTGAGTCATGCTGAATTACTATTTTCATATGATCAGTTTAAAAATTCTTAAAGGATTTTAAGATGCCTAGATTTTTTTTTAAATTTCTTTTGAAGTGAGGCTTCAGATGAGAATGAAAATTAACAGCCAGCCCTAGGTCATTGGTACTGATGTGAGACTAAAATGGAGTAATGGTTTTGTTCAAGTGCATGAGTCAAACTGAAGGTTTTGTTCAAGTGCATGGAATCAAACTGAACCCAAACACAGCACACAGACAGATTTACATCTGTGCAAAGTGAGATGGAGTGTCCCCCACCCTGCTCTGAGCAGATGGGCAATTAAGGTAGTGGATTAAGATGGACGATTGAGTTTCGGGGCATGACTCTGCATATGTGATAACAGGCAGGAACTGTACAAATTTGTCGTTAAATCAAAAGACTGTGCCTGTTATCCCTATCTATCAATAAAAGTGACAGTACTGTTTCACACACCCTGTTTACACAATAAACTGCTGTGCCAGACTGAGTCTCATCATGCATAACTAATGTAAAGGTTTCCAACCTTACTTGGGACATCCAGCAAAGCTGTAATCTAAACAATGCCAAGCTGTCTTGCATGGGGGTGAGCAATTCACAGTCTGGGAGGCTGAGCGGAATCACCCCCCATGTAAGAGCTTCAGGGCAAGCACTAAGCAAGGAGGTTCTGGCACCTCCACATGTTCTTTACCTGTTCCATGCTGATTTGATCAAACGGGCAAGTTTGCCCATGCACTTTCTTCTTTAATTCTCATGTTTCCTGGTTGCCAATTTGTCTGATTTCATGCTTTTGTAATTTCATTTGACTAACTTTATGTAGCATGAATATTTGCACTCATAAAAAAGAAAAAAAAAGTAGTATTTTCATTGAATACCAGTTGCAGGCTAATGTTCATGGCTTGAGGAGAAGAAAAAGGGATCTGAAATTAAATATAAGTAATATCCAAAGCACTGATATCTGCTTTATCTTGATTGAGAATAATGGAGAGGAAAGGAGCTGGGACAGAATATCTGCCAGTAAATAGAGACTGGATTTAGATTATAATAGTGAAGTCCTGCAGTGTCCTTCATGTCACATCAAGAGGCCAGCAGTCTCATGGGTTGGCTTCAGTGGAATTTTTCACATGATTGAAGTTTATCCCTTGTTTGCAGTGTTGAAAAGGGCTTCCATGTTCATAGCTGGTGAATACTACAGTATAGAAATAGTTTATTATCTTACAGCAAATATATTCCCTATTCTAAAGTGGAAATGCCCCATCCACCCAATGCAGGACAGATGGCAACACAGGATAATAGCAAGTGAATAAGCTTGAGGCAGGGGAAAAGTTGTGATAACTGTGAGAGAAGTGTAAATAATGACTCCTCATCCAAGCCCTTTCTATTGAATTTCTTCTGCTGTTTGGAGGGCGATAATGGAGGATATAACTTTGTAGAAGTGAAACATTGCGATCCTTTTGGTTTCAAGGACACAGCTTTATATCCATCTGATTTTTATTTCTTGGCATAGGAATAGTCATTGTGTGTGATTCTCCTCTGAATGTGAAAATGTGGACCCAGCTTTGGGAGAGCTCTGAGTAAATTTGCAGCTGTTTGGAACAAGCTAACAAAGGGAGCAAAACAAACAAGCATGGAGGAATACTTGTAGGTTCAAAAGTTGCTTAAGACCAGAAAATAATAAAGAAAGGCATACCGGGAGAAAGATCCCCAAAGGAAAGCTGCTACAATTTACAAAGGAAAGTAAGATTTACAGTGGTACATGTGTGCATTGAAGCACAAGAAATAACAAATACCTAGAGAAAGAAAATGACTGTTGAGTATATGAATATGCATTTGATGGTCTGGGATTTGGGGGCTCTTGAAGGAGTGAAGTAGGTGTTATTTGCTTTCTTGTGGGGTTTTTTTTAGCAACCTGATGCAGTTCACTCATGCCATGGACCCACATCTCTACCCAGTGATACCTCTAGGAGCAAACACCTACCTTATTAGTCACTCTGGGCAATATATATTCCATGTTCTCACCATCTTTTTGCTTAATTCAGGGATGCAAGCCTTGTTTCTGCTGAACATAAACAGAAAACTCAGAGACATACATCTGTGACTTTATAACCTAACAAAGTCCACAAGAACCCTTGTGGTCTGAGGATGGTCCTGGGAGCCAGCTCAGGCTCTTCAGATGATTCCCTCCATGACTTTGGAAGAGTCACAATAACTCCTTACATTCCTGCCTGTACATGGGGAAAATTATTCTTACCCTGCTGGTTTGTAGTTGGTCTCTGAGTACAGAATTAGTGACTGGGCCTTACATATTAGATGTGATGTTGTATATAAGAATCAAATATCTGTGAATACAGCACAATCCTGATCAATAAAAAATATTTGCTCTTAAAGCTGATTTTCATTAATTTCTTACTACATGTAATTTCGTATGTCAATAATTGCTGTTTCTTAAAGATTAATTGGAATCTTTTTTCCAGGACCTGTGTTCACAGGTTTGAACTCTCATTTTAGAAACCTATTTGGAGCAGGAATATATTGACACTTTATCTTTCAAATCAATTAAATGCTTATTAAACTTCTCATTTTCCAATTCATGGTGTAATATGTAGAGAGGAAACACATAAGGCAACAGAGCATGAGGAAAGTACATTCTGTTCATGTCCAATTATCCTATGTGCTTCATGGGTGAACTTCCAGGGACATGGGTGTGTTTTTAAAGCTAAGCCAGCCCTGCAGGTGCTGACAGATCAGAAACCTACTGGATGCCTTATAAATCTGTCATAGAAATAGTTTGAGAGAAGTGTGTATCAGCCAGCATGGGGCTATGGCTACACACACATACTGAGTTCTTTCTCACTTCATATAAATCAGTTCTATTGCAGTTTGCGTGTCTGTCCTCTTCTATGGTTATTTGTCATTGAGGCATTGAAGGCTCTGATGGTTGTCAGTGAGATAAATCAAATGCCACACTGTAACTATTGTGGTGCCATATATTCCACTACTGCCTCTAAAGCTGAATATAATGAGCACTAAATTTCCAAGTCTATTTACAACATCAGAGGTTAAGAAAGTGATGGTGTATTTTTTTATGTTGTCTGATATTTTCCAGCTGTTTTTAATATGCACATCTCTTGAATAGCTCCATGTGAGTCATCAGTTCAGCGCACAATGCTTACTTTTCATTGTTAACCTCTCATAATTCACCTTAGCAGTGCCTGCTGCACTCCTCACACTGAGGCAATGTTAACAAATCCATTATGTTAGGAGACAATGTACTGCACTGCTGCTGGAAGATATGGGATTGGAATTATGTTTATTTTACATGGCTCAACATATTCATGGCTCTTCATATTCTTCTATTTGCTTATCACTTGACAGCCACTGCCATAGTGAAGGTCACAGCAGGGGACAGGGAATAGTTTCCAGGACATTTAGGCAGCAGAGACAAGACAAATTCTTTAGAACAGGCTTGTCCATTGTTTTAGGTGGGTAGAGGCTGTAGGCTGTAAAGGGCACTTCTTGCCTCTTCTCTCCCCAACTCCTTCCAGAACCATTCACAGGCAGTATGCCTCTTCCCTCATGGATGAAGCACAGTGGAAACTAAGCATGAGGTTGCTTTCTCTCCTCTAAAACAGGACAGTGAGAGAAAGCAAATAATAGAAAAATTTTATTTAAAAAGGGAGATTATATGGATGAACCTTCCAGGCAGCACCTCAGGTTAGGTTATCCAGGATCTTGTCATGCCAGGTCTTGAATATTTCCCCCACTTCTCTGGACAATGTATTCTAATGCTTAACTGCTCTTGCAGTGAAGCATTTTTTCTTATATCCAGACAAAATCTTCCCTAAATCAACTTGTGCCCACTGCCTCTGGTCCTGTCACCATACATCCCTGTGTGTCTTTGCAACTATATCCTTGGTTTTGGAAGGTGGTGATTAGATCTTCCTGAGCCTTCTGTAGGTGCAGCAAACCAAATTGGTTTTGGTTTGTTTTTTTGGTTTTTGGGTTTTTTTTTTGAACAAAGGTAATTATCAGCTTTCATTCATGTGTTGAGTTGTCCAACCATCTAGTCACCTTGGTCACCTTCCACTGGGCCATCTCCAGTTCTTCAAGGTTTGTCTTCATCTGAGAAGACCAAATCTGGCTAACACTTTCCAAGCAGAGTAGGATGATCTCTTCTCTTGATCTGCTGGCTGCAGGCTTGCAAATGTGGCCCAGGGTGTCACCCTTGGGGTCTTTTTATTGCTGAAAAAGGCACATTACTCTTTCATGTTCAGCTTATTGCCTGCCCAGGCCCCATGTCACTTTCTGCAGAAAATGGAAGGGTCTTTATGGGCAAATCCAGTAAAAGAGCTGCCATCTGATCAACACTGATGGTCACAGTGTTGGTGTCAATGACCCAATACTCCTCCAGAGTATAACATTGAGGACTTTGAACATGAAATGTTTCATATGAGTGTTGCTGCACTATATCAATTGCAAACTAAAGATGATCTTTGTGGTCTCAAAGCCAAACCCACGAGCACTAAACAGGTAAGCTTTGAACTACCCATATAAACAGTTCTGACACTGCCTGGATCCAACTTCTCCATGCTAAGGGCAGGGATCCTGTGCAAAAATTATGCTGTAGATATATAATTAAAGACTAAGCACATTATGTAGATCATGTCAGGCATCAAGTTAACATTTGTACTGCTTAACTAATACTGGGACTTCTTTGCATATTCCTCTAAACTTTTGAGTACTGGTGAAATGATGTGATGATAGATTAGTTATTTTCTTTTCTAAGCTTTTAATCATTGCCTTTTAACTTTAATGAAAGACCCCTTGTTGTCTGAATGACCTTTTTAGTATTCACTGTTTTATAAAAGTCCCCCAGTGTCTGCCTCATGTCCACACTAAGTGGGCTAAGCCTTTCAGATGTCCATCTGTAATCTCTACTTTGAGGATTTCACTGTGGCAGATGTTTGACTGTAAGCCTGGATCACTCTTTTTTACTGGATCTTCTGTGTTACTTCCTACCCTGTTTTCCATGCAGTTAAACACCATCTTTGCTTTACTATCTGGAATCTAGCTTTCTGCAATTATCATCAGTCCACAGTGACATTCCTCACTTCCTCTTAAGTATTTTAAATGAATTTAGGTGTTATAATCAAGAATAGTATTTAAGAGCCATTAGCGGAGATGGATATTTCAATATAAACAACTTTCACTGTTTGTATTTCTCTGTGAGAGAAAATGACTTTGGCTTCCACTCCCCATACTGGTTTTGACTGATTGAGGAAGTTGTGCTTCCCTACTGCGTTGAAAGATAGTTTTGATGACTATGAAGTGGTGGACAAAAAAAGGTGAAAATAACACCATGCTGGAAATAAAGCTGGCATTTTCTATTTCTCCTCATCACACGTGTCATCTTACAGTTCAGAATCAAGGCAGAACTAGGAAACAGGTTTAGTTTTAGGAGTAACACTATTGTTTACTCCATAGTTTTTCATCAGATTTTCTCGATATTCTTGCCAACACTAGAGGCACCCACAATTCTGTGTATCTCCCAAGCTGGGTTGCTAAGGGATAGACTGTAGACACATGCTGTGATCTGCCACAAATAAAGCTTAAAATGCTAATTTGGACTAGTTATTAGCACCTTGCTGATACAAAACTGCAATGCAATTTGACAGTGAAAAAATGCAATCTGTATTCTAATCCCAAATAAAGTTTTAGGATTACTGATTTTAGAGTACCTTGATATTGTAATAATGAAACATCGGTCTGTGCTATAGGATGCTGTTGAGAATTCAAGGGCAGTGCTTGCAATTTTAAGAGATAATTATCAAATATGGTAAGATCTTCCATGTAAGAGACTTTGTATGGCTTTTTTATTGGTTTCCTGTACAGACAAATAGTTTTCATTTTATTTTCTATTTATAGAGTAATGCAACTTGCAATATAGTTATGGTTTGCCACATAGTTCATATGCATCATACTCCTATATGCCTCATAGTTAAATAGCTCAGGTACAAAGTAAATAATAACCAAGGCAAATTGGTGGAAAGAAGAGAAGAACCAGGGAGCTCACCAGTTGAAAACAGGCGAACTCCCTGGATTTAATCAGAAAAAATCAGCTTTAGAGGCCTTCAGAAGATAAGGGCTATCTGAAAAATGGAAATGATGCCAACAAATGTTTCTGTGATCTCACAAAGCTTTGCATGTGGGAAAACAACTAGAAATTGCAACAGGTTTATTCACACACTAATAGAGCAGCTGAAGCTAAGGAGTGCAGCAGATGGCAAAATATTACCCAGCAGTAGTTGTTATTGTCATGTTTGTGTAGCCCTTAGGGTCTCAACCTCAGATGAGTAAGAACTCTTTGCCACCATCTATTGATGAACTGGGGAAGAGACATAGTTAATTCTCACAGATAATGTTCATGATGGAATGGACACTTCTGAAGTTTTGTTCACAACTCATTCAAGGATAGAAATAAAGGAAAATATACTTTTATTCGGTTCACAACACTTCTAAGAATAAGAAAATTAGCTCTTGTGTCACTGGATTACATAGGACAGGGATACTGGCATGGGGAAAAAATTAATAAAAGATCTTGATTTTCAGCCTTTGCCTTCCATTTTGCAATGAAATTAACTCTTTGAAGTAAGACTGGAAAATGATGCTGACCTGGATATGAAGAGACAATAAAGAGGTGATAAGATATCTTCATTCAGTACCAAAGGAACTTCAATTACTTCAGGAGAGGGAAAAACCCAGAGATCCCAATCTTGCAGTACACCTAAATGTCTCTGTATCCTGGGCAAGAGCCAGTGCCAGCACGGTGCTGGGAGATGAGAGACAAGGCAGCAGTGGAACAAAGAGAGCACTAACCCAAAAAGATACAACAGCACAGGGGCTAGCAAGGGACCACAGGACGTCTCCTTAGGGGACACCTTTCTTCCCTAGTCAGAGTCAATCCCACCTAAATGGTCTCCTACTCTGAGACATCATCAGGGCAAACATATTCTGTTGAGGTTACCTGGAAAAACGTCTTAGGTTCATGGGGAGTATCTGAAGCATATGTTTTGTTAGTGGAATCCCATTATTCCACTTAGTATCTGGACTTCTTGATGCCAGTAATTCCACACATTAAAAAAAGTGACTTTATAAATATGTCATCATTCTCCCTTATTGAGGTGCCTAGTATACGACATCGAATAGTAGATTGTGGAAGTATTCTCAGAGAAGAAAGAAACTCATCTGTAGTCTAGTAATAACCAGGCAAGTATTTCTAGGAAATGTTCCTCTTTCTTTTTGAAGGTACAATGTGCTGCTTTTCAGCAACAAATAAGCAGGAGGTAGATGTTAGGAGCAAGGATGACGTCTCTTAATAGTCTCATGCAAATAAATATGAATGTGCCATTTATGTGTTTCAAGCCATCTAGAAGTGTGTAAACATAATTAACCCTCAACTGAGTCTGACTAGATATCTCTCCATACAATCTTCTGATGGCTTGAAATTAAAACACTTGCTTGCCTGCCAGAAGGCAGGGAAGAGATGCAACAAGGCAATCTCATTCTAAAAACATGGCGAAATGTGGGGTAGCACCAAATAGAGCTCTTTTGCTTACTTTTTGATTTTCCTACCACTCTTTTGGTCAGTGTTCTTGAGAGAAATAACAAAATCAGGGATTATGCTTTTATTTAAGGAGTTTTAAGTAGGGTTTTTTTTGAGGAGTTGAACTTGGCATTAGTTACGAAGGCCTTGATGAACTGGTCCTGTGTCCCCTTTTCTTTATGCCTTCAGCAAAGGACAGGAGCCTATGGTGCTGCAGATTCCATGGAAACCATATCTGTTTAGATTATCACAGAATCATAGAAAGATTTGGGTTGGGAGAGACCTCAAACATCATTAATCTCTAACTCTCCTGTCATGGGCAGGGACACCTTCCAGATATGGGGCATCCACAACTTCTCTGGGCAACCTGATCCAGTGTCTTGCTACCCTGACAGTAAAGAATTTCTTCTGAATATTTAATCTAAACCAGTCTGCTTTCAGTTTAAAGCCATTCCTCTCGTCCTATTACTACATGTTCTTGTAAAAAGGGTATCAGAAAATGCCAAGATAATTATAAATGCCAAGATAATTACAAATGCAAATAACATTTCTCCTGCGCAGGAGGAACATCAGCTTCCCCTAACACATCCCAGTGAGATCCAGGAGAGATTCTGCACATAATATTTTCATCTCACTCACCACACTCTGCCATCTCACTCTTGCACTGAATTGATGCAGAAATAAAATGAGCTCTGATTCACTGTGGCTTTCCTAGGGTGAAATTATCTCTCTTTTGGCTGTTTTACAACAGAGGTGTCTGTAAACACATCTCACTCTCTTTCCTATTGTATGAAAAAATGTTGGTTACAGTTCTGTTCTCTACATCCTCAGCTTCTAGCTGGGAGCACAGGATTAAGATGGATGGTCTCTGCTATCTTACCTTCCTTTAACAATTTAGCACTTTGTATTTCTCCAAATAGTGGAAAATCCTTAACAGTTATGCAAGAATCTTGAAGTTTTAAAGAGTTCCAAAAAGGGAAAATAGTAAAAGAAAACTAATTAACAGAAACTTTCCAACCTCAACAATTTCAATGAGATGGTGTTAAGCAGTGGAAGATACTTAGGACAAGCTTGTGGTTCTGTTCTTCTTCTTTTCCTTATTGAGTGAAATTTGATGGCCCTTGAAAACAGTCTGTCCCTCTGAACTCCAAGATTTTATGGAAAACGCAAAAATGCACTCCAAACCATGTGAACCAATATTCAACAGCTGAAAGATATTTCCACCTACCCCCCTGCACCTGCTCAAGCTAATGTTTTCAGTCTGTCTCAGTCCTCCGTTTCATTTTTCTAACTGCCAAAATGTGAGATAATGTATTTCGGTGTTGCAGGACAGGAAGAGAACAGTGAGTCAACTCTGCATGTCCACATTATTTGATGACCACACTTCTTTTTTAACTGTGCTCATCTATATTGCCTGCCTAAGAAAATACAGGATGACAGATAAGCTTTTTATACCCAGCCAAGGGCCACTGAATCAAAGTCCTAACAGTCCTGAACTGAACATACTAGTAGTTTGGAATCAAAATGAAATCTCATGCCCCAACCTTGCTGTCTGAAACCTCCCCAGCAGGGAGTTTCATAGGTGGATTGGGTCTGGTTTGACCCCTTGCTGCAGTAAGGAGTATATTGAACAAAATCTTCAACCCATGGAAACTGGTGTGTCACATTTCCTTCACTTGAAGATAAGCTTTGTGTCATAACTTCCCCAATGATTCAGACTTCTCAGATGTTTGGACTTTCTTTGCTGATTAGATATCCATTAGATCTTGCTGCTGGCCAAAACTAAGCAGCTGAAAATATTCATATGATGTATTAATCAATTTAATTTAGTGTGGTCTATTTGTATGTCATAATGACTTCCTCAAAGCCTGCCTGATGGCAGAGAAATTTCATAGGCAATACTACTGTACAGAGGCAAGGAGGGCATTTCTAATTATAAGAACAACTTTCTAAATGTCATTTTCCTAACTGAGCACTCTTATGATTGGTGCAGAGAAAAAGAACTTGTAATTGCCAGTAGCCTTACTATTTTTTCTTTTCTCATGACTTTCTGCCTCAGCCATTTGGATTTTTCTTTCCCCAAAACAATACATATTATGACCCCACCTTTCCTTGACACCTAAAGTGTAGCAAATTAAAACAATGGTAAGAATATTTTGTATCTTCCCAGTTTTATTACCACTAAATGCATCATTAAGTGTAAATTGATCACAGCAGAGAGCACAATAATTGTGACCACAGTACAAAGTCTTAATTTTCTGCTGATACCATAGTGCTTTCAGAATGACTGCAGCATTACTTCCCAAAAGAACCTGACTAACACTTTTGTGATGGTCTACTAGCCCAGGAGTCCTAAACTACAGTGGGATTTTACTTGTCAAGTCCATGAAATCAAGTTTAGCATCTCTCACCCAGAACTCTTCTCACACTCACACAGACTCTCTTATTCCCTTGTTATCCAAATTCCCATTTTCATGGTTTTGGACAGGCCCATGCTATCCCCTGCAACATTCTCTAGAGTGTTGTTTTGCTGTGAGATATCTTGTGATGGACAACAGTCATGTCTTCCATGAAGATTTTTCAGCCAGCTCATCCTCTCCCAGCATAGGTGATACCAGTGGAGATACATTCAAGGTAGCTTTTAGCCAGTATATTCCAGCCCCAGTGCGATAAGCACTCGGAATAAAGCCCAATTTGGAGCCCATTCTGAATCCATCCCACACCCCTACGTAGCCTCAGGACTCCTGGGTCCAGCCAAGAACATGATGACAATGACAAATAAATGCTGCTGGAACATACCCTGTTAAATCCCACACCTTGAAGGAAAAGAGAAGCAGGAAAGTCATCTTGTCCCCTTTGGAGGTGAAAGAGAAACTAAAGGAGCACCAATGCACTTGCTTTCCACTGCAAAATACCTTTCTTTTGAGAAGATTCCCAAGTTGCAGCTTGAGTCAGATGATGTCCCTGATTTATTTTCCCAACCTGACCACTCCCAGTGGCATCCCAAGCTGAGGTGGTGCTTCCTTTATATATTAAACTAAGCGGGTTCCCAGTCAGGCTGAGATGAAAAGGGATCGTTCCTTTCCTCAGTAAAAGCCAGCTCTCAGGACTGGACTGCTGATTACTGATGTGCACATGGGGAAGAGTAGACTAGCTGCTGCCAGGTTGCTTTTAGAGAAAACTCTTTGTCAGAAACCTGTAGTGCTGTCAACAGCATAAAGGAGGTGACTCAAGCAGCAGGAGAAGATATACTTATCTTATTTACTAAAGTAAATAAGCGCAATTTGAGCTCAGTCTATTTTCTGGCTTTAGTTTAGAGATCATACTCAGGCTAAACCCTTGTCCAATGCTGGCAAGAAATAATAAAAAGAGCTGGAAATCTCCCCCCAGAGTCAACTCCAACATTTTCTGTGATCATGAAATGGACCCTGCCCTCATATTTCCACTTTGACAGTGGACTTCCACTGCTCAGAGTGACATTTGGAATTATGCAGTCCATCAGGCCAAAAATTCTGCTGTTCTCCAGACAGCAAACACCACAACAATGAGTAAGATTTTCTTCTCTCCACTAATAAACCACACAGCTTCAGACCTTCAGTTTTGTCTTGTGAGAGCTGAATTCTCTGAGCTGATGGCTTTTGACCAGGAGCATCAATGTGTTTGTTTGTACTGTGCTTGTACACACAAATCTTTTCAGTTTCCTAAAATAGGGTCTAAAATAAATCTTTAAAAAGTAAACAAAGCATCCCCTAAATAGTGAAGAGAACTATGTTTTCTTTCAGGCTAGGTTTCTATAAAGAACATATCATGGTGGTGCCTTAACTCCTTTCAATTATAGATTAGTATGATAGATACTGTTTTTAAACATGCAAAAATTAAACTGTCTCAGAAGAGTTTTCTGTGGAAACAAACTGAGCTAACAGTAGAGACTTGGAATAGTTTATATGTATTTATTTATATATATATAAATAAAACAAAATAGTGGTAGAAATAAAATTTACTGTGTGGATCCAAGCCCTTTCTGAGAAAAGTTTTGCCTAAGCATTTGAGCAGGGGTCTGGGTATTCCTGTAACTTTCCAGTTAACATCTTGGAAGGCTCTCACATAATTCCATGTTCTGTGTGAATACTGAAATTACAGATGCTTTTTGGTGATGATGTTGGGATGCATCACTTCTGTTTTCCTCATAGAGGATAGAAAAACTCTGATTTCACAAAGATCTTTTTCTATTTAAAAATCTTCCTGGAATGTAATTATTGACCATCTCTAAAACTGAAACCACCTTTACAATGTTCTTTGAAATATACTGACGGAAAGTAATGCTTCTGTCTCAAAGTTAAGAAACACTTTGAATTTAGGATTTATTGTGAACCATAAAAACTTTTTACACCAAATTGTAAATCCTTCTGCTTTATTGCTATAAACATAAGGCTCTGACTTTCTTGGCACAGGTGGTTTTATTGCATCTATTACGAACAACAGATACCAGCTAGTGAAAGCCGAATCATTGGGAGGGAAAGGTTATATAATTTTCAGTGGGCTTTATTTTGAGAAACTTAGAGACTATGGTAAATGTTCATTTTATGTACAGAGACAAAAAAAAAAAAAGAGGTATTCTCTCTTTCAGTTTTTTATGAAATCTTCAATAGAACTTTTTTGTATTTTCCAACACTAGATTGACATCAAATTACTTCTTTTTTACTTTAACCACTTAAGTCTATCCAACAAAAATATATTGAGGTTTTCACCATTCAACCTACATGATTTTTTCCCCCTTTATATTAAAGAAAGAAAAGGAAGTAAAGAATCACAGTGTGTAAGTGCTTGGCAATTGGCAATACTTGTTTGTTGAGAAAGTGGCTTAAAAGGGATTGAACAAAAAACAAAATGGATTTTTGACACTGCAGAGTTTGTGTCTTCCTTTTTAGGCTGGGATACATTTCTGACCCTTGTGGGGAATGAACTCCTTCAGTTTGAATTTCCTCCAAGCCAAGACTCAGAGATGCACACACCCTAGGCCTCCATTCTCAAACACCACCAGTGATGCAAATCAGGACTTTCCTCCTTCAGGCTTCAAAAGGAAATGAGTTTTGCTTCTGCTGCCAGCTTTGCACAGATCTGGAAATAACCTTAAAACCAGGTTTACAGCACAGACAGTGTGAATACTCAAGCCCAAGTAACAAGGCTACTTCAGATAATCTTTAGTTTCTTTGGTGTTTTGTTTAGATTTGGGGTGTGGTGCAGTCAACAAGCTGAAGGGAAGGGATGTCATCCAGAGGAACTTGGACAGGCTTAGGAGGTGGGGTTGTGTCAACCTTGTGAAGTTCAGCAAGGCCAAGTGCAAGGTCCTCCACCTGGCTCGGGACAATCCCAAATACAAACACGGACTGGGAGAATAATGGATTGAGAGTAGCCCTGAGGAGAAGAACTTGGGGGTGTTGGTTGATGGGATGCTCAACATGTCCCAGAAATGTGCACTGGCAGTTCATAAAACAGCTGTGCCCTGGGCTACATCCAAAGCAGTATGGGCAGCAGGTCGAGGGAGGTGATTCTGCTCCACTCTTAAGACACCCCACCTGGAGTGCTATGTCCAGCTCTGGGGGCCCAAGCAGAAGGACATGGACTGTTGGAGAGTCCATATGAAGCCTCCAAGATGATCAGAGGGCTGTAGCACCTCTGCTATACAGACAGGCTGAGAGTTGTGATTGTCATGCCTGGAGAAGAGAAGGCCCTAGGAAGACCTTTTAACACCTTCCAGTACTGAAAGGGAGCTACAAGAAAGCTGGAGGGGGATTTTTAACAAAGGCATGCAGTGATAGGATCAGAGGTAATGGCTTTAAACTAAAAGAGGGTGGGTTTTGACTAGATAATGGGAAGAAAATTTTTACTGTGAGGGTGGTAAGGCACTGGAACAAGTTGCCCAGAAAAGCTGTGGATGCCCAATCCCTAGAAGTGTCCAAGACCAGATTGGATGGGGCAACCTGATCTAGTGGAAGATGTCCATGCTCATGGCAGGAGTGTTGGAATTGGATGATATTGAACGCCCTCTTCAATGCAAACCATTCTATGATTCTGTGGTTCTGAGATCTTCTCAGTACATTCAGAACAGTATCATAAGCAATGCAACTAATAGGGCCCTACTTCAGTCTAGGTAAACTCTCCCAGAGTTACATAAAATAAATCCTATTCAAGACTAGAGTCCAAATGTTCCAGAAGGGAGATGAAGGGGTTTGTCCCATGGATCTTCTGTCTCTGTATGACCATTTTGAATTCAGTCAATTCCAGACCCTGAATAGCAGTCTCCACTAATAGACTTTCAAGTATATCTGTGCCTTCTTTTTTTTTTTTTCAGTTTGAGTGCTCTTTTCCCATAGTACTATGCATTTTTAAGGTGTATAATGCAGACTCCTCATCCACTTGTAATCTGTCTGTTACAGAAGAAATAGAGGGCAAAATTGTTCCTAACCCTGTAGTTCAGAGATGTCTGCCTTTTCAAACACCAAGACAGAAATAGGTTGTAAATTACATACTGCAATGGTCAGAAAGAACATGCAGTCATATAATCAGCCACAATAGGACTGTAAGAAGGCACTGGACTGCATCTAACTTTTATTGAAACACCAAAGTCATCTAAAGCCTCATATCGCATGGGGTATCTTTCAGACCAAATACATGCTACAGCCTGTAAAAATTAAGCTAGTCATTATAAACTTAATCTGCGGTTTGAATGGCAAAATTGAAAAGCACTCAAGCATTAAACTGCTCTTCTTAAAGGAAAAATAATAAAGCAATATGGGTAATATATAAATAACTTTAAAGATTGCCGGAAGCAGGATAGCTATGCTGAACATTTCAGTGAAAATTGTAATGTATTATGGCTCTCAGTAAAGTTGAATGTCTCCAATATGCTGCTTTTGCACTAACTGGTTTGCAACTATTTTTGGCTTTGTGGAGAATCCAGTGAACCCTTTTCACTTTTTTTCCCCCTAATATTTAAGAAAGTTGGGTAGCTTTGTCAATGTGAAGTGCTACTTGGAACTTAAAACTCATAGCCTGCTTTACTGCAGGGTTAGTTAATTCATAGTGATAAATATTTTTTCACCATTGTTTATTCTTAAAAGATCTTTATTAGGTTAACTCTATTCTAATTGTTTCTATTAATAAATGTGACCTGGGCTATAGGGCTCATAAAGAGTCAGTGTACACACTGAGAATAGAAATAAGCATACCTGTATCAGCCTATGTACCAGACTCTAAAATCTGACTCAGATATATTAAACTCTGTCTTGTACCACCATATCTGAAAAACTAGATCTCCAAGATTTTTCACCATGGTTGATAATGTGTACAGTATCGGTTGTGACACTGTCCTAGCTACAGGGGCTGGGACCAGTTTATCTCTATGTGCGTGTAACCAAAACTGTGTATTCTACACCCTCTATGTAATTTCTGATGGACTGGTAATAATCGGTCATTTGCAGAAGCTGCCCAGGCACACCTGACCCCTCAGGCTGCAAGCTGGATGTTAAAGAACCCTGGGAGACAGGGGAGTGTTTCTTTGACTTCACACCAATGACTCAGGTGTGATAACACCCCTCTGGGGAGTCATTGGCACCTTCACACCCAGCCTGAGGGATCATCTCTGCTAATGGGCCATAATGGATTGGCATAATCCACAGGGACCATGTCCACCCAATCCACAGCAGAGCCAGAGGGAAAAGGAAACATTGACTATCACCAGATGATACCACTGTGGTTGCTTCCAACTTACCCATTGTGATTCTGTGATTATTTTCCTTTTCCCTCTTAGTTTTGATTATGTTTGCACCTTCCCAATATGTTTTATGTTGAAAAAAATCCAGACATTTCCATGTGAAGTTCTTTTACTTTCCACGCTTCACCTCCTAATACATCTCACCATGTGCAGTTATGGGTAGGGCTATTGCTTGGCTATGATGTGAAACCCAGACTAGCTTTGCTCAAACATCTTGCTGTTCTGGATCAGCTCTTCTGAGCTTGACACATTAACGAAATTCCCAAATAAGGCAAAGTTGCATGTCATTTGGTTCTTTGAGAACAACTTTTTTCTCTTTTTATTAACCACAGATATTTCCCTCCATTATATGGAATTTATGTTAATTTTGGTCTAATTAAGCAGTGGTCATTTACCATTCACTAACATTAGGTTCAATTGTTCCTATGGAGGGTGGAATGCCCAAGCACTGCAATTAAGCAGAATTCACTGCAATATATTCAATATGAATGGAAGTAAAAGAGGACAATTTCCTATGTGAGGATACATTTCCCAAAGGATTGCTGAAAACCACTTAATCCCTTTTTTTCATGACAGACATTGCTGTTTTCTTCCTTCAGGTTCCATAATGTTTCTGGCATTGTTACTTGTGAAACAATAGCTGTTGAGGTGATATTCTGCTGTAGATGTGCTGTCTCCCAAATCTCTTAGAAGAGGCTTTGTGTTCTCCCTTGATGGGGAAGGAGACATCAAGGCTTAGCAGAACTCTTAAAGAAGTCTGATAAGAAAGTAGGTGATGGATGAGGTAAATGGACTGCAGGCTGATATATGCAGGGAAAAGTGAGATGAAGTCACAAAGTAGTTCAATAAAATTCTCTATAAATTCTATTTAAAATGCTTTTGTATGTTTGTTTCTCTGAGTTCAGCTCCAGCTGCAACCATTTTAAAACACCAAAACCACAAACTGGTCCAACATGATGCTGATATGAGCTGATGCCTGTATGTGCTGCATAAATGCATATATATGAAAAACAATGTAACAGACCAGTGCCTTAAAGCCCTATCAAATTCTAAACAGATGACAGAGTATCTTTCGCAGAATTAACAAACAGGTCAAGCAGTTCTAGTGAAACTTGGAAAAGAAGCAGTGGGGAGATAAGAAAATGTTGGTCCCATCTTCATGTTGAATATAGAATCACAGAAAAAAATACTGGAAAGGGCTTCTGTAGATCATCACCTGCTCCCACTCAAATCCAGGACAGTTCTAAATCTTATAAGAGGTTTCTGAGGGCTTTGATCACCCGACTTTCAAGTAATTTCAAGGATGAGGATCCTGTAACCTCTCTGTGCCCCTGTTCCAGTGTTTATGGTATGCCAGTTATCCAGTTATCTTTTCTGTTCACCTCTGAAAAGAAGTTCTGTCTCTGACTGCTTACAGCCATCCATTAGACAGAGGACACAAGGTCCCTCCTTAGCCTTTTCTCCAGGATATATCCCTTCTACATCATATATTGTATTCCCTTAACCAACCTGGATTCTCTCTGCTAGACTATCCTATATTTGTCAGACTCTCCTCTGTACTGTGGTCCCAAAATGGAATTAATTTTGCAAGAGGGGTCCTCCCATTAATCTGAATTCCTCTGTTTGCTGTCCTTTAACATGGTCTCTGAGCACAGAGAGTAAGTTAATCTTTATCAAGAATCTTTCAATGAGAAGATTTACCTGAGAAACAAGATACCATCAAATTATAAGATAAATCTCAATTAATTCAATGAGAGCTGAATCAGAGTTTTGTCTCACTACTCCAGTGTTATGACAGAGACAAAACAAGAAATAGGAAAATATTCTCCACCACTTCCCTGTTGCTAATGACCTCTCTCAAACTCATAAAAACAAAATCTCTTATTGTTTTCATCAGGACTGTCTGAACTCCCTGAGGGCTGAGTGCAATATCAGGTCCGGCAAAGGAGTCAGAGAGCTCATCCACAATTTTCAGAAATGCTTCAAAACCCAAAATCCAACTTCAGCTTCGTGACGACCTGGCCAGGCATCAGCTTTCTCACAGGTTATTGTGAAGGTGCTGATGTGTCCTGTTTACTTACTCTACACAGGCTTTAGCAAATCTGGACACATGAGAGACCCTGGGAATTATTCAGTGACAGAGAGAATGAACATATGACAGGAGAATATATGCCTAGGACAGGGTAAGAGCCAGCAGTGTGCTTTCCATTCCTCCCAGGAATAACAGACAGTAGCTCTTGGATGCTGCAGTTCAGGGGAAATTACTTTACCTGCTGGCTGTGATTCCACCTTCAGCAATGTCTCACTGGTGTATGAAGAGCCACAGGACAGACATGCCAGGGCTGGAGCTGATTCAGCATCAGTGAGCCAAGGGAGACAGAATGGATTTGCACAATATCCAGGGCAAGAGCCCCTGAACCATCGGATATGTACTCCAGGAGCTGACAGGGAATTTTTTGCCACAACCACCCTGATCCAGTTGCATTTTCAGTGATAAAACATTATCCCTGTTAATATGGACCTCTGTTCAGCTATCAATAATTTAGACCCAGACCTTTCCCTCAGAAGTTTTCCACCATGTGGCAAGCCCTCGATGTAGGGAGGCTTCATCCCTGTTTAGCAACAGGAGCAATTTGTGTCTGTCTACACTGGAGAGCACTAGGTATCTGCTGTGCTGATTTGGGATCCATCAGTTTGGGGGTGCTGAGCCATGTGCCTGCTAGAGGGTAATACTGGCCATGAAAAGGATGTCAGGAGTGGTTATATTCTGGCCTGATTGATTCTTCAGTGGACTTAAATTCATAACTCATAACTTTACTACTCCTAAAATAGCAGGTAATGGAAGTTAGGTTTTCTGCTCTTTCAGACTGTGCTTTGTTAACGTTAGTATGTGGGGTGTCTTGAAACTAAAACTAATTTTATGTGGGAAAACTGCACTTCTTTGTCACTCTTTCAAATTACAATACAGTAAGGCAATGTCTCATTAGTGTGCTCCCTGGTAGAGGGAGAATTGCCAGGGGATTTCACAGTGAAATTCTAACTCATTTTAAGTGGATGATATGATACAAATATTATTTTTAATAGTATCATCAAACTAGGACTTTCTTAATTATTATGAGACTCAGAAGATGACACTTCCTAGGGCTAAAACAAGAGTTGGATTCTTCTACAGTTGAAGATCCTAATGGCTTTTCATAATGTGGCATAAGAAGAAAGTGTTTCACTTCTTCCATTCAACGCTATTTCTCTGGTGCTCATTGTGGAGTGGCCCTATTCCAAGTTGAAGGAAGCACACCCTATCTCCCTGCAGAAGTTGATTAATTTACCAGCAATCAAAGCACATTAAAAAAAAAAAAAAAGTATTTTGACTTGCAGAGTTGATCACAGAGAGGATTGTGATGCTTCTTTTTCATAAAGTTATCTTTTTTACCTAAAACTCCCATAGATTTGAGCATGCTTCCAAATTGTGTAAGATACGGATGCATGAAAATTTTGAAAAAACTAGATCACGATCAGTTTAAAACATGTGACTTAAATTGACAAAAGACATTATCAGTTTCCATATTTTCCAAGACTTCCTGTGTGACCTTACCCTCTCTCTGCCTCAATCCCGTAACATCAGGAAGATTTCACTGCCATTATTTTTTTCTATTGAGGTTTTCAGTGCAGATGCTCTTCTACCTCTGTATTTATACAATACCCTAGAAAACAATACCCTGACCTTAGCTCATCCCATTAAATAAATCACAGTAACCATTTTTTCATCCAGACATTAGTACAGAGCATTATTTTTCTTCTTTATTAACTGCATGTCTTTCATTCTGATGTAAGAACTCTTTTCTTCATCCTTCTCTTGCAACAGTTTGCAGATAATGTAATTTGAATGTTTTTTTCCAAAATGGGTAGGCAAAGACAGAAAAAAACTGTTACCATACCTCAGCAAGACTCCATTTAAAAACTCAATGATACGAACAAACCAGAAAGACAAATGTAAATGTTGTTCCAATTAAGTGGAACCCAGGATGTCTCCATGGGTACATTATAGGTTGCAGTGGAGGTGGTAATGTTGAGGAGGTAGCTAGGAATAGCCTTCAGCATTAAAAATTTAAGCCTGCAACTCGTTCACAGCTGTGACTGTTCATGCACTGGGAGAGAAATGGCACAATTGAAAACAGAATCAGCATATGTCTGCCAAACTTCTCCCAGGGAAGAGGAAATTTAACCCCTGTGTTCCCAATAAGAATGAGAGTCTGCTGCAAAGTTTGTCAGAGCTGTCGAATGCAAAGAAAGAAAACACAGAAGTTGGTAGAGTACACAGTAACTACCATTCAGTACTGCACAGCAAGGCTGGAAATTAGAGCATGCCCTCTTTGAAGGTCAGACTAGTCCTGTAACTCTGGGTGACAGTCAGTCATACTTGTGCATAGCTGCTTGTAGGTGGTAATCCACTACAAGACTTCCAGGGTTAAAACAGAAAAGAAATAATAAAATTTTGTGGCTTGGATAATTGTGTGACAAAGCCTCATTTTGCTAGGAGAGAATTTCAAAAGGAACTATCATCCTTTCTTTAAGACCAGATATTGAAACTGACCACTCGCAAGATCCCCCACACGTATTCAAACAAGTGGCCTAACTTCTTGTTTTGCACTTTGCTAGAGGCTACTCTTGGGAGATCAATGCTGTTCCTGATCTTATTCATAATTATCTATTGATTCATGTCTTGATGACCTTGTTTTGTTTGGATTTAGTTTTATGGTAGGGATGGTCACATCCTGCAGGTTACTATCCTATTCTGTAATTTTCATGTTGAACATTTGTCTTTTCAGAAGAATATTGAGCTATCACATTTGTAGTCCATATTTGGCTTAGTTCTTAACAGGAAAGAGTCACCAATCATTCTTTGAAAAGAGCAAAGAGGCTCAGCAGTTTCTTTGGTCAGATCAAACATGTCTGTTTCTAAAACTGAGATATGGATCAGTTCTAGATTTGATGTGAAGGGAGAGGGGGGAAAGCACAGACTCATCTCTTGTCTCTTGTTAACATGACAGCCATTGCTGGGGACTTTTATAATTAATAAGAAGATTACCTGTAGGATTCTGCAGTCTCCAGGAACACATATGTCAGTAGTCTGCTGGGTGGGATACTCTGAAATGCCTGACACGGTAACAATGTTGGACAGCCGTCCTGATGTCTTCTGAAAGGCAGAGCAGAGAAACCACGCCTGTAGACTGAGGCAATGGGTTACTCATTTGGGCAAGATCTCCTGACTAAGAAAGGAAGACCAATCCTCACGAGGGAAAAGGCTGTCCCTTTACAGGAACAAGCCTGGGCTGCCATAGAGAGATGGAGCAGCAGGACCATGGGTCAGCATTTGGGTGGGGGGAGATGGACTGGGCCTGGCTCCAAAAGCTGCTTTTCAAACAGACCCCTTAAAGGGTATCCGAAGACTCATCTGTCTCTGAAATTTCCTTTAAAGAAATGCATTCATTTATGATTTTGCCTTCCCCTGGGCTATGTTTACACATACATTTAGGATGGAGACAACTGCTCTACTGATGAACCTTGTGTTTGCTGTGATACCTTGTGTATTTCCATTTAGGATATCCTAAAGTCTAGCTCTCTGGAGATCTCAGATGAGTTACCCTCATTATATTGTTGATACTCTTTTGTCTGTGGATCTCTGTTGTGTATTGCAGCTCATGTAAACATTTCAATAAAATACCAGCTCATACAGACAAAAGCATTGAGCATTGAGGAAATTGACCACAGCCAGAGATAGGAGGGGGTGTTCAAGCACCTGAATGCACACAGGGAGGAATCCTGGCTTATGGTGTCCTGCCACCAGAAACTACCTGAAAGACCACGGTGGCAGAAATTCTGCAGAGCTTCCAGTTACATCTGCAAAATCAATGGGATGGCAAAACTACAAAAACAAAGTGCCAAATAGTCCTATGGACTCTCTGTCTTGAACTCAGATCTGAAGAAAATGTAGGCAAGCTTTGAACCCCCTTCAGACAATATCTAAATTACCAGAGCACTGATACCTACCCAAAACCTCACTTCATTTTAGCACTGCAAATCAGAAACATTTCTGCCAACAGAGACAACAGAGTCAGCAAACTAAACTGATAATTAAGATAAGGGGGAAGCCAAACTTTGTTGTTTCTGACTGAATTTGTTGCAAGTGGTGCATGGGCACAGAAGGTGAAGTAAAGGAGCTGAAGCATTGTTAGAAACAGCTCAGACTGGAATGAGGATGTGTCTACACGTTCCCAGTGTCTATTTCTTCCCATGATACAACTGCAATGGGTGACTTTTTGTAGCTTGTGTTAAAGGTTTGCTTGAAAACCTTATTCTGTGATGTGCTCAAGGCAGCCAGCTCCCCTTCATTTCAGCCTGAAGTTTTACATGCCTGAAAGCAAACACAATCATTTGAGACTTTGTTCTGCACTTTCCCCATCCAGTCCATGTAGTGGTCTTCATCTTAGTGGTTTTATTGTACACAGATGATTCATCTACAACAAAATTAAAGATGTAGGCTGTTTCACAATGCTGCAAGGTGATCAGAATAATTATCTAGCTCTTTTTAGTTTTGAGTGGCTACTGTGCCGTGGCTGCTGTGCCATATCTACTCAAAACTACCACTATAATACTCAAAAAGGAGTGTTAGAGAGTTATTTTCTGGCTTTTAGGCATCAGATGCCACTACAGAAGGGCCCTGTCCCTGCCCCTCCACCGTAGATACTTCCTTACACATTCTGGAAACAAAGAGTTATCTACAGATAACAAAGCCACAAATACTGCCAGGTAGTCTTCCACTCACATTCAGGCCACAAACATCACTCTGTCCAAAGGGTATGTAGGAGAAGGGTGTTCAGACCCAAAGGAAAGTGAAAGCACCTTCAGTGAGCAGTTAAGTTGCTCTTTCTTGGGCTTTCCTATCCCTCAGCTCAGGTCCTGAATTTCAGACCTTTGCTTGACACCAGGTACCCAAGTTCTGTGTATAAAAATTGAGGGGGGAAAAGTATGGTTTTGAGTGCATGTTGGCTTAGGGATGTAACTAGGACTCTGCTTTTAAATGCATCCTCAGCACAACAGTAATAAAATACTTGATTCAAGCTGTCATTGGACTGCTTGGCTGCAGGGGTGTGTATTCAAATAGGTGTTTTGGAGAAGAAGATCATACCTTAGCACTTTTTCTGACAGGTGATACCCTGTAAAGTCAGTTGAGAGAGTGACCAGCTTAGGATCTTGAAATTAGAAAAAGTGGAAAGCCCACTCCAGGGTAAGGCTAACTGAAAAAGGAAGCCCAGAGTCAATATTTGTGAGCAAAAAGAGAGAAGTTGTCTATGTTTGCGGATGAGGAGAATGAATTTCTGAAATCTTCACTTGGAATGCAAGCCTGAAGGAGGTTTAAAGGATTTTGCATTCACAAGCCCACACAAGGCTTTGAAGTGTTGCATTTACTTCCACAGAAATTTTACAACTTTTTCAGGTGAGATTCATATTCAGATATTTGGTGCCTCATCACACAGTTGTAACCCCCAAAAACTAACAGAAAAAGGTGAGGAGGCTCTCTACCTTTCCAGACACGAATGTTACTGCACAGATTCTATGCCCTCAGTGTGAACACTGCCCTGTGTTTTGAAGTGCTCTGGTGTTACCTATAAATGTAGATCTATTAATACATATGGGAAAATTCAAAACAAGGAAGATGTAAAACGTGGCTAATGCTCTTCAGCCAGTTACTATTACAAAGTGCCAATGAATGATTTTGATTTCAGTTTAGTTATTTTTGGATTTATAGCATTGAAACTCGAAGAAAAATTGCAGTGAAAATAGGTCTTTTTAACATGGTAAAGCAGCCTGGATCCATTTGCCCAAGACTTCACCAGGTGGGAGCACTTATAGTCTTTTATACCAAGCCTCATATGACTGTTGCTTTGACTTCAGTACAGATACTTCTGACTTTGAAGAAAATAAGACCAGAATTAGATCCATGGTGCTCCCCAGGCTAGTAACAACCACTGTAGCATGAATGGTGTATTCTTGTTCATAAAGATTCCTCCCTCTTCTGGTCTGTACTTTGACATTGCTTTGTTTGATCAGTTCTCTGGTTAACATTACTTTGCTTTTTTCCTTAAAACTGGCTGCATTTCCACAGTGGATTCCTGAGCTTGGATATCATGAAAAGGACTTCAACCTTTCCCAGAGGAAAGCTGCAGCTGGAGTCCCACAAGTGACAGTTGCAGCATTTGTTCCTTAGTGCATGAAATTTTAAAACAAATTTTAAAAAAATAGAATAAAATAAAAAAAAAAAAAAAAGACTGCCTTGAAGGCAAAAATTTCTCCAGTGCACAGCAGGTAAATTATATTATTCATTAAGGGGTGCAATCTTGCTTCCATGGGTTTTGCTCAGGCACTGCACTGGCTTTTTGATGGCCATTGCACAAGACCTCTTCGTGCAAGGGTACTATTTATTTAAGTGCTCTGCACAACATCAAAGTGAGGTAAAGATCCTTCTTCATGATCTAAAGTCCTAAATGTCCTTTGCCTGCAGATTCAGAAATGCTTTTGACTGATGAAAATATTCCTGAGTATACGTGGTTTGACTATTTTTTTGCTGATGACTGCTGGGGAATCATATTCTCAGCACAGCTCCCAGTTGTCTGAAATCTTCCCTTCCATCAGCTGCAAGAGTCTTCCCACTGCACAACCACAAGTTTTTCAACACTGTGGTTTTATTTCTAAATTTGTTGCAAATGCTGTAGCCATTTGAAACCCACTCTCTATAATGCGGATACATCACTTTCTCCCAGATAGCTAAGGGGAAACATGGACTCCATGTCAAAAGTAAGGGGACAGAAGATAAATCATAGTCTGTTTGCTTGAGCTTAAAAACTCAAGAAAGAGAGGGGTACATTATATTCAACATCACTTCTAATACATCAAAATTATTTGGAGCCATCTTGTTTGCTTTAATACCTATTTCAAATAAAATTAATCTTCTTCAACTTGAAAAAGCTATTTGTTTTTAACAAGTTTATTTATGAACTATTTCTGTGTATCTTCTGCTGTGCTGTACTCTACTTGTGAAACTGCCCTGTGGAACTGGTATTTCACTTTGCAGAAACATCCCTCAGGAAACGTCATAGACCAGTGAACTTCTAGCACTTGACTAACCAAAGCAATTGAGTAAAAATAAAATACAGATAAAACAAAACATAGCTTACACAGAATGATCAATGTCATCTGGTCTCAAACTTACTCTTCTAAACAAAGATTATGGCTTTATAAACAATTGATGGAATGCTATGATAGCAGTTAAATATAGTTCTGCTCTAAAGCCTGCAACAGTGGCAGTAAGGTATTGATCATATTATAGCTGTATTACATACCTTCTTTGTAGTAGAACTGTGACAAACATGTCAAAATAGATGCTCAGTGGCCTGAAGAGAAGGACGGGAAAGGAACTGGAGAGGGGAAAAGACTTGTCCAGCAGGTAGGTGGAAAATCCAGCCTCCTGGAGACTGCTGTAAGTGATAGTCCCATAGTCCTAAGTTTAGCAATCTCTTGAGGAAAGTAGCAATATCAGAGTTTTTTGACTGATAATTTTGAGGCTGAAATATCAATGCCAGTATTTGTTTCCTTGGAAAGAAAAATTTAATGTATAGTGTAAGTTACAGGGTCTTTTCAGCTGTACCAGATGTTCACTTGCATTTGAGAGGAAGCAGATAGGCTTTGGGAATTAGAGAGAAAATAAATCAGTCATCTATTAAAACTTTGCTTTAGAGATGTTATGAGGCTGATATTTTCTTCATACAATACAGGCTCATATGTGGAAATGTTTTAAATATTTATTGTTTCAATATTCAAGAAACACCATCCCTTAGAAAGCTGTTCAGCTTTGAAAGAAAAGGATTATTAAATTGGGTGTGAGATTGAAGTAGAGGTATCCTTGATTGTTATAATAGCTTCATAATGATAATTTCTGAATAGGGGGAACGGTTCCCCATGGTCACCTTGCCCAACTTTCTGAGAGTCATAGGAATGAAAATCAGGATTTTCTTTAGCAGTTCTTGAGCTTACAATGAGACATCCAGAGATGGAAATAGCTCCACCTAAATACCCTGCCATTTCCTTTATCTTGCTCTAAAGGCTTGTGTCAGTAACAAGTAATGAGAGTACACAGCCAGGGTCCAGAGCCAGGATTGTATTTCCCGTGTCCCACACCAGAAATAGGGAAAATGAATGAAATGGCTCTGAGAGGAGCCAGCTAAGCATGAAATGGTTCAGCGGATATGGAGTAAAGCCAAAGAAGGCCTTTCTATGCCTTTGCTGAAATCTTTGCCAATCTCAAATTGCTGTGAAATGTACATTGTTCCACAGGTATCCCTAGTAAATTGCCCACTGACTTCCCCTCCAGAGTGAAATAATTGGGACTCATTCCTACCAATAAGCCAATAAAACTCTGTGGCTTTATTTCCTGTTTTAAATTAAACGTGATCAGGACAGTTCTCTGGAGCTGAGGCAGAGTTGTGAGGAAAGGTGCATATCTGACACTCTCTTATTCCCCAGGAGCAGATTGGCTTATTGAAAAAACGTGAAGACTTCCTACTGGAAATGGTCCCTGGATTGTGTTTGGTCCAGTAATTATCTGGGAGGGCAAGTACACTGGTGAGTCCACTTTGAAAGCTGGATAAGATCTGTTCTTCTCCACCCTGGAAAGCATCTGAAGGCAACACTGACTGAAAGGGTCTCAGAGTGAGCTCTCTGTGTTCCACAGAGGACAAGAAAGAATCATTCTGCTGCCCAGCACTGACCCATGAAGGGCAGGAGGCATATTTATTCCATAACAGAGATCATTCACTGCCTCATTCTTCCAATGCACTGTGGCATCTGTGGCTCCCACTGTGTGCTTGCGAGATGTGAAGAAATTGGTTTCTCTGAAACAGGTTCATTCCACTTTGACAACGAAAACACATTGCACAATCAGTATCTCAGTCCCTCTGGTTGTCACAGTGACTTTTCACACTCTTCACTTGCTGTCTGCACTAAAAAGTGCTGCAGGTGGCTCCTCACAGATGTCTGTGACAGTGACAGATTAGAAGCTTCTTCACTGTTTTGTTATCAAATGAGCCTTGCATATGCCTCCTGTTAAACATGAACCTAAACAGCAGGATTAATAACGGTAGCAATTGAGACACTCATCTGTGTATGATTTTATTTCAGTCATGATCCTGTTAGTGTTGAAATAAATCAGACGTGTCTGCTAAGTCCAGATGAAATTCAGGCAACTTGTTTAATAATGTAAGTAGTGATATTTGAAACCTGATTTTGAGGCTATATCTAAGGAAACTAAAAGCACAGTCAATGGAAAGTAGGTAAAAACTAGGTGCATAAATCTAAACCTCTGCTTCACTATTTGCTTTCACCACTCAGACACCTTTGTCTTATTTCTGTGCTTCATTCTGTGCAGGACTGACCATATCACAGGCTGCACACCACCTTGTATATCTGCCCTGAAGTATCTGACAAGATACCTTGCCTGAAAGGCTGACTTCAGATTTCCCATGGATTTAACTGTAGCATCCTGTTTCTCAGGTAGGCATGTAGATCTGCTGCCAAGCAATTGGGAAAAGAAGGAAAAGGGGTTAAGTCCATAAGTTATGGGTATGGGGGGAAATATATAAACAGTTCTTAGGAGACAGGGAAGCTTTTCTCAGGGAAAGCCCTGAACTTTAAGATTCAAGGAAACTCTTGCATATTTCTTTCTCTAAAGTCTTTTTGGTGTAATTCTCAAATCATAGAGTTACACAAGTCTGGAAGGGACATTGAGATGTCATCCAGTTCATCCTCTGCTCAAAGCAGTGTCAACTTCACAGCTAGTTCAGGTTGCTCAGGGCATTGTCCAACTGAGGTTGCTGTATCTCCAAATACAAAAATACCGTGACATCTTTGGATTTGTTTCTGGAAGAGAGAACAACTTCAGCAGGAGGAATGGAAACTTCCTTCCTCTCCACCACCAAATAGGTAGGTTAAATTCTTGGAGGTGACTTTGAATCAGTCTGTGCAGTTGTGAGACTGGGATCAGCTCTCCCACATCAGTGCTCAGTTTATAAAGGGAGGTCACTGGAACTGCTTAAGAGCCTTTCCACTGGTAAGTCATAACTTCCTATTAGAAAGTCAGAGGAGGTATTGATTGGGTAAAGGAAGATTGGAGCCATTTAGCAGAGAATGAATATAGCTTGGGTAAACATTCACATCTGGAGGAGAGGAAAGAATTAGTATGTACCCTTTTCTCCAGTGTTTTACTCTCCACAGAGATGAATCAATATAACAGTTGCTCCTCCCAGGATGCAATGTGGAGGGACCGGGCACCTGTCCCCAGGCTCTGGATTGCAATGCAGTAGAAAATCCTGGAAAGAGGAGTATATCTGATTCAGTTTTATAGTCTTCATCCCTTTGGGCCTAATCCTAAGAGATTAACTCACTGTGCTGTGAATTGATTGCAGAGCTAGGAATAAAATGCAGAAGCTCTGTCTTTTCAGTGCCGAGCACTGAACCATTACTCCTCTGGGTCAGGCAATGAACTAGCTGGAAAAGCCTTCAAAGCTCTGAACATGATTAATAGACCTAAAGCTCTAAACTGGAGCCAAATGGAGAACACACATGCTTCTGCTTTTTCTGTTTGCATATGTACAGGTGCTGTTCTCAGGCATTTGTCAGCTGCCTGCATTCAGGGAGCTGACAGATCCTGCAGCACTGTTTGACTAAGTGTGCAAACATAAAGTGGAGATTAACCAAGATAGCCGTTTAATAACACCATCAGTGGAGTGATCACACTGACTGATGGCAGGGACTGGGCAGGGTTAAATATGTATGCAAAGAGAATTTTTATTGCACCCTTTGCAGGTGCTTCTATTCACAGAAATATATGCAGCTGCACCCTGTGCTGCCCAACCACACATTTCTATCACAGATCTGACTACCTGTCAGACACTGTGCATGAATTCCTGGCAGCTGACTAGCTGCTAGTGCCAACCTCCTTGTAATTTACAGCATAATGGTTTGATTTACCATGTTTTTAAACCTATATCTCCTCTGCTTTGCAAAGCCTGTCCTGGTGAATCCTGTACCAGACTGAGGTGTACTGAAATACCTTAAAATGTGTGGTGCACTGACCTTGGCTGGACATCAGGTGTCCATCAGAGCGACTTTGTCACTCCCCTCCTCCTCTGGATAGGGAAGAGAAAACATATTGGAAGCTCAAGGGTCAAGATAAGGGCAGGGATAGATCACTCACAGGTTAACACTATAGGCAAAACAGACTCAACTCAGGGAAATTATTTTAATTTATTATCAATCAAAACAGAGTAGAGTAATAAGAAATAAAATCAAATCTTAAAACACCTTCCCTGTGACCCTCACTTCTTCCTGAGCTCAATTTCACTCCTGTTTTCTATCTCCTCCCCCTTACCAATGCAGGAGGATGAGTAATGGGGGCTGCAGTCAGTTTTTCACACATTTTCTCTGCTGCTCCTTCCTCCTCAGGGCAAGGACTCCTCATACTCTTCACCTATTCCAGTGTGGGGTCCCTCCCATGGGAGACAGTCCAACAGGAACGTCTCCAACATGAGTCCCTTCCATGGCCTGCAGTTCTTCACAAACTGCTCCAATGTGAGTCCCTCCTATGGGACACAGTCCTTTAGGAGCAGGTTGATCCAGTATGGGTTCCCAGCAGGGTCTCAAGTCCTTGTAGCAAACTTGCTCCACTGCGGGATTCTCCCTCCTTCCACAGGTCCACAGGTTGTGCCAGGAGTCTGCCAGTCAAAGGCTTCCCATGGGGTTGCAGCCACCTTCAGGCATCCACCTGCTCCAACGTGGGGTCCTCTACAGGCTGCAGGTGGATCTCTGCTTTCCCATGGACGTCCATGGGCTGCTGGGCCACACCTGCCTCTCCATGGTCTGTACCATGAGCTGCAGGGGAATCTGCTCCAGTGCCTGGAGCACCTCCACCCCCTCCTTTCTCACTGACCTTGGTGTTTGCACAGCAGTTCCTTTCACATACTCTCCCTCTCTCCAGCAACAGGTCTGGAAGTGGTTTTCCCCCTTCTTAGACACATTATCCCAGAGGTGCTACTGCCATCACTATTGGGGTCAGTCTTGGCCAGCAGCAGGTTCATGTTGGACCTGGCTGACATTGGCTCTGTTGGACATGGGGGAAGCTTCTGGCAGCTGGAAGCTCCATGTAGCTTCCCTGCTACCAAAATCCAGCCATGCAAACTCAATACAATGTGTTATCTAATGAGCAAAGACTCCTCAGTGCTTCCTATAAAATTACCAGGCTGTTCATTTTAACTGTCCATGGCCTTGACAGCTCTTAGTAGACACATTTGGACACAGACAAGGCAGCCTGTCAGACTAGAACAGCCCTGGCAAGTTTTGAGCAATATAAACCCTCTCATGAAAGCCAGAGAGAGGGATCTGACAGAGAAGACACATGCCTTCTAATGGCAGATATTTGAGACAAATTAGCAAATATCAGAAAGCTGCTTTGATCAAATGAAACAAGGCAAAATGTTCCCTAGTTTCTTTATTAAACTGATGCATTGCTGAAACAGGGAAAATTGTTTGAATGAATGTTGTTGGATGTGATATTCCTCTCCCCTACAGAAATGCTGGCTTTTCTGTACTTAATGTCAGGATAATTACTAAGTTTGTTTATTAACATAATAGAAATGAATAGAATAGAATAGAACAGAATATTTTCAGTTGGACGAGACCTCCAATGATCATCTAGTCCAACAGCCTCACCACTTCAGGGCTGATGAAAATCTAAAGCAGAGCAAGGATTGTTCTGTGCTATTAAATAAGGGGTTCTTTGCAATCCCAGGTGAGATAATGAGGTGCACATACATGTGTCTGAAAGGATGATCCTGTGGCCAAAACTTTGTCCCCTCTCCATGGTCACCCTAAGGCTAGTCTGCCATTAGCTCTGCCAGTGACCTACTCTGGGACTTCAGGAAGGACTTCAACTTTCTTGCCTCTTTTATTAGCCTTTTCTTTTCTGCTACGAAGCTAATGATGCAAAATCCTCCCCGTGTTTATGCAAGATTTCTTGCTGTGTGCCTCTATGAGATCCAGCAGTGCTGCTATGCTCTCAAGTGCACCTCTGAGTGCTGAAAAACAGAAAAGTGTGAAAAGAGAAAAGGTGGTAAGCCATCCAATGAAAAGTGCCAGAGTTAATTGGCATCACTTGAAATAAAGAGATCTGTGGAAAAGAAAGGTGATTTCTAGCAGAGACGTACTTTACTAATATAGTTGCTGAATTAATTGCTTAGTCCACTTTCATAAGTTGTCTTTAGATAAGGTGGAATACTTTCAAAAGCAATGAAATTTTTAATAATTAACAGTATCTTCTCCTGAATTAGCTTGCTGTCTTTTGTTTTTCTGCAATGGTAGAGTTTAATGTCTTTGCACATATGAAGCTTATATGCATATATGTACGTATACATGTACATATGTATATATGTGTATATATATATATACGTATATCAGGGCAATGAGAAAAGAAGGAATAGGGAACAAAATAATGGGATTAGGGAGCAAAATGCCAAGGAATAAAATAAATTTTAGGAAAAGGCAAAATGCTTTCATTATTTTCTTTTAAACTATTTTTTTTATTCATTGCACTTCACTGAAAGAGGAAATTTGGCTTCCTGAAATATCAGTACTTTAAGAAAATTTCAAAAGGAAGGTTTTGGGGTTTATTTGTGAGATTTTCTTCTTTTGCCTAGATACTTCCTTTTGTCTATTCTGTGGCAGTGCTCTCAGTTTACTGCCACTGGGGAACCTTTCCCATCTCACACAAGAAAGAATTGTGACAGGAAGTTTGGTACTCTGTGGGGCCATGCAATGACTGTTGAGGAAGTTGATGTTTGGCAGCTCTGATGACTCATCCCCAGCCATGAAGGCAGGGTAGAGCCTCCCCTTCCAGCACTGTGAAGGTAGTGCTGGACCAGCCTCATCCCCACTGAGCAACCCCAGTTGGTGCTGGTCGAATTCCTGCATAGCTGGAGATGGAATCCGGGGGAAGGAGGTAACAAACCACCTCGTCTGTCCCCTCTCCTTCCCCTTAAATCTCTGCCTTCTGCCTTCCAGTGATGTAGAGAAATTAAGTTGGGACTCAAGCATCTGGAGAGCAGATGCTTGGATGGATAAAAGGTGCTCTAGAAGAACATAAATATACTTTAAGATGTTCCTCTCCTTACTGCTACAGCAAGTCAAGATGCCAAGACACTGCATAAACTGTGATGTGCCTGAAATCTAATGCAAACTACTCCCTTTCAAGCAAGCAGAAAAATCCAGGAAGCTCAATCTGTGTCCTGCAGGCAGCAGAGAAGGAGAAATGTTCTTTTTTTTTTAATTAAAATTATATTATTATAGATAAAACTGTGCTTGGGGGCATTCCAACAATGTGGTGCTGAGTAGTGTGCATGAAGCAGATAACACTACTTCCCTCCACTGGAAGGAAAACATATATAATAAAGAGAGCTTTAGTCATTAACTTGAAGAAACTGATGATTATATTACTGAGGTTAAAGGATGTGAAATACCTTCTACCATCCAACAAACTATGGTCCAGGCAATGCTAGGATCAAGCTTTGGAAGTTTCTACTGGAAGGAATAGCAGATGAAGGCAGAAGCAAGAGGAAGGAAGCAATTCCCAGATGGTAACACTTTAATTTTTAATTTGGAAAACTTAATATTATTCCAAGTTTTATACCCTAGAGAAGAAACCACTTGAGGCAATGCCATATTCTTGGCTCCTTGGTGGGTTAAATTAGCTTGTAGTCACAATGCTTTTTATTTATTTAAGGGACAGCTTGTGCCTTGGACTGAATGTCTGCTCAGGAGCAGTATAATGCTGATCCCCTTAGGCTGCCTATTTGGTCTGGTATGTGATCTGGTATGTGCCTGCTACTTTCCTAATCTCTTTGTTTGTAGATATACAGGAAACAATCAATTAGAGTTGCCCCACATTCTTGCAATGTGGGAACCAGCAGGAATTGACCAGAACAGGCATATAATGGTAATATTCTGCAATAATTTTCCCAACTAAAACAGATGTTTTCTTGGCAGGTGAGGGGAAACAGGGCTAAGCTACACCTCACCAAGAATTTCATAGAAGAGTAAATCCTATCTGTACCACCAGTTCTGCTTGGATTCAGAACATTCCACTGTGCAGGATTCAATACACATCACAGCATTTCTTCCTTAATTTAAGCCTGGACCCCATTTTTTACTGAGGCTCCACTTGACAGGCTGAAAGGGATAGTGTCATCCCACTCAGGCTGGAAGTTGGAAGGTTGGGAAGGAAGAGGAAAGCTCACAAATTGTCAGCTCTCATTTGCCTCATAACAAAAGCACCTTGATTCATTTAAAAAAAAATAAAAACATATCTGTGATGAATGTCAAATGAACAGAGGGAATGGATATTTACTCTGCAGAATTGAGTTGTACTTGGCAATTGAACAGTTTTTCATTAGAGCAGGGAGTAATAGGTGATTACGATTTATTTTTAGCACATTTGCTCCAGTGCAGATGGATAACAAGATAACAGAAGGCCTGAGAACTAAGCAAAGATGCACTATTTAAGCAGTGGCCCAAAGCCTTGACATTTTCCTGGTATCTGCTTGATTGTGGCTGTGAGAGGATTCCCACAAGTGCTCCAGGATTGAGTTTCCAGGCATGTCTGATACTCAGATGGAAGACCTGATGCAAATTTCAAGTAATGTGGAACAAGTCAAGGAACAGGAAAATATTAGACTCTAAAACCCAGGCAAGCTGACAAACTGTTCCAGTGTTGTTGTGACTGCACAGGAGGCACAAGGAGGTTACCTGCTCACACAGCTATGGAGGTAACTGGAATTCAGTCCAAGGTGTAGTTCACATGAACGATTCAGCTTCTCTATGCTTTACAAGCCCTTTAGAATGGTTTTCACACAGAACACAAAGATTAGTGATGAAGACTCGGGGATGGAGAAATGATGCAGTGTCACCTTGGTTGAGTATATGAGCAAGTCTGAATTGAAGATCCAAGTCTGGATTCCCACACTAACCAAATATAATTCTGGACAGGGAGACTGGGGAGATTAAGTCATTGTTATCTACTGGAACAAAGTGAAGTCCACTTCCCAGACCCCAAAACAGCAGTCTCTTGGTAAATCCACTCAATTTTTATTTGAGTGCACTGGTGTTTTAAATGTCCCAGAATTATGAGATAGAAAAGGGAATATTGCTTGGATAAATTTAGTGAATACCAGCAAAGAGGTGTTTGCTTGCAAGGCAGAGATTCTCAAACTAGGGTCACTATGAATAAAGCAACAGGAAGGATAACCTGGCAGTAATGACAGTAGCTGGTTTTAACTTAATATCTCTGTGTTTTTTAGTTTCCTCTGTGGAACTCATTGTTGGAACTGCACAGAGCTCTGCTGGAACAAGTAGTTCCTTGAAGAAGAAATTTACAGGTGTTTAACTTCAAATACATGAAAGGTCCTTCTGAAGGTGGTAAGATTTGTGTCCTTACTGGATTGATTTCACAGTTTCTGTATCCATTTCTTCAGGTACTACACGTGGTCAGTAAACTGTGGGCAGCTTTGGGCAGTCACATAGACATTACATGAGGAATGAAAGGGATATAAACAAATCTCCCACTTCCATATTACATGCATCTTCATCCTTAAACTGGTCCATGTGTTGTGTTGCCCCTTGGAAGCAAAACAATGTGAGGACTGAATCTGTAGTTTCATGTCTTCTGTGGAGCATCGTCTCCTGAAAAAAAAACCACATTTAAGAGCTGCAGTCCTCACATACACCTGGGTCAAAAGCCTATTCCACCTGGAGTCTCAACAGCTCCCTGGGAATCTCAGCAGAACAAGCAACGCAGTTTCTTTGTCAAAAGGATTTTCTCCACTGCATTTCTGCCAGGCTGTAGTCATGCAGTAACATTCTATGACCAGTCTAATATCCATATTTTGATTTTACTGAAAGACAATTTTCCTGTATATGACCACAACTTTCAAGACTCCAAGTGCAATTAAATTCCTCCTCCATACCCTTCTTTTTGTAGGTTGAATGTTCCATAAAGATACAGAGGTCTTAGCTCCCTGAACTGTAATTAAACCAAATACTTGTTCTGTGCCCTAAAAGTTCTATGTTTATTCCATTTCACTCCTAGCTGACATGTGGAAACCATTCACTCCATATCATCAACCCTGTCACCTGTCCTTCCCAGGGAAAGCACAGTTTCTTTCACTCTTGCAGTGCTCTGAGACTGTACTTCTGTGCCAGGGAACAGTGCTGTCCTTTATGGGACCCTGGGACTGGTGGCACATGGCACACTGTCCTACCTGGGCTTGAGTGTCACATATCTCAGTAGCAAGAATGGCTGTGCACTGGGAACTCTGAACTGGAAAGGACTTTCAAAGCCAGCAAATCCAACCCTCTGGTGTTGCAGAGAATTATAAGCCTCCCACTGAACTGATCAAGCTCACTCCTGAATAACAGCTGCCTATTTTTGCCTCAGCAATAAAAAGGCTTCCCTATTCCACTAATTTGTTAGAAAGTTTCTTCTAGTTTCCTTGCACCAACAAAGACTCCTGGTCAAAACACTTTCTCTCTTTCTGCTGTTCACAATTTTGCTTAAGTTACCAGCAATATTTATCCCACAGGCTGTCTCTGTAATAGAAAACATCCTGCTTCTGTCACAACAGTGTAGAGAACTTAATGTTATTTAACCTATCACTTCATTATGAGCTGTGCCCAATGACACAACGGCTAGAGCAGGGACCAGAACAACACATCAAGGAAAAGCTTTTATTTATGATGTCACAGAAATGCCATTCATGATTCACTGGGTGGAATTGTTCTAGAACAGGAAGCAAAAACATACTGCATAGAAAACAGCAATAAACATCAAGCTGACAAATGCTCCTAATTACGTTAGAATGGCTTGTCTTTTTCCCCATTAGCCTGCTCCCTAACCTTTTTGTTCCAAAAAAATTTTCAATGAATAACAACCTCATCACAATTATGAGTGCAAGGAAACATGAGTTTATGTAAGATCAAGTTAAGTAACAGGAAACATCACATTAAGTATAATCTCATTACAATATTTTCCACAACAGAAGGAACCATTTGGGGTTTTTTTTGGTTTTTTGTTTGTTTGTTTTTGGTGTTTTGTTTTGTTTGTTTGGGGTTTTTTTCCGAAAAGTCATGTACAAACATGTGAAACTCAAAGAGAGAGTCAAAACATCTACCATTTGCCTCTGCAGAGCCAAGAAGCCAGTTGAAACTACTGCTGTAAGTTTCTCTACTGACACTGCTGGGAGTGTAGTTCTTAACCAAAAAACCTACATGAATGGCTAAAGCTAGTCAGCTAGACACCTCCTTTTCAAATCAAAAGTAAAAACCCAAAATGTTTCTTTTCTAAAATAGGCCTCCTAAAGCATCAGGCTGAAATATACCCAAAGGTCCTACCATTTTAAAATGTCAATATGTTTGTGCTCCTGGAACTCCACAAGGAGATGATGAGTCATAAATTTTATACCAGCAAAGACTATCATCAATGTCTTGTTCGCCTCCATAACTGACATGAGTATAAAGTTTAACTCAGTATTCCCTGCACTGGACCTCAACTTGTGTGTAAAATACAGGATTTCTTTTGCAAAAATATTTGATCTTCACCTGTATAAGCTCTTATCTCTCTTGCAGCCTGTCACTAAGGCTCAGGAAATGTTTATGAAGTGCTTTGAGAACCTCCTTGGGGATGCAGTGTAGGGAATTTACAGGCAAACAAATAAAAGGTCGATTTCTATCTAGTTACTCTCATGTTGTTTTTACTTGGAGATGTTGATCTTAATACAGCTGGAATTCAAATAGGTGATTAACAAATCATAGTGCATACAGTATATTAGTTCCATGTGCTGCTTTCTGTCTTTCAATAAACATTATTTACACAGGCACAAATTCTGCCGTGAGTTATACCAGAATGAGACCAGAGCAGGTCAAAATTAATACAAAGAAGTGGAGGTTTTCCAAGACTACTGTCAAATCATTCAAAGTTTTTTAACCCCCAAGGTTACATGTATTACTGTCTCAATAACTTGCTTGGAAAATCATGCAGATGATTAACAGCAGAAACCCCTGAGTGAGATGTACTTGAATTGGAAAGAAAATATTCCCAGGGCAGAGAAATTCAGCAGGACATGCCCAAACAAGATTCTGTATTAGAGGAGTAACAGCTCTGTTTATGGCCACAAGTGAGCTAACTAATTTGGAAATCTCTGTGATACTGGAACAGGATCCTTGGCTGCAGTCTCCTTATCCTAAGTATTCATCTCAGTCTAGTCCATGAAGCACAACTAATCTTGCCCCAAGGGAGAAAGGTCAGATTTATCCTGTTCTAATGCAGATGTAGATGACTTATGTTAGTCAATTAAGTCCATTGCTGGTGACCACATTGTAAGCAAGAGCAAATCCCACTGCTCCACCCTCACTTGAGAATGACAGTTAATGTCTTTTAGGAGGATGGACCCTCTAAGCATTTCACCAACTATTCTGTGGGACAGGACACCAGTGTTGCCTGTCAATAATAAGATACACCTGTAAATTAAGTGTTCTAGAGAGGAACTGTCCAGCTGGCAACTAAGCACCACACAAGTACTCACTCAGTCCCTCTTCCACTCCACCTCAGGATGAAGGAAAGAATTGGAAGGGTAACTCATGGGTTGAGTTAAAAGAAACTTAATAATTAAAAACGGGAATAATAATAATTTAAAATTGTAAGGGAAAAGACAAGAAAAATAAAGAAAGGAAAATAAAACCTGAGAAAGACAAGTGATGCAAATGAAAACAGTTGATCCCCAGCAATTGCTGAGCCAGCCAATGCTCAGCCAGGCTCCACCCACCTCCCCCACAACAAACCTCCTTCCTGGTTTTATTGCTGAGCATGTGTCCCATCCCATCTTCTTGTGCACTTCCAACTTATTCACTGTTGAACCAGTGTTAGGAGCAGAAAGGTCCTTGATGCTGTGTAAGAGCTGTTCAGCAATAGATAAAGCATCAGAATGTGAGCAACATTACTTTCAGCACAGATCAAACCACAGACCCATGTTAGCCACTGTGGCAAAATCAGTACAAAAACAATCAAAGAAATTGGAGATGTTTTCTTTCTAGAAGCCTTTAAATTTAAAGAGAAATTTTGATAAATAACTGCATGTATATTCTGCATGCCCAATGAGTTGAACAAAGTGTATGTTAAATTGAAACAGAAAAGGAATCCACTAGACATTAAGAAAACCTACGTGATGCATAGGAGAGCTAAGCCTTGGCATAGTCTATGTGAGGGAAGGAGAGTCTAAAATGCGCTGCCATCTGGTTTGGCATAGCTAACACCACAATGAGCATGGGCTGGATGGTTTCTCACAGTCCCTCCCAGGCCTGTTTCCTCTGATTCTGAATTGTTTTCACATTGTTTCAGAATAGAGGGCACAGAGAAAAAGCAATCTCCCAGCACCCAGTTCTGATTCCTAACAAATTGATTCCCATTAAAAGTAAAAATATTTTCAAAGCTTGCTGCAATGAGCAGGGTTGGTCACTGTTTCTCTTGAACTACATGTAAATTCTCCTTGCTGTCTTATTTCATGCATAATTGTTTCATTTGCTTTTGGTTGTGTTTTCTTTTTTTTCTTAGCATTTCCCTGTCTTCTATAATTTTCTTTTATCTTGGTGATGATCTGAGATTAGTTTGGAGTTTGTTTCATATTTGTTTCATGTTTTGAGACCTCAGATGAAAAAACTGTACACCTATATATAGTATTGACATGACTAAAAAGACCATCAAAAGAGCCTTCCAAGAGAGATATTTATTTAAACAGATAACAGACTGTAGGAGAGAAGAAATTAAGAAATTTGCCATAAAGTACTTGGGAAATCACTGAGTTATAAAAGTTGGAAGTTTAGGGCTTAAAGTACTGTTTGAATAGTTTGTTAAGAATCCCTAGATATTTTTTTTCTGATAAACGCATCACTTAAAATTACCAGTAATGGTATTTCCTCTTATTTTAACAAGCCACTAAATACTAGTTCTATAGGCTCTTAGTTCCAATATATTGAATAAAAATGCAATCTGAGCGAGACAACATTTATACCACCTTTATTAAGACAAGGGGTTGGCACCATACACATCAGAAGAATCTGAGAACATTCTAGAGTGTCCCCAGTTTATTTTCAGGCTTTATATCCAGGTAATGGATGGAGATTAAATCATGACTTTGTCAGACAGAGACAACCTCAAATAATTCTCTGCAGCTCAGTTGATAGCATAGCCTGGGGGATACTGTTTGCAAGTGTAAAAGGCAAAAGACCCATCACTGAAGCCCTGTTCGTGATATTAAAATTTCTGTAAAAGGCCGTCCTCAAACTAGGCCCATTATCTCTGACATACAATCTCTACACAAGTGAAATATTTCTTGCTAAGGGTTTATGGCATTTCCCTAGGCAAAGTTGTAAGCAGGGCACAGTTTTCGCTTGCAGAGCACAGCTTGGCAGCCTTTCTCAGCCAGCTTGACCAAGATCAGAAAAAAAAGTCTTGTGCATACAGTCTCCCTTGCAGGATCGGAGCATTAACACTCAGGGCTGCAGATCTGCTGGAAAAAAACCCAAGCATGTCCTGGGCTTTACAGCACTTCACAGCTTTGCTGTGTGCTCAGTGTAAATGACAATGAATTACTGTGCTGCACCAAGGACACAGAGGGATCATTTCTCTAGAAAGTGTACCCCTTTTTGGGTCAGAAAGAGAGGCACAACCACATCAGATGGAGGCTATAATAACCTGTAAAGTGAGATATCCCTTGACATTATTCTGCATCATATTCCTATATTTAGGGGGCATCTCCAGGGGCAGAACAAAGACAGAGGACAGAGGAACCAGGAGTGTTTGTCTCCTCAGAGTTGGTGTCTGGAGAAGCTTTGTTTTGACTATCAAGAAAGAACCTACAAGACCAAAGACCTGTAATGTTAGGTAAAATGAATGTGCACACTGAAAAGGAGTGTCCCCTAAGACACTTCAGCAGGACAAAAATCGAGGTGAGAGACAAGTAATGACTTTGTCCATGGAGCTGAATCAGGTGTTCTGCTTCTGCCTCATCAGCTTATTCCTGCCTGACTGATGAACTGACCCCTTGACTAGTCGTTAAAACAATATAGGTCTTTTGGCTGAGAGTTATGACTACAAACATATGAGCATTAATATTAAGAAAGTCTTGAGAATTTACTGCGTTGCTTTTAGTTCATAATTCTCTTGGAGGAAGCACTTTGAATCCTTTCTTTTACACTTTCTAAATAAGGAAAGGCAGGGATCTCACATTTGCTTCTAATTACAATGCACTTTACTGTGCAGCTCCAGCGAGGGGAAAAGCTTTTAGAAGTCTACAGCACTGAGACAGAATTGATCACTAATTAAATTTGCCTCTGGGAAGTTAACTATAACTAAAATGTACTGAGTGAAAACAAACAGATCATTGTTTTGTTAGTGGTACATGTTAAATAAAACCTGTATAAATCAGATGCTTTCAAAGAACTGGAAAAGCCAAACCCAGAGCTGGTGGAAGCCTTATTTCAAGAGAGCACTGTCTGCAGTGTGCTAGTGCAGCACCTCTGTGTAGGGGTTGTGGGGATCAGCTTTTATGAAGAACTTACAACTCTGTCCTTCTTGCATGGGAAAGGTCAATTATGGTGTGTCTATAGTTCCACAGAGCCAAACACACCCACTCAGATAGAACTTGATCTTTTGGCTCTTTTAGGGTTCCTCTGTGGGTCTGGGCTGGGTTTTCAGTGTGCTGTAGGAGCTGGACTGGAGCTGAATAGGAAACACAAGTTACACTGTAACTTCATTTCAGCAGGACACCATTACAAAATGCCCAAACATGACCCCAAAGATAAATGGAGACCCAGTAGAGCAGAGCTGTAACAAGTGGTATTCATTCAGAGGGACCTTGATAGGCAGGAGAACTGACAGAGAGAAACCTAAAGAAGTTCAACAAGGGCAAGTGTAGGGTACTGCACCTGGGAGGGAATAACCCCAATTACCAGTACAGCTTTGGCGCTGACCTACTGGAGACCAACTCTGCTGAGAAGGACATGGGAGTCTTGGTGGGTGACAAACTGACCATGAACCAACAGCTGGGGGCAGGGAGGGACAATGGTATCCTGGGGTGCACTGGGAAGAGTGTGGCCAGCAGGTCAAGGGAGGTGATCCTCCACCTCTACTCAGCCCTGTTGAGGCACATCTGAAATACTGTGTCCAGTTCTGGTCTCCTCAATACAAGAAAGACAAGGAGCTACTGGAGAGGGGCCACAGAGGCCACAAAGATGATTTGGGGTCTGGAGCATCTCTCCTATGAGGAAAGACTGCAGTAGCTGGGCCTGTTTTAGTCTAGAAAAGAGAAGACTAAGAGGGGATCTCATTAATGCACATAAATGTCTCAAAGGCAGGTGCCAAGAGGAGGGTGCTGGACTCTTTTCTGTGGTGCCCAGGGACAGGACAAGGAGCAATGGAGGTAAACTAAAACACAAAAATTTCCAGCTCACATAAGAAAGAACTTCTTTATACTGAGGGTGGCATAGCACTGGAACAAGCTGCTCAGGGGGGTTGTGGAGTCTCCCTCTCTGGAGACATTCAAAACCCATTTGGACTCATTTCTCTGTAATGTGCTCTAGGTGACCCTGCCTCGGCAGGGGGCTTGGACAATTCTGTGATTCTATAAAGTGATTTATTTAATGATTTCTCATTTCATAGGTTTCAAAGATTGCAGTGATTTTTTCGGGTTTATCTGATTTATAAAAGGAAATGTCTATTTTTTGCCAGCTATCTATTTTATTTACCTCTGCCTATTAATATACAGGCAGATGGTGCAGGCAGGTACATGTCAAGATGTATGTACAGATGGCTCACTCTGTCTTGCAGTGCCTCTGACAAGATAAAGACATGAGGAACTGCAGGATGCTACAGATTACAGAGGGAAGTGATGTGCATGCAGATGGTCCACACTGACCTGTGGTGCCACTAACAAGACAACAAAATGAGAAATGTCAGGACCTTATAGGTAACAGAATAGGTAATAGCTTGACAAAATCACTGTCAAAGTCAGAAGTTATAAGGGAAATTATAGCATAAACAGCAAATAAGGCTATAAAATCAGCAAAACCAGTGCTGACAGGGAAATGGTACACAGAAATGAGCTGTTTATTTGGAAGGGGGTAGGAGTGGTAAAGGGGAAATTCTTGCATGGGGAAAAGGGAATATTGTGAGCCAAACTGTGTGTTCAAAACTCCCTGTGAAGCAGGACTCAGCCTGACCAAAACAGCATGAAACAAGACTGTAAACACGGTATTGCTCCAACCATGACTGTATCTGACTTGTGCACATAGGAGGGACCTGGATGCTTTCTCCATTGCTGGAAGGGAGCACCCAGAGGGGATGTTTGGACATCTTGACTCAGTGTTGACAATCTTATAAAGAAAAGTTTTCTGTTGTGAGTTTTGGGGTTGATTTTGCTGTTGTGTGTATCCAATCTGGTTTTGAATCCAGAAATTAACTTTCCTTCATTCAGAGAAACCCAAGCCCCACCCTGCCTAAGTTCAGCTCCTGTTGATATTGTTATTTGTACATTACAAATTCCCAGAGGTGGAATGGCATAGCATAAACAGGAACGATAATGCTTTGGAGAGCAGGTTAAGGAACAGAAATATAAATTAATGGTAAGGATGCTATCCAAAGTACTGTCCTTGTTTTGTATAGGAAGAACCACAGCAACTGGATCTGAGTTTGTCCTCAAGAGGCCACCTTGAGATTGTTGTCAAAATCAGGCTTATAGGCCAATATTGAACCTACAAGAAGAGGTCTATCAGACTATAAAGAGGTCTGGAGGCCTAGAGCTTATTGCACCAAAAGTTTGCTGATGGGAACGTAGTTCACTACTGGAGACTTCTGACAGGGAGAGGGATTCCTAAGGAGCAGAAGTAGGATCAGGACTGACTATGGCCAGTTGCTTCCTTTGTTTGTGGAGGAGTGGCCTCACTGTACAGCTTCTGTTGTGAGGCTCTGCCTCTTCCCAGGTCCCCTGGTCATGGAGCTCATTTCCCATCAGAATGTGGGATGGGAAGAGAACAGCCCAGGCCTCTGCAATCAAAAGCAGAAAAAACTACAGAGTAAACACACCATGTTTCCTCTGGTCTCATCAAAGGCTACAAAACCTTTCTGTCTATAAGGAGGCCACAGGAAGTGAACAGCAAAGATAAGGAACAACTAGAACACTGTTTCCCTGCCCAAGAGGGGAGGCAGTGAGAGACTGTGTCCTGGTAGATTGTACCCCAGTAAAAAATATTCCAGGCAGTATCTAAAGGGTGGGCCACAGAAAGGTTCTCATGAGCATCCCAGCTGCCCTGAAACACCTCCTGTGTCAGAGGTATGTTGATGTGCTAGGGTATAGATGTAAATGCACATTTATCTCAGTATTTACTTCCCCTCCTTGTTGCAGAGTTCAGTGCTCAAAATTCAAATGATTCTGCAGGTAGTAATTATTGACTTTGTATTTGCAAAATGTGGTTTTAGTTCAAAAATAAAATTGATTTGAAAGAAATTCTTGTTCTGCCCTACCCCCTGTTTCCAGTGTCAGTCTCTGTGACCACATTGCACCCTTGGCTAAATAGGACATAACTTTGCTGACTACAGCAATAGTCCCACACTGTACTGAGTGGGCTAAGTAAGGCAGTAGATGTCCTTGTGCTTCCCAGGTAGTATTAGGACCTTCTGGGTAATTATTCCGTGCTTCTTGGAAGGCAAAACACTAAGAACATTATAAAAATTACCATAAAGTGACTTTGTTGCAGACAAAACAGTCATAACTCAGACAATTAATTTAATTACTTGCAAATGAATAACAATTAAGCCAAAAACACACTATTTGGCCCATTCTCAGTCTCAACATCCCTGATTTTCTTCACTTCACTGCCCTGATCTCTTCGGTGAGATAAAGGGGCACGGGAGGCTGGAGTATTGTCCATAAGGGATTCTGTCCATCTTTCTGTCCTTATTAGTTTCTATTTGCCACTCTTTGCTTCTGACTGGTTTCTTTCTGCCAAATCTTCCTTCCTACTGGTTTTCCCCCACTAGTTCTTGCCTCTTACTCGTTTTTCACTGCTGTTACTGCACTCAAGAGGGTCACCCACAGGCTGTGGACTACCGAAATTATGTGCATCAGCTTTGCAATGGGTCTCCTGATGACCTTCACCTCCTCTGTAGTTCTGTGATTTTCTGTCCAAATGCCTATTGATCTTAGTGCAGGCAAACAGACCTGCAGTATTTAACTATGTGAATGGAGGATGAAAAAGAAAGTGCACAAGGCAGATACACAGATTTTTTGTATCTTATAGAAGGTTATCTGCTCTTACAGTGGATGTCACTAGTGGGTGCCATCCCTGCTCTTGGTGGGGCATTGGAACTAGATGATCTTTAAGGTCGCTTCCAACTCAAAGCATTATGTAAGTATATGATTACATGTGAAATAAGAAATCATTCCTCTTCTATGTACAATCATACCTTGTCTTTTCTGCCATTGGAAGTTTTAACATCAGGGAATGGTGTCTGTGTCCCTCTTCAGTGGTCCTCCAAAGCCAAAGGGAAATAAATAAAGGAAGAGAAAGGAACTGTCAGTAAAAGAGTGACTGGCGATTTATAAAGGGAATATTTGGGTATCCTTATCATTCTGCAAACACTTTCTGATGACATTTCACTAATCTGGTGTGTTCAGACTAAAGGCTTTCTCAATCACAATCTTGGTTATTCCCAAGAAAAGAATTGACTTGGGTTACAGGGACTAGATGTATGACAACAAAGTAACCACCCATAGTGACAGAAAAGTGACATCCTGCTTTTAGATATTTTCTTTCTTTTTCTTTCTTTCTTTCTTTCTTTCTTTCTTTCTTTCTTTCTTTCTTTCTTTCTTTCTTTCTTTCTTTCTTTCTTTCTTTCTTTCTTTCTTTTTCTTTTCTTTCTTTCTTTTCTTTGTTTGCTTTAGGAAATAAGGTGTCTGCTGACACAGAGGTTAAAGAGATTAACAAGTATTAAACAGTAAGACAGAAGATGGTGTCAGCTTTCCTCATTTAAGGCCTCAGCTTCAATGTTTTGGAAGGCATTTCCAGCAGCACTAAATAATTAGCTGTTGTACCAGCTACCGCGACAGAGCTCATCTTCACAGCTGTAATTACTGCATGCTTCTGACACCATAGATATTACCATTAACCCTGCATGTGAATCATCATCTAATTTCTTGTCTGAGCTGAAAGCAATTCTGTCTTTCCAGTTGAAAATTTGCAGCAGTGTTTTATCATGTTAATCTTCAGGTTATGATCCCTCCTCCATATGCATCCAATTGCCTTCCCAGATGGAGGTTTACTGAAGCAGCTCCTGCTGTCTTCATGTGCAGTCTTTGACAATTTAGAACTTTTTCCAAAAAGCACAGGCAATCTTTATTTCCATGCATAATGAAGAAGTTCATTTAGCAAGCACTGGTATTTACAGCACAGAAGGAAGGATATTCTGAGAGATCTGAGATGCTGAAAGGGCTAATTATTATCATCACTAAAAGAAATAAGAGGTCTGTATAATGTCCTGACTGGAACGGCACAGTGAACAAGTGTCCGTGATGCCAACCCACTGTTGGTGAATCTGCAAAGAGGTCCCTTACACCACACCAAGTTCTGAGACTCCACAAAAATATGTGGCATGGGCCTGTGCCTTGTGAAAGCACCACAGTAAAAAAACCCAGAATATGCCAAGGAGTAAACACAGTAATTTAATAAAATATTTCTATAGGAAAGTTGTACGAAGCTAACTTTTTCATTAAAAATATCATGCCTACTAAATTGTGGGGGGGTTAATGGATGATGTTAGTTTTCAGTTGAAACTAGTTTCAGCTGAAGATAGAAATTTAGTGCCAATTTCTTGTGATATAAATTCATTTGTCTAATTGACATTGTCTAATAAATATTCTAGTACAAGGAATTAAAAATGCTGGGGTTTTTTCTCCTTTCTGTGTGGGTTTGTCTAAGTAAATTATGCTTTCTATGATGCTTCACAGGCTCTATCTGCATTGATAAATAGTACCAGGAAACAATTCCAGGCAGCAGACCTCAAATATATTTAAAACATACTGTTTGCAACATAAACTCTTAAACATATCTCTCTTCATGATCCAGGCTCACTCACTCTCTCCCAAGCAATTCTCAGGCACAGGAAGAAGGTAAAAGTGGGCCAGGAACTGTTTTCTGACAGGTGGATTTGGACGTCGAGAGAGTTTAACAGCTATACAGACGCAAATTGTTTTCTCACATCTCAGTCCTGAGATTCCCACTGAAGTCTTCTCATGGAGATTCATAGGGACTTCGTGGCTAGCTTTTCAGATATCCTCATGATCCTTAATCTTTCACCTTCACCTTAGTCCAGAAGTATAAATTAAGTACCATCTAAGGTCATTCAGGAGATATCTCAGGAGTGACTCTGGTACCAGGCAAATCTTCTGGGTGTTGGTCATTCCACCTCTCCAAGTCATAGACTCATAGAATCATTTAGGTTGAAAAAGACCTCTAACATCTTTGAGTCCAACTATTAACCCAGCACTGACAAGTCCATCACTAAATCATAACTCTAAGTGACATCCACACACCTTTTAAATACCTCCAGGGATGTTAATTAAAGCCCTTCCCTGGGCATCCTGTTCCTGTAACTGACAACCCTTTCAGTGAATGTTTTTCCTAAAATCCAAACTAAAGAACCCCTGGCATGACTTGAGGCCATTTTCTCTCATTCCATCAAATGTCCCCTCTCCATCACATCTACTCACTTCTGTCAGACTTCAAAGAGAATTCAGCAAGGGCATAGAGTTGCTTTCACTCCAGGATGAGGTGATGCTCTGTTCTGAGCCAGCCCAGTATTGATACCATATAGACTGACAAACCTCTCACTCATCAAAGATTATTTTGTAGTTCATGGAGATATGTACAAAAAGAGTCTTCCACTTTGTGAACAACAGTAAACAAAATGCTGGGGTCATCAGAAAGATCTGCCTTTGGCAAAGGTCCTCTGAACAAAAGAGATAGTACTAAAACAGGCTTTCTTGGAAATTTCATTATGTTCCCAGAGAGTTATGAAAAGAAGAACTCTGTTCAGAAGCTGCTTAGAACACAATTTAATGGTGAAAGGAGGTGTTTGGTAGAATATCAGGAACTTTCTCTGGACAGAAAAGATCTCCCTATGATGGTCACAATGAAGGTTTTCAAGCAGCAGCAAGTGCCAAAGCCAGTTGCATTCCTCTTGTGCAAACAGGTCATGGCACCAAACCAACACTCATAACATCAGATCTTGAAAAAGAAACAGATTTCAAAGGATTAACGCAATCATTGGCACAACTTACTGAGATTATTTAAGTGTAAGGCCTTAATGAAAACTTCTGGTAGCTATCCCATCAAGGACCTAAGGAGACACTTCCCACAAGAGAGCAAAGCATGTTCTCCTGGATGAAATCCATCTAGTATTATAATGCTGTTAAAGTGTTTAAAAATACAGATGAGGCTGAAAATGTGAACATAAAGGGCTTCAACTTAAAATCTGTCAGTGGGTGATAGGAGAGGCAAATGAGTCAATGCTAACAGGGTTAAAGAAAATAGGAAAGTATTAAAAAAAGCCCATCCTGGGGAAAATGAACTAATGGGAATTAGAATTGCAAATGAATTACAGATTAATCTACACATAGTGAAGCAGTATCCATGATCTAAAGCAATAAGGATGGAATAGAATGCTTTCTTCCTCAGTAATGAAACAAAGCATAGGCTCTTCAAATTAAACATTTTCCAAAAAGTAGACTCAGGTAACCTGTACCCATGATTTTTTCAAAGAATTAGTTAATAAACTTTGTAACTGAATTTTCCTGAATCTGCTTTAGAAACAGGGAAATTCCCACATTTTGGGAGATTATCTGTGTAATATCAGTATATCAGAGAGCCAGAGATCCAATTGTCAGATGTAAATCCCTACTGAAATAATGCCAGAAGTAATCAACAGTGATATTGTTTCCTTCTCTGTCTTTCATGGTAGTATTCATCTCGGTTACTATCACTTCTTGTAAAACAGGCTTGATCAAACAAACCTCTTCTTTTCCTTTTTCCTGTTTAAAGATAAATTATTGGTATGGATCATAAAGGTAGCCAGTGTGACTAGCCTTCTCTGTGCCATTTGAATGAATGCCACATAGTATTTTGTCAAAGGAATTTGTTTAATGAGAACAGAAAGGGGACATATTAGGTACTAAACACACAGCACAGAAAGTTAAAAATCCAGGTTTGAAAAGGAAAATATTCAGGATTTTGTCCTCTGGGTATCCTAGGAGCTAATCTATGGGGGCAGGAAGGAGAGGAAAGAGAACAATGGGGATCAACCAATTAATTTTGTCAGCAAAATTTGCAACTGAGAAAAGATTCGTGAAGTAGGAAATTATAAGAGAACATGGTACTATTACTGTCTGACCTGGAATGCTTGAAGAAACTACTGAAAAGCCACAAAACAAGTTTTAACACAGTCTGGTTTTGGTCCTGCACATCATATACATTGTGTTAAGAAGATGTGGGCTCTGTGGGACATTTACAATTGATTACACTACTAAAGACAGTAATTTGCATCACTGGTGACCCACAGGCACATGGGGAGAGTGGTCTATTCCTGTTCCCAAGTCAGAAGTACTTTAATAAAGATGAATGAACTATTTTCTGTAGAAACCCCTCTCTCTCCTCTGATTAGAGAGAGCACTGCATGTTCTGCTTAGACTAGATGCCAGTGGCTAATGTTAGGAGAAATTAATCTTACCATTTTCCTTAGTAAATAGAAACAGTTTTAAGTTACTTACAGAGTTAAGTATGAGATGCAAGTTCTTAAGCCTTTGCATTATCTTAGCATCTTTCTCAGACTTCAGGTAAATGGCTCCCCAGAAAGCTCATGGTGTACCAGAAATCAAATCAATGACTGAAATGATTGAATAAACTTTTCTAGACCTAACCTGCAGGAAATTCTTACAGCCAAGGCCACACCACAGGAAAAGCAGAGCACTTGTATCCCTCCTCAATGGAAGTTTCTTGATGGCCTCTATGTCCATTGTCTTAGTATTAGATTCTTACATTGTTCTGTACTCCATATCTTGATTCTTATCCCATTTTAAACAGAAAATTGCCCTTATACATTTGCTGTTTCTTCTCAACCACTGCAAAGACTCCTGTCTTTCTTAGACATCTGTATTTTTGGTGCTGGCATTCATTTTGGGTAAAGAAATAGAAAGTTTTCAAAAAAGATATCACATTCATATTGGACTCAGGGCAAAAAAATGAGTAAATATTGATTCCATGATTTTTACCCATTTATAGATGAAAATGTCCTCGTATTAAGTTGGCACATTTCTAAATAGAAGTGATTAGGTCATTAGAAAAACTTGTAATTACAAAGAAAGTACAAACTAGAATCACACATATACTTCTAAATAAGGTGCATCAAACAATTATGCAAAGTCTAAAAATACTAAGGAAAAATATATGACCAGAATTACCTACATAATTTATAATAACTTCCAGAAATATGTTAGACAAATGAAGAAAAAGAGGATGAGTAAAATTTATCACCTTCCACAGGGAAAAAGACCCAACCAAACAAAAAAACCCAAACAGATCTGGGGTCTTAAAATAAGCAGTTCTTCTTCATTTAATTGTATTTTTAACCTTGTCATCTGTGGCAGAATCCTATATCAGTAAAATATGAATTTTAATTTTTCAGTGTGAATTGGAAGGTTTGAATAACAGTATAGCCTTTTGGAAAATTATTAATAGTGTAAAATTGAAAACAAAATAATTCAAGGTCTTGTGGATTTTTAAAAAAATGAGTCAGCTTTATGCACACCTTGTAAATTTAGCAATTAACCACTGGGTTACTTGTAAATTTTTAGTCCTATCACAGACCAAATTGTCCTAGAGAAAAGTCTGACCTTCTGGAACAGAAAAGTCTCTTTATCTATTAAGATATTATTGTCTCTTGGGGAAAAAACCCTATCCCCTTCTAACAATACCCACTGGCACTGCTCAACAGTACAGAATTAGTAATTTATGGACACAACATTCCTCTTTTAGCAAAACCCTCACTGAAGCCCAACTGAATCAATGGCATTCAGGGCAATAATAGTAGAATTTGATCATTAGTTGAACTGCCAGGGAAAGCAAACAAACAAACAAACAAAAAAAACTCCAATGCATCTTACACAAGTTATGATAAAGATTCTTTTACAAATGCATCTTTTAAGAACAATTGAAAAATTAAATCCTTTATTAAGCCAAACACAATTTCATTTCTCAAATTTATCTGAATTATCTTCTTTCTCTTCTTAAAAGATTATTTCTAATCAAGTTACAGCTTTCATGATAATATACTCTTGTAGTCCTTGGGCACATCATTCTTTCAGTGACACTGATATAATTCAATATAACTCAATTGAAATTAGTGGTATTGTGCTGAATCAATTCTAATCTGACCAGGAAATCTAGATTCTAAACTTTGCCATCCTACAAAGACAACAGCAGGAATAATTTCACAGATTTCAGATCATAACATTACTTTTATATCTTTCAGTTGCATACCGAAAAGACTTGTTAAGCAGAGATATACAGACCTGATGCTCACAAATTGAGTTTTACTTGAAGGCTGTTGATTTGCCTTATTGTCTCTGCACAAGAAATATGTCAAACTTTTCCATTATGAGGAAAAACTCTTTTCAAAAATAAGGGTCAAACGCTTGGCACTTTTCCATCCTGATTTTTCTGCTCTGCGTTTGCAGCAGTCCTATGTGCTTCTGCTCAAGGAGGACTGTGGGAAGATTAGTACATATAAGTCAGTGTTTGTAACTTTCCTTTTATCCAGTCAGGCTCCAAGACAGTCCACAGAGAGTAAAAGCCGCAGAGCTCTCAGGGTAAATAACAGCCAGCCAACTTTGTATTTGCCTGTGAAGATCTATTTCAATCCTTTGGGAAGATTTGTTTGCCAAAAAGTTTTCTCTTGTATTCCAACTATACCAGTTGGTCTAATAAAACACATTATAACTGCCTATAACAGTTGTTTTGCCCATGTCCTTGGCCCATCATGGCTATAATAGCCGTGACACATGCAGGATATAAACTCTTTTCAGTGGGGCCCAGCACCGGAGGCAGTGGGAACAAATACAGGATCTTCCAACAGAACATCAGGAAACTGTTTTTCACTTGTAGGGTGATTGAGCACCTGCACTGGCCCAGAGAGCAGGTGGAGTCTCCACCCTAGAAGATATTCCAACACCATGGACAGGGTACTGGGCAACTGGCTCCAGGTGTCCCTGTTTGGGCAATGTTCTTCAATAAATGACCCCCAGAAGTTCCTTCCAACATCAACCACTCTGTGATTCTGTAACAACTGAACAGCTACCAACTTTCCTTAACATGTCTCTGGGAGAGTAGCTAAATAGGGAAGGTGAGAAAGGAAGAAAGTTATCACTGTCTCGTGGTCTCATGTAACATGATCTGAGTCCTCTTCCACTCTCCTACCAGTTTTGACAACTCAGGTATATACAACTTAACTAAAGAAGGCATTTGCCTATGGTTTGGATATTTCCTTACTGTAACTTGCATTAAGAGCCACTATAATTTTTTACAACCACAAGCTGTCATTGCAAGTCTATTGCCAGGAATATGAAGAGGCAAAGATACCAAGTGTCTCCTTTATACCCAAATCCTCTAACACATTTTATTTCCCTCAAAACATATATTCTAGTTTTTCTTCAGTGGATAAAATCAAACATGTAGGTTCAGACTTCCAGTGTCTGGAGCACTAGCAGAAGTCTATTTAAAAACAAAAAATTTTTTTTGACTAGTTTAATGAGTTTCAAGCACATGTTTTTTATCACAAAGTTCAGGGATGTTTAGCTGGAGACTGGATTCACTCTTTAGAAGAGAACACTCTGAATAGACCTTCTAGCAGCCTTCCAGTGACTAAAGGAGCTACAAGAGAGCTGCAGAAGGACTTGTTTTACAAGCGCATGTAGAGATAGGACAAGAGGAATGGCTTTAAACTGAAGGAGAGAGCAAGTTTAGACTGGATATTTTAAAAGTGTTCTAGGCCAGGTTGGATGGGGCTCTGAGCAATCTGATCTAATGGAAGGTGTCCCTGCCCACAACAGGGATGTTGGAACTAGATAATCTTTAATGTCCTTTCCAACATAAACCATTCTATGATTCTACTGTTTGATCCATCTTTTGTTTTAACCAAAAATGGAAAAAGTCTGTATCCCAACCTGCTGTCATCCCCCTAGATAAAATAGTTCCACACACTTGATGTTGTCACTGTCTCCTTTACAGCATAATGCCTGGTGTGGTCTTATTGCCCATCAACAAGTGCTATCATTGCCAGTGTTACATTTCAGAGACTCATTCTAATCTGAAGCACTGACAAGGTTTTGCTCCCTTCATCCTAAACACTCCTCTAATTCTACTACATAGGCTCTACCCCCTATTTCAATCAGTTTTATAGATTTAGTTTATAATAACAGGAACTTTTAAGAAGTGCAGCTCCTGTTGGCTCTCCTCACATGAACAAAACAGGATATGGGTGTGAAGGCCTGACACAGTGGATGTCTATCCCAAAACTCTCATTTGTTTAAGTAAAGAATTTCACGTTTAGTGTTTATCCAAACTTTTTGTGTGGGGCTGAGCTGATTAGAGCTCTAAAGGGTGCATATTTAGTTATAGGGTAGACAATTTGTCTAATGGGCATAGGAATACATCTTTGCTGCACAGGGACACTAAGAGGATTGATTAGGTAATAACTTGAAAGCACTATAGCAATGAACAGTGCTGTGCTATATAAATGCTAAGTATTGTTATTTTTCTTGCAAAAACAGTTTAGAAAAAGCTGACAGGTTCATCACTAAGCTCTAAAACATAATTACTAAGATATGTCCATCTTTGTTAGATTTTGTAGTACTACACATGATATTTAGGAGAATATTATGACAGCATTACCTGAGATTGCTTATTTTTTATAAGATACTATCAGCAAATGAGTTTTGGTAAAGTATTTTCAGCAGATCACTTTTCAAGTGCAACTCCTATTTGGTTTTTTATTTCCTCTTGTACAGAAAGGCAGTGCAGAGGGATGTTTTTGATTTTGGCTGGGCTAGAATTAATTTTCTTCCTAATAGTGGGTGCAGTGATGAGTTTTGGATTTAGTATTTGAATAAGGACTTTTCAGTTTCTGGAGGTGTTTAAGAAGTGACTGGAACTGGCATTGGGTGATGTTTTTCAGTGGTTTAGGGGTTACGGTGGTAGTGTTGGGTTGAGAGTTGGACTTGATAATCTTTAAGATCTCTTCCAACCTTGACAATACTATGATTTTATGATTTTGTGTAGTTAATAGAAAAAAAGGAAGCACTTACAAAAGACTGATATCAGTTAGAGACCTGAAATGAACCTTTTTAACCCATCGCTCTCCCCAATATTTCAGATCTCTTCCAGCGCTCTGGACTTTCTTGTGCAACCACATGCCCAAGGGTCAAGTTTTGTCCTAGGACATATGTATACAGGGGTTTAGAGACCTCGAAGTACACAATCATCCTCTTAGTGGAAGATGTGTAAGAAATGCCTGTGCCATGCTGAAATTTGTGGAGGAGACCTGGATTCATCTTACCTCATAGGTTCACTTAAGAGAGGAAACAAAAAATGATAGGCTCCTGTAATATATCTAAGAAGAAAACCTCCAAGCCTGTCCATCCTTTCTAAGACAGATGCACCATTCCTTGGAAGTGAGACCTGAACAACTCCTCAACTGACTGAGGAAATGCTGCAGACTGTGGAAATGCCCAGAATATTAAAGAGAACAGGGTTGGAGGGGTTTTCATGCACTTTTCCATAAAACATGTAATTCAGTAACTTCTTAATCAGTACAAAAGCTGTTGCCAGCTGTGAGCCTGTGAATCTTTGTCAGAAGAGCACAGGAGACAGCTGCAAGCTAAAATCACTCTGGTTTTAACTCTTGGTATATTTAGGATAAATTAACACACATGATTTAAGTTAATCAGACTCATGAGCAGAAACCCAGTCTGTAACAGTCTGTCCATGCTTCATGTACAAGAGCAAGACTCACAGCCTAATGATAGTGACTACTACTGTAATTGATATGCTGGTCTGAGGAACAAGCTCTAACGAGCCTCATTCTCATCTTCTATACTTTTATATGCTCCAGTTGTAAAACGTTTTGTCTAATTCCTAGCATTTCTTTAATAGTTTCCCTGTATTATTTCTTGGATATTACATAGAATATTTTATTTTTTCTGAAAAGTTATGCATCCCCTGTGTGTGATATCGAACAATCATGCTTTAATCAATGCTACTAAATCTGAAGTATCTCTTGTGCCTCCAGGTATTGATTCTACTTTCTTCACTTATTTCATTTCTGTAAAACACTGCAGTATTTTCTGCATATGGGATCAATCTTTAGGCTCAGATCTTTCTCCAGTCACCACCATTAAGATCATCTAGATAATCAGAGAAGACCTAGGCTCATGAAATATTCTAAAATCTTTTCCTGTGTTGACAACATTTTATCTGTGGTTGTAAAAAGTCAATTAAGTCTCTCCCATACACAAACCAACATATTTTGTGCTCCATATTTATATTGTTACTTTCCCAGGTGTTACTGAGACTGGCATTCAGCCTAGAATATTCAAATTAGGTACTTGGTTCAGCCATATAATTGGTTGCTTAGCTGTGTCATTATTTCCAGGGCAATGTCAAACATCATAGAAATTCTTATTATGGGACTTGTGCTGAACTCAGTAGCAACCTTTATTTTCACTGCTGACCTAAGTAATCTAAAACTGGACTCCATGACAAACACTCCAGTACAAATAATACCATAGGTATATTTGCAGTTTCTGAACAAGTAGCTGGGTCTGAGCTTCAAATGGTGACAATCACAGCTGTTGGAAAGAGAAGTATCATGAGATCTGCAAAATTAGTTGTACCACTGTGGCTACTGCATTGCGTATCACTGCCTACCATGCCAGTGTGACCAGGGACAACAGTAAGAAGGTAAAAAGTTCATCAGTGTAAACCCAGTGAAGATACCAGCATGAAAATCTCTGTATCATGGTGTACTTGTGGAATGGGACACCACTGAGAAACTGAAATGTTCGCAATATTAGCGCTGTTTGGCACAGAATCATCAAGGTTGGAATGGATCTTCTTCAGATCATCTAGTCCAAACCTCTGTTCAGGCAGAGTCAAATAGCACAGGCTGCCCAGGATCATGTCTGAGGAAATGCAGAGCAAAGGCTTGGTGATGGTGTGATATGAAAGACGTAGCAGAGACCTTATTAATAAGAGGAAATAACTGGGAAAGATCACTGAAGTATATTTTAGTTAAATATTCTCTGATACTCTCAGGTGAGACAAGCTATACAGGTGCAGATTTTCTCTAAGACTGAGTGGAAAAGACAGATAACAAGGTAATTTATTAGTATCACATGTGCAACAGACAGATGACTTTCAGCAGAAAGAGGCTGTGATTCAGCCCAGATGTGCACAGAGTTGGATTAACAAAGAACCAGTATTAGCCTGTTCCAGGCTTGCTTAGCATGTAATAATTTACTGTGATTCCTCTGGTAGGAAAAGGAACATTCATGAATTCAGGAAACCTTGTTGCTCAGGCTGCAAAACACTGTAATGTGAGAGTCCAGTCATGTCATTACAGTCAAGAACACACTGTTTGGCTCAAATATATATCATTTGGATCTTTAAGGTACTATGAACCATAATGTCCCTTCCTTAACATAAAGATATGACAATTTATTAATTGTTCTTGAAATTTGTAAAACAAGTGGAGATCCAATTATATTATAGTGAAAGATGTAATAATTTAAAATTGATGGAATGGTTTGTCTTGATTATTTCAATGAGTTTCTTGGGAAATTGAAAATATGATTCCTCAAAGGAATGTGGATTTTAAAACATGTTATATTTTTCTGTAGTTAAACCTCAATTTGAAATTTAATTAAAGATATTTAGAGGAAATCTATTGGTACTGAAATTCAGGCTTTATTAGATACTTTCCTATATTAGCAATTTGCAGTTGTGCTCTGTTTTGATTCAAAGAGGAATTGCTACACAAAGACAAACAGTTTTCAATATGAAACTGTGACATATAATTTATTAAGCTAATTCTTAGAGTAATTTAATCACAGAGATACGTAATCTGTGAAAAGTTTTATCAAGCACACAAAGTAATTTGTTTTAAATGATGAAAACACCATATGCACTTTCAATAACTATAGAATTGTGGAATTACAGAATCACAGAATGGTTGAGGACAGTAAAGATCATTGTGTTCCAACCTCTCTGTCACTGGCAGGGACACTTTCTACTAGACCAGGTTGCTCAAAGCCCCATCCAACCTTGCCTTGAACACTTCTAGGGACTGGGTATGCACAAGTCCTCTGGGCAACCTGTTGTAGCACTTCACAACCCTCAAAGGAAAGAACATCTTCCAGATATCTTAAAACACCTGCCCTCTCAGTTTGAAACCAGTAACACCTTGTCATATCACTACACACCCTTGTGCAAAGGGCCTCTCCAGCTCTCTTGTAGCCCGTTCAAGTATTGGAAAGGGCTCTAAAGTCTCCGCAAAGCCTTCTCTTTTCGAGGCTCAGCAACTTCAACTCTCTCAGCCCGTGTCCATGGCAGAGGTGCTCCAGCCTCCGATCATCTTCATGGACTCCATGCTCCAATACTCCATGCCCTTCTTATGTTGGGGACCCCAGAGCTGGATGCAGCACTCCAGATGGGTTTTCACCAGAGTGGAGCAGGGGGAATCACCTCCCTTGGTCTGCTGGCCATGTAGATCTGCTGATGAGGGGAGAGGAGTGGAAGGGAGAGGGGGAGGAATCAATTTTTGGTATGTTTCTTATTTCAAACACCTCTGAGAAATTCCCATTCACTCTTTTTCTATATTTTGCCTGACCCTGTTCTTCACTGGATTACCAGCCATTAATATTTTCATCCAAAAAAATACAATAGATTTTGTTCTGTTTTCTCAGAACTGCAGAGAGAACTTTGAGAAAAATGGCTGATCCTACTTCTAGCAAAGTTAACAGGAGCTCTGTAACTGACCTTGGTGAGAGTGGAATGAAGCCCCTCATTGCTGAAAATCCATATCTATTTTATACAGTGTGGTTTTGATTTAAATTCCAATGAACACATGGTTTTTCAAAGGTGTGTCTGTGTATATTGAAATGTGAAAAAGTTGCATTCCAGTGTGGATGTCTTGCATATTTATGGCATTCTTATGATTTTTATTTATTCTCTAAACTTTTTTGCATTTGGAGAAGTTAGTAATAATAATAGCTGTTTTCCCTGAGAAAAAGTCACAAAACCAATATATAGTTTCAGCATTTCCCAATTAAATGTGTTTTAAAGCTTCTGACTACAATGGCCTCTTATTCTCATTTGCAGATCTATTACACCATGAAACAAAATAGCACTGCATTAAAAATGTACGCAGTCCTGTTATCCAGCTCATAACTTCCTAACACTTTTTTCTTCCAGGAATAACTGTGATAACTACCAACAATAAATGTTGTTTGCCATTTCATTTTTCTTCCCCAAAAGCAAAGCTGATGGGAAAAAAAATCCCTTAGACAACAACATCTGCAGCACAATCTGTCATGCAATTCCTTCAGTCAACAAACAACAAATAACTCGCTGTCCAGACAGAATCATCAAGCTGTATAAAGAGCAGCTTGCATCCAAGCATTTCTTCCTGCACATTGCTCATAGAATCACAGAATCACTAAATCATTAAGGCTGGAAAAGACCTCCAGATTGTCGAATCCTACTGTACGTCATTGAGATGAAACACTTAGCTACTAATCCGCTTCTATTTGTCAGTCTCTTATTTTGCTGTCAGTTTTCTGCTGACCCATGCTTAGGGTGGTTAAAGCTGTCCTGGCACTCTGAGATGGCCTTGAACTGATGTAATGTCAAAACATATCCTCAGGTGGTACTTGACTGAAGAAAAGGGTGTTTCTGTGGAAGACAAACAGGGTGGCTGCTGCCAGTCCTGGAAACACAGTGACGAACTATTAGACAAAGGAAGGTAAAGCTGAGTGTTAAGTGGAGAACAAGGTCCCCACTCAGGGGGACCAGTGGTAAAATTACTTTGGGTATAGATGTCAATGCACCACAGAGTGATGCTCTGGGATCAAAACATATCTCAAGAAATATAGCTCAAACCCTAAGCAAAACTCTCCTCGTGGACCTGGAGAATTGAGCTGAGGTTTCCCGTGAGGAGGCAATAGGATGTCCAGAGCTGCTATTTTATCAAACACTTCTGCCTTGACATGACTTAATAAATAGCTCTCTGAAGGATAGCAACAAAGTGTTTTGGCCCAGACACATATGAACAAGAACATTATTACCTGTGAGGTAAAAAAGCTTACCTGTACCTCACATAGATCTGTATTGCACTTGTGCTTTTTTTCACTGGATGGGAACTCACTGTCACACTGTGTATGAGTGGGCTAGACTCTCAGAAAAGTCCCTTGACACTTTAATGACCAGAAATGTTAAGCCTTTCACTTACATTTTGTTAGGGGTCTTTTTATACCTCATTCATATGACAATGCTTCCAGAAACTCATTCCAAAGTGTATCATGAATGTTCAGAAGACCTCAGAATCCACAGACTTTGCAAGGAATCCATTGATTTTTCTGGCCTTATATTAGGCCTCCAACCCTTCACACCTTCCTTTAACATCCAAAACTTTCCCCTAGCAGTAGAATCTCTGCAATAATCAGGTTTAACATTTACATTACAAACCCAGGGAACTCACTTTCCTCCACATGGCATTTGTGCACCTCTGCCTGGGCATGCTCAGTGAACTAGTTACTTCAAGATGTGAGAACATGTACCCACTTCATTTTTTAGGCTCAGTTACTCACTATAACTAAAAAAATTAAAGCTCCCATGGTGATCTGGGCACCTAAGGAACTAAGGGTTTTTTGAAATTTTTATAAAGGTCCAATAGCCAAGAAAATTTATGCAGCCACCACTGTTTGACTTTGCAGGGGAGTTAGGGTCCTAAATACCTTTGAAGCAGCTGAAATATTTGAGAATATGGATCTTGATGTGTCAGGACTAATATTTTATAGAAATTTAGGTTGACAGATTTTTGCGTCTCTTCCCCAGAGGTAACACTAAGTAACATATTTATCTTAAACTAATATATAGTTAATATATATTGCGAGTGAAACAGGTTGGGTTTATCAGTCACACTTTCAGTTTAATGTGATCAGCTTCAAAACTGTTCTTATTCGACTCAAATAAATGATCAGGTTTCCGTTTACACTCTTTAAACTCATAATGTTTATATACTAGTTGCAATATAATAAGATTGTTATTGTCAATTATAATTAGAAAATAACTACTTATTCTCATCTTAAGTGACATTGATGTTGCATATAAATTATAGATGCTTATTGAAGTTAAGCTGAAGCTTTCCTGGGCTTCTAAATTATCTCTCTTACAACTTACCAAAGGAACAAATCCAGAAATATTTACAAACTATTTCTTCTCATTTGACTGCAGCTCCTTCTATTTTTGATCTTGGTTTTAATCTTGGTTTTCTTCATCTGTTATGCTCTGGACAGTGGCCATTAATTGTAGATAAGGCAGTGAAAAAGAAAGAGAAATTACAAATTTCAGCATGTCTGAAAGAGATCCTGCTAGAACCAGTTTCTTACTTTCCCTGGCAGTAATTAATATATTGACTTTTAGCATCAATAAAATAAGGAGTCATGCAATGGGACTGTATTTTAAAAAAATTTCATTTATGAAAATTAGAGTACTTAACTGAATATCTACTAAGTATCAAATTACTTCAGCAAGATGGAAACCACCTGTGACACCAGTGAGGTGCCTAGGAAAGGAGTACGCAGTACTTAAATCTGAAAAGAAGTCCTATACACATCTGAAATTATACACAGTCTGTGTTAGCCCTCTGAGGGCAGGATCAGCTTCAGCAAATTAAGCACATTATGGCCCCAGTCTTTTCCCAAATTGTTGCAATTTACTTATTTTCTAAAATTAATAAGTATAGAAGTAAACACAATTAAAATAAAAAAGCTGCCACACTTCTGATGCTCATTTATTTTGACAATTGTTAGTTAGCAATTAGGAGCAATATACTCAGTTGTAACAGTTCTTGAAAGGGCATTTGCAATTATAGATGTGTTTGCAGAAATAAAGTGAGAAAATGACTTCATAACTGACGCAGGAAGAAACAGTCTTTTGGGAGATTTCTAAAATCTATAGATTAGTGAGGCAGAGATCAGCCTGCCCATACTGTTGAGCTGTATTTATCTCTAAAACTATTTTATTGCATTTTTATGATGATGTAAACCTATTTTTCAAAACTGAGTAAACCCAGTAAAATATAACTTATATTTGTTTTATATGTCTGCATAGATATTGTTTGGGGGTTTTTATTCTTTCTTTGTTTCTTTCTTCCTTTTACCCTGTCTTCCCTTCACCGCTCTAATTCTGATTGCTGGAGACCCTGATGAAGTGAGAAAACAATATTAAATTACAAAAAATTGTCACAGTGAAGATGATCTGCCTACCACGTAGTATTGTGGGTTTAAAAAGAGAGAAAAAGGGGAGGTTGTTTGCTATAAGAGTTTTCTGGGAGCAGTGAATCAAACTGGTGAAGTACTGAAGCAAAAGCAGGGCATTTCTGTGCAATATCTGGAAATGAGTGTAGGATCCTGGATAAGGATGGTTTCATGTTTTGTAGGATATATGAGATAAGGAGTTTGAGGATTATGTAGGATTGTGGTTACCTGGAATTTAGAGGACATGGAGTCAGGTAAAGGAAATTAAAAGTGAGGATTTCAATAACATTTGAGTCAAAGTAGTGATAGCTTTTTTGAGGTTTAAAGAAGAACATTTGGAATTTGAAGCATAATAAGGGATCTGGAGAAGGCAATCTGTATTATATTAGCTCTGCTATCATAAATAATGAGGATCGGAGTTAGTCTGGATACACAGAAGCGGATGGCAAATGCCATGTTTGCCACAAAGAGGAGCTTGCCAACACAAATAGCGTAAAGACAGGAAGGATAAAGGAAGGGCAAGCAGCAACCTAATGTATTTTCATAGTCTGGTTGTATGTTCTGTGTATGTGTCTGCCCTATTACCCTTGCTAAAAAGCCACCTTCCTCTCCCATGGAAATGGTGACACGCTGAGACAAAGCATGTGTTTCCATGGCAAGGACTGTATGGTAAGGACTCAGGGGCATGGTTGTTCCAGGCACCAGAAGATATCAACAGTTTTGAATCATATCTGCCTATAAAGAGGAAGTTTATGGCCTAGAAGTACACATAAACTGCTGTGCTTTAAAGAGAAGTTTTCTCTTAATCTCCTCTGGGTTCCGAACAGCTCAAAATGAAAAACTGGCATCTAAACTGAAGGCAAGCAAAGCACACAAAACTACCTATACTTCCACAGTGAAATAATGCACATTTGACTTATATTTACTGTTCTGAATTCATCTAGAGGATAGCTTCCCATTTAATAAAGAATTACTTAGTGACTAAAAGAAACACCTGGAGTAAATAAAAGCTATAGACTTAGGTGCTTACAGTTGTTATAGAATTGCTCATTTGAAGAGCAGCTAACAGCTTGGAAAGCCTCCTCTCTCTCATAGTGCTTTTTAGGGAGTTCAAAATGACCCTCTACATTCCTAAAACTTTGTCCTCACTCTCTGATGTTTTGCAAAGTGTCTCTAAACAGTATGTCCACGCAGATCACATTTATCCGCCCTGAGTAACTCATTTACTGTAGACAAGTATGCAGGGAGATATTTGTCAGCCAGTTGTTGCTAAAGCCCCTGAAGCTTTCTACAAGGACATGTCCCTCAGAATTTAAAGAACCAGTCCACCAAAAGCAGACTCCATCAGGAGACACCAATGCTGTTGCGTTTTCTGTTGTTCCAACAAGCACATTTTTGATCTTGATGTGGCTGAAACTCCTCCCATAGCATCATGAAGCAACATGCAGGATGTGCAAAGCAGAGGCTCAGTGGCAGTGCTGAAGATGCCCTTTCCTGAGTATACTGGTGTAATCACACATGATGCATTGGATATGCAAGCCAGAGTAGTGATTATTGTAGGAGGCCTGGTCTCACTGAGGCAAAAATGATGCTGGACTATCTCCATCCAGTACACAGGATGAACATGACCTGCCTGCTCCAGAAGACCTAGTACAGAGATGAGAGTATGTGTTCCTGGGGTACAAGAAGTTATCCAGCCAGATTGCCAAAGGCAGGAAACTTATTGGCAAAGACAGCTTTTGGGTTTTCTTTGAAACATGTATTTGCTGTACATGAACTACATGTAAAAGTGTAAGACAAAACAACCACAATTCTAAACTACAGTTGTCATCTGAAGGCTTCCTCAGCTTCTTTGACCTGTGTATTTAGGAAGTTGGCTGTGGTGGGTTGACCTCAGCTGGATGCACAGGTAAAACAGACTCATCTTGGGGAAATTACTGCCTCTCTGACTTCTCCCATTAATCTTTTTGGGACACACCATGAGAAATTCCCTGTCTTATAAAAGTCATATATCTTAAGAATCAATAGCTTTTCCATTAAAAGACATTAGTTCTCAGAACATTCATGTGAATTTCAAACAACTCCATACAATGCAACATAAAATGAAATAAAAATTTCCATGTGGATGTTGATCAACATACCCTAACATACACTGATAACCTTGAGAAGACTCCTGGGGGAAACCTTCCTATATGGATTAGCCAAGCACTGGGTTTCAGGAAGAGCCTGAATTTTATCTCCCATTCACTGAAACTTTTTGAAATCCTCTGGTACGTCAGTTGCAGGCAAACACCATTTTAGTCTTTTTCTTTGTTCATGAAAAATTCCATGCAGCTTTGGATAATGAAGATAGTCAGGCACAGCCAAACTTCTGTGCTCAAAAGTGAAGAACATCCCCCAAACATTGGGGAGACCTTCCCCCATCTTTGTTTCTCAGGATATGATGGGCAGGAGGGAGAAGGTGACATTGCTGACAGATATCAGAGAAAAACACTGCATATTTAGATATGGCTATTCTTGGGCTGCAAGCACAGTGTCAGCTGGACTTGCTGGTGCCCTTGGAGAATGCAGATCCTGGCCCGTAGTGTCACCAACACCACTCGGCAGCAGTACCTAGACAGTTTCCTTGTTTTCTTCAAGGCTGCCTCATATTCAAAAAGTGGGCAGGCAGTGCTGTGTGCTCTGTGCTGTTTTCAGGTTGTTGTGAGAGGACCGTGGAGTCCTTGAGCTGACAGATTTAACTGATTTAATTGCACTGGATCATCATATATCTTAGCCTTACACCAGAGATCTCGTATCCATGAAACCAAGGAGCTTCAAATTCAGTTCTTGACTGAAAGGATAAATCTCACTTTAAGGAGAAATAAACAGATAAGGTTTATTTTGTTCACTGTGCAAAACCCAATACTTAAACACTACATTAAGCCAGAGAAATTAGTCTTTCTTTTCCTGAGAAGGCTTTTCAGGGAGTCGATCACCTTTATCTGCATCTTTACAATAGCAAGGGCATAGCATATTCAAGGACATGAAGGTTTCAGATCCTAAAGAGTCTTCCTTGAAGTGGATGGCCCTTTTCAAAATCTGAAAGATCAAAGAACAGGATCATGGAATTGCATTTTACTCCTCCTTAGACCAGCCTTTACAGGAAGTATTGTTATATTTCACATATGTTAAAATGGGTCCCAAATAGCTCTTCTAACAGAAGTCCTAATTTCAATTTTCAAGCTTTCTTCAAGGAGCCTCTGTGCCTTCAGTTCCTGCACACATATGCACAATTCTTAATGACATTCATTCCCTAAATATAATTAGGAAATGTTGTTTCATTAATTATCACAGTGTAAACCTTAGAAGCCAGGTGCCTGAGCAGAGTCCTTATGAATCTTTCAACAAGGGATGGAGCACCTTTCCTATAAGAAAAGGCTGAGACAGATGGGATTGTTCAGCCTGGAGAAGAGAAGCCTCAGGGTAGAATTTACTGTGGCCTTTCAATACCTGAAGAGGCTCCAAGAGAAACGGAGAGGGACTTTTTCCAGGGGCATAAAGTGATAGAACAAGAGGCAATGGCTTTAAACTGAAAAAGGGTAGGTTTAGATTGGATATTAGGAAGAAATCCTTTACAATGAGCATGGTGAGGCACCAGAACAGGTTGCCCAAGGAAGCTGTGGATGTCCCATCCCTAGAAATGTTCAAGGTCACGTTCATGGGCCTTTGAGAAACCTGGCCTAGTGGAAGGTGTGGTGTGCCTGTGGTGGAGGGCTTGCAACTAGTTGATTTCACAAACAGTTCTATGATTCTAAGTTTTGCTAAATAGCCATCAGGTTGTCATTTAAGTGTTGGCTATTCAAATTTAGACAGTGCCACTTAAATGATAGCAGAGATCTTTCATATTTGATTGCCAGTGGAGAGAGAGACAAATATTTAACCTCTGTCTTACTGAACAATCATATTCAAAGGGTAATTCTGGATTCTGCATTGCAAGTATGTTGCTATGGAAATGCCTGTGAAATTGAGCTGTGGATTTTACAAGTAAGGAATATGTATCTTTGTTTACTTGATATTTTCTTTGGTCAAATAATGGCTTCAGATTTCACACTGAGACACACTGAGAAAAAATTCATCTGGAATCAAAATAATTACTTATACCCAGTAGTTTAAATTTATTTAGTGGTCTATGTATTTGAAATTCCTATCATTAGATAACTTAGATCACTATGTTTGGTTCAAAGACCTGATCACTTCTTCTCCAAACCTGTCACTGGTAGTCTAAAATCATAATTTGTATTTACTGAACAAATCCAGCACAGGAAGGTATTCACCAATCAAACCCACCAAATATTCTTGTTTCAATATCTCTCCATCTTGCCCTGAGCTCTATGTTCATGCACACTGAATTCCTTTCCCTCATCAGGCTTTTAATACTTAATCTCACTTCATTTTAAGAGTATGAAAACTTTCTTTAAGAATAACATAGCAGACACAAAGGCTGTGCTGTTTGAAGGGACAAATCTAGGAGAGAGTAGAAGATTGAAATAGTTTTGCCCACCTCCTTGTTTCCATTATTCTTCCACAGAATGGAAGCACAAAGGTCTTTATATAATGATCCTTTTATGATTCTCTCAAGACTTGAACCTATGTGATATAAAACTGTTGAGCATAACAGGGTACCCACCTCTTCTCTCCCTTTTCACCACTCAAATAAACCACTTGGCAGGGTTCATTTTGCAGCAGGACTGCAGGTAGAAGTCTAGGCAGATCTTACTACAGATCACAAGACCCATTCCAGAGTTTCTTGGGACAGTCATTCCATACATCTCTGCTGGGCACCTGGCAGAGGCTGGGTCTCACCCAAGGCTTTTGTCTGTACCACAGCCTCCATCTCTTGACTGCAGTGCTCCACACAGTTCTGTCTCTGCCTCCAGTGAGTTAGTCTGTAGGGGCCCTTCTGGATTCTGAAGGTCTACAGGACTGGGGAGTTTCTGGAGTCAAGGACTTACAGTTAGTTCTGTTTCCACTACACTTCTGATGATCTGATTCAGAGAGCTCCTTTATATCATCATTCTTTATTTCACAATTTATGGTATTTAACAAAGCAAGCTATAACAAGAAGACAATACATGTCAACACTAAGTCTTGAAAACTGTTGGGAAGGTATCACAATGCAGCTCTAAATCACTTCTAGCATACAGTGTAACAAAGGCAAAACCCCATGAAGCACTGTATGTCTCTGGCTTTCCACAATTCACTTTTCTACTTTGAAGAATTAAGCCTGGAATGGGCATGTAGCCATGAATCATTCATGCACCATTACTTATGATCCAAGTTGGAGGTGACAAGTGGAGACAATAGCCAGGCCCTATTTTCCTTTCAGACATACAATGGAACACTCAATTCCAGCTCCAAATAATATTCACTTTACATCTCACATAGTTATTGCTCATCATAACTTCGCAGCTCATTAGCAGAAGCATTTTCTTTCAAACTTCATGGTATTGTTCTTTTTTCATGGAACTGTAATATACAATGTCATGGAGAAAATGGAAAGAGAGACATGGCGTAGTTACATAGGGCCACCCATGACAGAAAGCTTTTTTTGTGAATGTAACATCTATAATTAAGCTATCAACCCACCTAACAGAAATAAAACTGAGTCTTTTAATTAGCTTCTTGAATAGCAATAAATGCCTCATTATTCTTAACCATATCAAGCTGAGAACATTATTAAAGTCTGAAGGAATAATGAACAACATGACAGGAAACACATTAGAGCACATGCAGGAATATATTTGCCTACTAAGAGATCTGCATAAATATGCTTATCACTGTTATCTAGGAAGACAAAAGCACCAAAGGAAAGAATGGAAACAAAAGGACAGTAGAGGCAAAGACATAAAGACATAAAGAAAATGATATGAAGTCAGAGGAAGGGGATATAATTTTTGGTATTCCGTGCTGTTGAGCACTCAAGACTTCAGCTGCTCTGCCAAAACTTGTCTAAGCCGGCTGAGTGGATTGGCCTGAATTTGCACTCAGTATGTTTTTTTTTAAACTTCATTGTGTCTGCTTTGGCTCTTATGCTTTGCTTCTCTAAGGTATTTAGAGGGAGAACATGCCTCTCCAAAAGCTGTATAACAAAAGAGTTCAGAGAGGACTTTTGGACAAATTTCTCTGCCCTGAGACTGTAGGGAGCATGAGTAATCTTTACAGGCTTTCAGAAATCCCTTGGCTAAAGGGAGGTATTATTCTCTCTCTTTAGAAATAATGCCAAGAGCACAGAAACCCTTTCTCAGCAGGGAAAATTATGGTATATATCTGATCATTTATAGCTGGATATGTTATCTCACAAACCCAGAGAAGCCTGTATTCCTGTCTTTGAGTTAAAGCTCATCCATAAGCTAGCTATTCCTACTCACCAAAGCTCCTTAATTTCAACTGTATTCAAACATGAGTAGAGAGCTGAGCTGCTGTGGGCTGGAGCATCTTCTAGAAGGACTTCACCAGCTCATAGAATTATCAGGAGATCCAGTCTTGACCGTGTTGCTGGATCAGGTAGATGGTGGGAATTTCACACAACTTTCCCTCTTGTGATGTTTCTCTAACACTGATCCAGCAGGAGGAGAGGAGAGGAGAGGAG
>VXBX01000771.1:516456-532683 GCA_013400415.1 Scytalopus superciliaris | reverse complement strand
GAGGAGAGGAGAGGAGAGGAGAGGAGAGGAGAGGAGAGGAGAGGAGAGGAGCCTTTGTCCTGCTCTGTCCCTCTCCATCCTGTTCTCTTTTGAAGTCCTGCACAGAAGTGCTCTGTGCCATGGGGGTGGACGTGGATTTGTCCCGTGGATATCCAACTCCAGTGCCATAATATAACACCTGAGCAAGCAACAAGGCACCTCTGCACTGACAGAGTCAGTAGCAAAAGCAGGGAGACAGTGGGTTAACTTGTCTCTCAGAGTGATGTCCTTGGCCTTTTGGAAACTCCTACTTTTAATCGAGGTGTTGTAACATTTTGAAACAGAAAAGACAAAGAGTTAAAACTTTTAAAGTTGTAGAGGAAGCAGAGCAATCCTATTTTCCATTCACAGTCATCGAATTCTGATTTAACATCTCCCAGAAGAAACTTGATCAAAAACTTACTTCCCAGTGTGTTGTTTGTCAGCTTCTGCTCTGGATTTGATACTGCTCCTAATCAAGCCAATAACAGACCCTGCCTCCTAATCACAGGAAATTATATCTGCTCTTTCAACTTGAAAAGACGAGTATTTTGGTGTTTACCATTGGTATTTTTGCTTATGAGACAGAGACAATTTGAGACAATAATTTGAGAGTAATTATGTGTGCTCCAGTCCTGTCTGTTAGATTTCTAGCTTTCTCTGTTTTTTCTGTGTTTATTTTTTTTTTCTAAGAAGCTCTGCAATTGTATATATTTAAAAGGCGGTGATTTCAATAAATGCTTCATAAAGTTCAAGCAATTTGTCAAAACATGATCTTCATTCCTAATTAATGTAATGGGATAGAACTGCTAATGTATCAAATTTCATGCTTTTGATCCCAAAGGGGAACAGGAGATGAGGAGCTCTTGAAACAAAGATGTGATTCATTATCTGAAGCACAAAATGGAAATAATCAGATTCATGGAAATGAATTGTGAAGACAGTATATGCTGAAAAACAAATACAATGAGATGAAAAGCTTGAAATGTGTCTGTAATTAACAGAAAGGAGGGGCTGAAATCTGGAAAAGTATACTGTCTGGTTTTATTTAATAGTCTTTAGCACTTGGAAACACTGATGTTACTTTTATTTTTTTTCATCCTTGAACATGAAATGTGCTGTCTTGCTCTTTTTCCCATCCTAAAATGAAATAAACAGCCATATCCTTATGCTCTACAGAGGAAATATGCCGCAGAGAGTTTGATCTTTCATGCATTCTTGGAATTTTGCATTTTCTCTTCAGCCATATGGTGGACCACCTTTAGCATCTGTAGCTGAACTATTACACTTCTTGGAAAGTCTGCACTTTACAAGCCATGGAGATGTATGAATAAGTGCCTCAGCACTTTCCCCTCACTGTCATTCAGCATGAGAGTAAAATAGAGCTTTAGGAAGGGTTTTCCTCAAAATTCCTAACAAGACCTCCTAAGCAAGCCTTTCAAGATAACGATTATCAGTGATTTTCAGAAAAGAAATTAAATACCTTCAAGACAAGAAGAGAGTATGTGATTTCTATAATGACATAGTATTTACCTTTCTGAGTTACAGTCGATCAAAGCAACTAAAAATGGGCACTGAAGATGAATTACCTTAACTCTTTGGGTCTTTGAACTGGGAAGAGCCAGGCTTTTTACCCAGCTCTGATGGGCAATGGGATTCTTATAAAGCACAACTTCTTGCTGCTGCAATATTTTTTTTTCTAAAAGAGTGACAATTTTGTCTCATTTCTGGACAGGGCACTGACTAAGAGTTTGTTGTTGAATTCCAGTGTTGTGTACTTCCTTGTTTCCTCTCTCTCACCTGTGGTGGGGGAAGACTCTACACGTAACAAAATGAATAAACACCTGCTTAAAAATACAGATTCTTTGTGGTTTATTATCTCTCTAGGAACCTTTTTCCCAGAACTCCATTCTGATGGGTGAAAGTCTCTTCCTCACAAAGTATTAATGAGCATTTATTACAGTATTCGCACAGGCCTGTAGCTTAAATAGCTCATCTCCTTCCCTGGTGCTTATCTCCTGGTGCATTTGTACTCAGCAATCAGATCTCCCAGCCTTTGTTTCTGAAATGCTCAAGTTCATTAGTCTCCTGTCTTTAGGTAGTTTTTGCATCTCCCCAATGACCCAGAAATGCTCCCTGCATCACTTCTCATTTGAGTTCACCTTTTTTGACCTGAATGTTGAACAATATTGCAGACAAGGTTTCATCAGTGCCTTGGACTGTCAAATTATTAATTCCCTCACTCTAATAGAAGTAGCTCACCTGAAAACATATTCTTTCTCTATGGCATATTCAGTATATGATCACTCAGATCATGATGCACAGTTAGTTTCTGTTACAAGTTTTTCTGTAAAATCTTTTCAATATATCAGACGTGAGTATGAATCAGAATCACAGAATTACAGAACAGGTCAGGTCAGAAGGGACCATAGTGGGCCATTGGGTCCAACCTCCCTCGTCAAGCAGGGTCATAGAATCACAGCATTAACAGAGTTGGAACTGACCTCTAGAAGATCATCTATACCTTCCTAGAACNGGCGAGCTGGGGGTTCCCCAACGTTGCCTTAATAAATACCTCACTGTATAAAGACACAAATTTGTCTTTGTGCAGTTTTCTATGCCTTTTGGGGCACGAATTCTTGGCATCAATGTTGTACAGGATTGTTTCCAGTTGGTTCTTGAATATCTCCAGTGAGGGAAACTCAACACCCCCTCTGGAAAATCTCTTTCAATGCTTTGTCACCTGCACAGTAAAGAAGTATATCATCATATTCAGGTGGAACTTCCTGTGCATCAGTTTCTGCCCATTGCCTTTTGGAATGGCCTCTGGTTCCACAGCTAAGCAGCGAAGAATTAATGATGGATATTGCACGGAGAAATATCTTTATAAAAATATTATTAGCAATATTTTTCATCAATCTACAACTAAGGAGAAGCTTCTCCTATTTACATGGGGATCTATTTCTTCAGTAGCAATGCAGAAAACTCTGAAGCTCTGTAGCATTGTAGATATTTAAAAATAGTTCTCCAGAATGATTTTGAATCAACTATCTATGACAATGTTCCTCCTTTATTAGCAGTAAAATATTTACTGCTCAATCTCTTGGTTAGGAAAGTCTTGCAGTACCACATGGAAATGTTTAAATCCATAGCCCATTATGTGTCAGATGGCTGGAATTGTCTCCCTCAGTTGTGTTGAAATTATAAGTGGCACCCATGGATAGGTATGTCAGCATCATGGGACCCTTGGTGAGGGGTGCAGCAGCATCCTTGGTCACAAGATCACAAAGCAGTTGTACTCATTTTGACAGTCAGGACCTATGGAGCTGATAAAAAAGAGAGCAGAGACAATCTCTCTGCAAACCTCACTCAGCAGCAACACCCTCTCTGTTCAAAGCTTCTGGAAGGAAAGATAAAGGGCACCAAATTAATATAAAAGTCTGTGGGTGAGGTGCTGCTTTGACATACATCTGTGTTAACTGATATTCACATCATTTTGTTTAAATGTGTGCTTTTCTAGGGTAGCCTATAGGCTTCAATAGGCACAGTTCAGCTATAGCTCCTTTTCTACCCTAAGTTTTACATACATATTTTTATACAACACCACCAGTAAATCTGTGTCTTTTGCTGTGTGGGCTTTGCATAAACACTTCTCATTTCCTTCACCCTTTTCAGAGTAATACAGAGAAGTTCTGGGTGCTCCATCTCTGGAGGTGTTCAGGGCCAGGCTGGATGGGACTCTGAGAACTTGTCTAGTGTGGGTGTCCCAGCCCATAGCCAGGTGACTGGAAAAAGATGATCTTTAAGGTCCCTCGCCAACCATTCTCTGGTTCTGTGATTCTCCATTGCCACCTTAGGCACTAGTGTTGCACTGCCTCTGACAGTTCATAATTATTGCTTGAATCAATATTGGTATCTCCTTTCTTCTTTCAGTTCGTTACCCGGGAGGTTCTTCAGTCCATCCCCAAACTGCATTTTTTTCAGCCCATTCACATTTTTTCACTACTATGACCTCATTCACCTAAATTTCTCCTCCCTTCTGTCTTACAAAAATCTCTTTCATTGATTTCTAACTTGGAAGCTCTTTGATTTAAGGTGTTTTCATTCTTAAAACTCAAACCTGGAGCCTTCATCCCAAGAGATTATTTTCTCTGTTCCTCCTGCAGACTCCATCCTCTGAGATTATTCTTCTTTCGCTAAATACCTCTCAGTGTTCTGACATCTTTAAATCTTCATTAATTTAATATAACTTTGTTCTCCTTTTATGTGAACATGAGGAAATGCAATGAAGAATGCAAGAAGGAAGGAACTTGCACTTTCTGTCTCAGACAGAAAACTGTGTTAGTCTTCTGCGTATTCAACAGTAACACGTCCTAATATTTTCATTGTCATGGGAATATTTTTCTTCCTCAGGTCTTCGTTTTATATTCTGGGACAGACAAATACTGAGTGCCAGTCTCACCTATTGTGCTGGTTTTGGCAGAGGTAGAGTTAAATTTCTTCATAGTGGCTTTGGATTTGTACTGGACACAGGATTGGTAACACTGAGATTTTTTTGTTATTGTTGAGCAGGGCTTACACAGAGACAAGGTCTTTTCTGCTTCCCATGCTGCCACCTTGCCAAGGAAGTTGGGGGTGCATAAGAGGGTCAGAGGAGACACAGCTGGGAAAGGTGACCCAAACTGATGGAAGGGATGTTCCAGACCATATTGACATCATGCTCATTATATAAAGTGAGGAGGAGAAGAAGGAGGAAGGTGGGGATGTTTGGAGTGATGATGTTTGTCTTCCCAAGTCCCCATTACACGTAATGGGCCCCGCTCTCCTGGAGATGGCAGAACACCTGCCTGCCCACAGGAAGCCGTGAATTCATGCCTTGCTCTGCTTTGCTTGTGTGCTCAGCTTTTGCATTCTCTATTAAACAGTCTTTATCTCAACCGATGAGTTTTCCAGCTTTTACCCTTCCAATTCTGTTCCCGGTCCCGCTGGTGGAGGAGTGAGTCAATGGCTGTGTGGGACTTGGTTGCTGGCTGAGGTTAAACCACAACCCCTGTGAAGAAGCAATTATATTGTACTTGTTGTCTGCTGCATTTTTCGGTGATACAACAGTGTGAGGAAAAAAACCCAACCAAACAAACAACAAACCCACACAAAATACAAAACCAAAAGTCTCCTGAATAAAATGTTCTCTAACACAGCTTGAGAAAAACTGATTTTGAGAGAATCAATTAACTATAATAGAATTAACACTGCTAAGAAACGGAAGTTGAAAGATCAGGCAGCAAGACAGAAACATCATGTTCAAACACTTTTTGAATTAGAATTGCACATTATCTGCCTGAATGTGCCTGTGCAGAGTAGCAAGATGTGTTATCTGTTAGAGAGCTATCAGAGACTACTTGAGTCAGCACTGCATCCACTGACTGCTCTTTGTTTCTGTCACTGAATTTTATAAAAATCCAACACATGAAAAGTGAGGGGGAAAGGGTTTTGATATTTGGACTGCAGAAGGAAAAGTAATAGTCGGTGTACAGTTGAAATATGTAAACTGTTTATGGCTTGAACTGCTATACAGTGCCCAGAGATTTATATTTCTGGAGGCAGTTAAGGGGGGAAAAAACCTACACATTTTTTGGATGGATTTTTTTTTAGGATGTTCAAATTTCACAGGTGCATCTTTTTAAGCCCTTAACCTAATGAGTTAAAAACCAACAAAATTTCCTTATGTTTGAAATGAAAGTACTGTTCTTAAAGAGTTTTAGGAACAACTAATAGGGCAAATCTCATGTGAAACATTCTTATTCATTAAATGATTCTTAAAGCAATTCATAGAACCCAGCTTGCTCACTTTTGATTTAGTGAGCTTGGAGAGTTTCCTGTGCTGTGTGATGTTGCATTTAAGGCTTTGCATATTTAGAGTGAAAGAATTCTTTAATTTTTTTACACAGATCTGAGGGATATTGGTCTCAACCCAATAGATATTGGGTTTATCCACATATAAAATCAGGGAAAATAAGGAGTATATCTAGTTTTTATGCTTTATCTCTAAAAGTATGATGTTACATACTTGTTATTCAGATTCAAGCAGGAAATGTACCCCCATGATTGTGGATTCAGTGACACTGTTGAATATTTTCACCAAAAATAATAAATCTTATTCTCAATGGTAATGAGGTAAATCTTCTGGGAAATTTCACAGACTCATCAGGTTCTACAGATGGATAATAAATAGAATCTTGTAATTTTCTCTAGACAAGGAAATGTCTAAAAAATCTTTAAAGAAATCTTTATCTTTTAAAGTATTAAAAACAGTTGAAAAATTAAACCCCTGATGTTAGCTTCTCTTCAGGAAAAAAAAAATATTTGAGTGTGTCTACATTTCATTGCCATATATATATGATTTGCTATACAACAATCCCTGTGTGCCATCTTTGCATTCATCTCACTGATCAAGTAAATAGATTACAGAATCTTTGGGCCCATGATAATGGTTTAGTGTAAGGAGTCACTAATGCTGTAAATTATTCTCACAGCTGTCAGCAACATGTAAGTATCTTGTTTTCCCTCTTTTGGTTCAGATGAACATCAATTAGCTCAGTGATATTTACACTAATATATTATTTATTTGGTGCCATTGTCCATCTGTTTCAGTAATGATGGAAGTTACAATGGTTCTGCTGGAAGTAAAGGAATTAATTTTATTTACTCTTAACCTTTCCCAGGAGGTAAGAGAAGTCATGTTTGTAATTTTCTTACATATTGGCAACAGAAAAAAAGGGAATATGGCATCTCTAAGAGATATGAGAAACAAATCCAAGAAAGGAAAAATAATCCTGTGTTTTATTTTACATGTGAATGTGCCAGGTGGAAATAGCAATAAAAATGACACAAAAAAAAAATCATGATAAAATTACTAACTTTACAACTGAGTTAAGTGCACTGAGTAGTGTTGGGCTGTACTCAGTTTTGTGGCACCTAGTTTTATCCTGGGCAAATAAAAGAAAGCAAAAAGAAACAAAAAATTTTGATCACCTATGCAGGATACTTCTTGTCATCCTACTGGACTTAAAAGTATCCTGAGCAAATCAGAACCTTTGGGTCTTGGACTTCTCTTTTACTTGTCGATAATCCACCAACCTCACAGGATTTCGCGGGTCAACCTGACACTCTCCATTTTGTCTCATATTTGTCTTCAAATGTAAACCCATGACTTTTGACCTCCTTTTTGGGTGTATTCTTTGTTCTGCCTCTTCAACACTAACAGAGACCTGCAAAGGCATCAGTTTCTTCCAAAGACCCTCTTCTATCCTGACGTAATGCAGCATTTGTTCAAGTCAGTGATACCCGATTATGTTCTGCTCAGATTTAACAGCTGCACATGAACAATCCTTCAGACACAGATGGAGACTTCCCCCTCTACTTCACAAATTCTTGATGGAATCATCAGACATGTCTCCAAGCCATGAATTTCTTGATTCCAGGTGAGCAGTTAAGGGAAGAGAGTTAATTTCAAGTTATAGATTTATGGATTAGCCCAGTGTTGCTTTATATTTTGAGGCTTTTACAGATAGGATTTCTACACCTACAGGGGAACTACACCTATCAAAGGAAGACTGATATGTGTCACATCAGCATTTTGAAAAACATGAATGTACAGTTTTACAGCTGCTTTTAAGGTTTTCAGCTTTAGGGGTTGTAGAAAATGTGAACTGTCCTACAGTTTAAGATGGGTTTGAACCAGTAGTGTGGTAAAGGCCTCTAATAAAGAAGGGCTTAAAGTATGGGAACTTTCTAAATGTTTTAATGTTGACTAACTGAAATTAAGGAGATGTTCATGTCTGTGTCTTTCCTCAGGGGCTAGAAATTAACTGACTTGCAATTAATTATGAGTAAATAATTTTAAAATGCATATTATTTCTAGAATTATGCAATACAGAGGATTTGTGTGTGTGTGCATGTTCTTTATGAAACAAAGTTCAAGCAAACTTGATTTACACTTTCCTATCGATGTGTCATTTACTATTAGGCTAAGACAATGCATTTTCTTTTCATGTAACTGCATTGATCAAGAAAATAAATTGGGTCCAAGAGTTACAGGTTACAGGATAATGGCTCACTGTAAGAAAACATTAATGCAGTAAATTATAGTCAGAAATGTTGACACCATGAAAGCATCTTATGTGCTCCTTTGTGATGTAATGGAGCATCAATTAGTTCAGTGATATTTGCATAAATACCTCTATTTTGTGGGTAAAACTGTCCATCTGTTTCACTAAGAACTTAATTACAATGTGTTTTTCTGGGAAAGAAGAAATTAATCTTTCTGACTGTTAATCTTTTCTACAAGACAAAGCAGTCATGTTCACTAGAAAACAACAACTGCATAGGGTCTGATGAAATATTTTGCCTTGAAAAATAAAATGTTAATGAAAACAAAAAATATTTTCAAAATATAGCAGAGAATCAGCATTAGATTTTAAGCCCATAAGTCTCATTACATTGACTATCACAGCTCAGTGTTGATGTCTTCTTTCTTAAGAATAATCCCAAGAACTGTGGTTTTGTTTAGTTTTGTTCTTTAAAGCATATTTGGGGAGGGGAATCTCAATCCATCTCACTCCTACAAGTTTGATGCACGGGCCAGCAGGAGGGAGAGAGATTGCAAGGTCAGCAGGAGAGTACCAGAAAAGCAGAACAAAGGAATTCCAGGAACTCCAGCCAGTAAGGCAGCACCAGGGGGGGCCCAGCTTAAATGCCTGTATCACATGCACACAGCACAGGGAAAAAAACAAGAGGAGTTAAAAGATGTGTGCACATCTGAATGGCTGTGATCTTATGGGCATCACAGAGTTGTGCTGGGATGGCTCCTATGACTGGAGTGTTCAACTGGAAGGATACAGGCTCTTTGGGAACAAGAAACAGGAGAGACAAGAAGTGGTTGTCACTGTCTATATCAATGATCAGCTGGAGTCCATGGAGCTACTCCTAGGCATAGATGAAGAACTACCTGAAAGGCTCATGAATCATGACTGAAGGGTGGGCAGGGAAAGGTGACATTATAGTGGGGTCTGCTACAGGTCACCCAATCAGGAAGACTAAATGGATGAGCCCCGTCCAGACATATGGCAGCAGCCCCACATTCACAAGACCTGGTCTCATGGGGGACTCCAAGCATCCTGATATCTGTAGAAGGACAACACAGCAGGGCATAAGCAGTCCAGGAAATTCCTAGAATGCACTGATGACAACTTCCTTCTTCAATTGACAGGGGATCCAATGACAAGAGGTGCTATACTGGACCTTGTTCTCACCAACAAGGAGGGGCTACCAAGAAATATGAAGCTCAAGGGCAGCCTTAGGTGCAGTGACCATGAAATGGTGGAGTTCAAGATCCTTAGGGCAGTGAGGAGGATGCACAGCAACCTCACTGCCCTGCACTTCAGGGGAGCAGACTTTGGCCTCTACAGAGATCTGTTTGGTAGAGTGCTTGAAGGGAAGAGGGGTCCAAAAGAGCTGGATAATGTTCAAGAATCATATCATCCAACTCAGGATCAATGCACTGCAACACAGAAGTTGAGGAGGCCTGCAAGGATAAACAAGGAGTTCATGGACACAGTCAAACACACAAAGGAAGCCCACAGAGGATCAGGTTGGATGGGACATTGAGCAAGCTGATCTAGAAGCTCTGCAAAAAGGACTTGGGAGTCCTGGTGGATAAGAAGTTGTCCATGAACCAGTGTGCCCTTGTGGCCAAGAAGGTCAATGGCAGCCTTGACTACACTAGGAAGAGCACTTACATCAGGTTGAGGGAGGTGATCCTGTCCCTCTACTCTGCTCTGTGGAGGCCACATCTGGAGTGCTGTGTTTCGTTCTGGGCTTCTCAGTATGGAAGAGACATGGAGCTCCTGGAGCAAGGCCAGCAGAAATGATTAAGGGATGGAAGCATCTCTCTTACAAGAACAGGTTGAGAGAGTTATGCCTGTTCTGTCATAAGAAGAGATGACTGAGATGGAACCTCATCAAACTTTATAAGTGTCTGAAGGGAGGGCATCAAGAAGATGGACCAGGCTCTGCTCGGTGGTGCCGAGCAATGGGACAAATGGTAACAGGCAGAAAGTGATGCACAGGAAGATCCACCTGAATATGAGGAAGAACTTCTTTACTGTGAGGGTGACCAAGTACTGGAACAGATTGCCTAGAGAGGGTGCAGAGTCTCTCTCACTTCAGAAGTTCAAGAACTGTCTGGACATAATCCTGTGCCATGTGCTCTGGGATGACCCTGCTTGAGCAGGGAGGTTGGACCAGATGACTCACTGTGATCCTTTCCAACTGTAGTTCTTTGATTTTGCAGTTCTGTGATAGAAAAAAGTGTCCCTGTCTTAAGCAGAAGGATTGTAACTAGATCTTTAATGTCCCTTCAAACCCCAAACATTCCATGATTTCCTGAGTATCTCAGGTAAGATCAAGGGTAACAACTGGTCAGTCAGCTGCAAGAGAAGCTCCACCACCTCGTCAGAGTTGAGGCACATTGATATGGCGGAATAAACTACATGTTCTGCCCTTGTGTTATCTGGATTCTCAGGAAAACTCACAGAAACAGCTGTTTGCACAAGCTTTCATGTGGTATTCCAAGGTCAGTTTTTTCCTCTTGAGTTTTCTGTCCTCCCTCTGACTTTCATCATCACACAAAATTCCTCTCTTCCATATGAAAATTTCTCTTGAACAGCTGAGGAAACTTTGCTGTTTTTTCAAACTGATCCGTAGCTGGATTAATTGCTCTAAAACAGTAGCTCTGGAGATATGAGTGTCCACCTTCCAATAACTGACTTGTAATGAGAAGGGACTAGTTGCCAAGAATACTTGCAAGATAACTTCTTTTATCGAGGAGATAAAGGCCTTTGTTCTTGGAACTGACAAGTCAGAGTTATAGTTTCATTTCCTCATGTGTCATCCAATCTGTAATTGTTAAGCTTTTGGCTTTAATGTGTGGATTTATTCCATCTCCAACAAAGCTTTGATCCATAATTTACTCCAAGAGCTCAAGTTGCCTCTCATATCCAAAACTATTAAATCAAGAGTAACTTTGTTAAAGTTGGTGGACAGTCACTGCAGTTGTTCCACTGCAAAACTGGTGTATGTGAACAAGACAGTGAGACATTTAGTCTGGACCCAGTTCTGAAACCCTCTTCTTTCAGTTTTCCAGCTAAATTTTTGCATAGCTTATATTGTGCAGATTGCTTGAAGTTTCAGTGCATTTACAGATGCCCTTTTCCACGTCTTACACATATTAAAATGTTAGCATAGAGAAAATAAGTAAATAAATGCACCTAAATTGAGCAGTATTTCCCTATTTTCCCTGCCTCATTTCAGTGAGAGATTTTACATCATGATTTTACTGATGGTTCTGTCTCAGGTCAAAATCCTCAGCAACATAGTCTGTTTACCCTGAAAAGTTGGTTTAACTACTTTGCACATACCAGACTAAAGGAAGTTTCCCTATAGCAGTGTATTTGGAAGCAGCACATCAATACAAAAGAGCACAGAAACAGAATACTTTTGAAGAATGTAACAAAAAGTCTTTGAGTTACTCTCATGTAATATTTGATACCAATAAAAAATATATTCAGGAAAACTAAACAAAAAAAACCTCAACACATTTTCTCTTTACACATTTCCATTTCTATATGCAAGTGAAAACAAGGGAGATTAATGGAGGAGGAGATTACTGCACTAATGAAGGAATAGGATGAAATATTAGAGAATAACAAAAGCTCATATAGAACATAATTTATTTTTCAGTGTAACATATTGACACTACTGCAGATAAAGAGTTTGTTCTCATTTCCATTACAATCTGTTTGCTAATATAATTCAGTTGTAAAACAGGGAAAAAAACATTTCTCAGATGTTGCCAGAAGGCCCAATTCATGCCACCACCTAGGAAAATCCATGTTTAACCAGTTTAAATCTGTCCTTATGGCCCTACCAGAATAACTAAAAGCATAATCCCTTCCTCTGATTTGAAATCAGATGGATTCCTTTGTATGGTAGCATAGATCCCATGACATTTTTCTATAATTTATATATATATACAATTTTAAGTTAGTCTCAAGGATGAAATCAGGGAAGAACCAGATAATTTTCAGTTTCTTATGCACTCCCTCACTCCAAGGAAGCACACTATGTGCCTTCTGTAACATTTTCTCCTATTGCTTAGAGAAATGTGTATGTCCCCATAAGCCACAGGTCTTCAAAATTATTCTGCTCTGAAGACTTTATAATTACAGCATTGGACTTTACTCCTTCTTCCTGGTGTTTCAGTGCTTGTTTCCTTCCCTAATGCATCTATCTCCACATGTGCTAACCCCATGTACATTAAACAATCAAAAAAAGTGCCTCAGAAAAACAAAAATGGGCTTCATATATCTTTGTTTCATAGCCCTTAGTTTCGTGGAAATGTTAGCATTTACCATATCTCTCCATATGCTTGTAATGTCTTTATTTCTGCAGTCATTGGCCTTTAGAGTACCTTGTCATCTTCCCATGGGATAAGCACAGCCTGTCTTGCCAGCCAGCAGCACACTAAGAGGTAGTTAGTATTCAGATAGGTCAGGTACTTTCATACTTTTGGTTATAGAAAGGTTTCTATGAGTTGAGTGAAGATTTAGTAGCATTTTTTCCCAGCCTTAAACAAAAGACATTGAAATTACTAATAATATCAGTATGCCATTAGGAACTGAATTGACTAATTGGCTAGTGAAGGCAAAACACTATGAAAATGTGCAATGCTTTACACTTGGTGCTATTGTGATAATTAAGACCGATTCTTTTCAAATTCTTTTCTCAAGGCTTAGACCCACTGTTAAATTAGCTTAATTTAAGGAATTACCAAGCATTAGTAGAGCTGCAGTAGCTGCCTTTATGTATATTCTTATCCCACAACAACAGTCTGATAATTTCATTTCATGTAAGTTATAGTAAAATTATGTTCACTGCATTGTAGTTTGGTTGTTCCTGCAGTACAGCAAGTGACACTGAAAGAAACTGTCATTCATTCTCCCCAGTACTGTTTGGTCCTCACGCTCCCTTTTTTCACTGGTTGAAACATCTATAGAACTGTGTGGTAAAATAAATCAAGGAAGTGATTCAGCTGGAAAACAAATTGTAACTAGTATTGTTGTTGCTGTTGTTGCTGTCCTGAAGACTGGTTAGTCTTCAGCTCTATCTCTTCTCTAAATTCATATGAGGTTTGCATGTGGTTAGCCCAGAAAAGAGGAAGGGTAGCATTTCTTCTTTTAGTACCATGGCAGCTTAAAACCTGTGTTGGATTACAGCTTGTCTCACCTTAACATGAATTTGCTGTGAGTGAGAACACAAAGCACAGGGTAGACACTTCTGTGAAGTTTGTTAGCCTTAGCAACTTCTTACTACTGTCAGGCCCTCACTACTCATGATGTTTTGGAAGCTGCATATTTCATACCACCAGTTTTTTGGTTTTAAACTGACAGCTAATGAACTCAAAATTTTACTGATTTTTGCTTGAAAATTCCAGCTTCCATGTGTGTTCTATTTGTCTTAAGGCATTTGGAAAGTGAAGGCAGAAAGGGATTTACATGAAACCAGTGAAACTTTTCACTTGAGGTAAAATGCTTATTTTAACTTATTTTTCATCTTTTAAAAGCCAGTTTTAACTAACAAAAAGTTTCACAGTTTGTCTTATATATGTAAAACTAAATATTGTCTGGGTGAACTATTTGTGTTCTCACAGAATGACACAATGGATAAGGTTGACAGGGACCACAGTGAGTCATCTGGTCCAACCTCCCTGCTCAAGCAGCATCATCCCATAGCACACAACACAGGATTGTGTCCAAACAGTTCTTGAATATTTGCAGTGGGGGACACTGTACAACCTCTCTGGGCAACCTGTTCCAGTGCTTGGTCACCTGCATAGTAAAGAAATTCTTCCTCATATTCATATGGATCTTCCTGTGCATCACTTTCTGCCTGTTACCATTTGTCCCATTGCTCAGCACCACCAAGCAGAACCTGGCTCCATCCTCTTGACACCCTCCCTTCAGATACTTACAAAATTTGATGAGGTTCCATCTCAGTCATCTCTTCTTGAGGCTGAACAGGTCCAACTTCCTCTCATCTGAACTTTTTTAAAATCAAGACGCAGCTTCTTTTACAGCAAACCCTGTAGTAAAAGGCTTTATGGCTTAAAAGATTTAAACCACAAAAAGTGAGAACTGTATTTGTGGTTTGCTTGTGAAAATGCCAATGCATTTTTAAAAGTTAAGACTCACTTCATTGATTTCAGGGAGAGATGGCCTGAAAACTTTGAGCACTCCTAAGTGTCAGACTTGCAACCAGACCAATTGGCAGATAAAAAAGTAACAGTAGATATTATATACTTAGAAGTTGCTTGCCTACAAAATGCTTGGCTATTACTCCCAGTCTATAGATTATTAATTACACTCATTAGATACAAAAGTCCAAATCTTATCATGACCCGGGTGGACTGAAGTTAATGCATCTAGTTAAGCCACAAAGCAAACAGAATCAATATGGTTTTCTGTAACTGCCATGGTTTTTTTCTGTCACCAGCAGCTGACATCATCTTTTGAGTATTTCAGTTTCGGCATTGCCTGAAGCAGCAGGAGTAAATCTCCATGAACACACCCTCTTTGTACATTCATTTTCTGCTACATGAAGGCCATTTTGAAGCAAATATCTGGTCACAGGTTCTTGTTTGTCTCTGCAAGATTGCTAAACAGCTGAAAGATTTCTTATCAACTTGCTCTACACAGTGGGTTTTTTTTGTCTCATGATCACTATTTTCTCTTTTTCTTTCTGTGATCTATTGGCAACTGAAATGGCTTTACACTTGATAATATGCTGTGAATTAGTATGTGTATGCAGCATGCCATAATTTTGCAGTGCTGAAATGTGTAATGCCTTTACTGACTAGACCCTGTGGGGGGAGAAAAGCCTCACAGTTTCCAGTTCAAGGCTAAATATACTGAATTTTTAAATGCCACGTCTTCCTATAAAGTGGGACTATTGCATGGAAGTTAATAGATCTGTGCCAACTTGTAGTAACCAGGGATCTGGGTATAGAGAGTTTATTAATATGCACCATTGTAAGCTCTTTCTGTGTTATAATCTTCATTCTGTTATTTTGCTTTTGACTATGAGTGTTTGTGCTTTTAACTCATTTGAGTGAGAATGATCTAGTCCCTTTCTCTGATATTTTGTCAGTGTAACCCCAAAATCTGAGAACAAGAATCATTTGAACTAACTTCATAGGTCATGCCCATCAGCTCCTTTAGCCCTGGGCATTTCTTCTTTCTTCTTTCATTAAAGTCATTCCAACAAGGATCCAGAGGCAATGGCTGTATGTATCTGAGCAGCATGTGCATTAAGACACAAACTTTCCAAAGGGGTTGGATTCCCTTTTCAGAGGTGTGAACTCCCAAAGCACCTACAGAAAAGGCTGGTGCACTTTTAAGCAGTATATGCACTGCAGTGCAGTAAAATCCAACCAGCAATTTTGTGCCCTGATGGACATGGTATCCAAATAATACATTCAGGGCTAATAAGACATAGTACATATGGTAAATTCCTGCCTTTCCAAAACTGCAGCTGTAGGCTAGGTGGGATATCTGAAGGCATCTCAAACACAGGTGTGTAAGTCAGTGGATGCAGGAGAGCAGTTCAGCTCAGCCTGAGGTAGATGACCATTGAATATATCAGCTGATGTTCTGAATATCTCATCAGGCACCACCTCTTGGGTGGGCTAAACACTCTCTTCATTTGCCCACATACAGACATCTGAGAAGCTCTACTCCATGTGGCCTCCACACACTCCTGGGAAGGGTGCAGGTCTCACATTGGTCCAGTGTCATGTCTGCCAGCCCTTGGTGATGTCTTCATAGAATCATAGAATGGTTTAGGTTGGAAGGCAACCTTGAAGATCACCTAGTTTCATCTCCCATGCCATGGGTAGTGACACCTTTAACCAGATCATGTTGCTCAGAGCCCCATCCAACCTGGCCTTGAACAAGCCTTGTCTTGGACATACTAAAGCAGATAACACCAAATCTCTCAGGTTTACTGTTATATGATGACAGTGAGAACTTGAACTGAATCATCCTTTTTATGACTTTTGGCAGCTGAACCCAAGACAATGTTCTCAGGGTTTTA
>VXBX01000771.1:448672-516428 GCA_013400415.1 Scytalopus superciliaris | reverse complement strand
TTTTTTTTTTTTTTTTTGGGATTCACAGCTTGATTACTGAACTCTCCAAGAAGAAGGCTGTAGCCAGCTCTGGGTGTCCACTCAGCCAGGAAGTTTGTCAATGAACATTAGTAACCCCTATCTAAATTGAATACAAGATGTTATTCCCCTCCTTGCTTGCCATTGGAACAGTAACAGGATGACACAGCTGGATCATCTAAAATTAACAGACTGAACTCAAACCAGTTTAGTACCCTCTTGCCTGCCACAGATGCAGAAAACTCTAAAGTTCCTGGGAGAGATACAATCCTGCAAGGTCCCAGTGCTGTACATACATCCTCCAGCTACAGCATCTCAAAGACAAATGTTCCATAGCTGTCCTCCTTCCTCTGCTTCCCGAGACCAGACCTGACAACAATAGGTTCTGTGTCTTCCTCTTGCTTTCAGTTGTAAGCAAGAGGAAGAGACCAAAAGCAGTCTCCTTGGGTTAGATTTGCTTCTGTTTTTGTCAGGGAAAGTACTTAATTGTTTTTCTTGTGCTGTGTTTCGACACAGGTGTTATAAAGAAGTTGTGTAGATGAAAATTAATGCAAAACCTGAGATGGGTAAAATGCATTTTTTTCTCTACGATTTACTGTAGAATGTCACACTTTCGTTTAATTATTGCTTAGGCAAGGTAAAATATTTGCAGGTCTTTTGTTACTTTCATATAGTTTTTGAAAGACTCTTCATAATTTCTAAATGACTGAGATTCTTTACTAAATTCCCAGATATGCCATTGCCTGTTTCTAGCAACACAGCACTCAGAAATGGGATGTGTGGCTTGGTCTATGCTAAGTAGTACTGAGGTTATATTGGTACTACAGGATAAAGCCACTCCTCAAGAATTAGCTCAGACATGAGAAGTCCAAGGTATTTTTCCACTTCTATCACCTTGCTGGCTATTTGCGCCTTCATTCCCCAGAGTGAGACAGTCAGGATCTGCTTGGGAAATGCCACGTTCAAAGGTCAAGTGCTGGGCCCAAGTTTTCTTGCCCCAAGGTATTCAGGAGCTCAGCCTATGTTTGCATTTGAGCATGAGATGGTGATGGTGTCAAACATGAGTCTGGACTTGAGCTTTGGAGTTCTGTGGGCATAATCTGAACATCTTGTATAGAGCAGTTTGGCATCTCTGTCTGACATGATGTTCATGAGACCCTCTAAAACACAGACCACTCCAGTGTAGCTGTGTGCACATATATATGCTATAAAGACATATGCCTTATTTAGAACAACACTTTGCCTAAAGGAAATTGTATGGTTCTAACCTTGTATGACTAATTCACCTGTCATTCATGCCAGAGTTGACTGATTTCAGCAAACCTTACTCAAAAATAAGGAATGAATCAGACCCTCATTCTCTCACTGTAACTAGCAAATTTGTTGGTTGTGCAGTTAGTGAGTTCTTGGAAGCAAGAATAGGAGCACATGGCAGTGTTAATATAAATTTATAATCTATTTGATGGTGTTCATAGGTTTTCATGGATTTTTTTGTGTGATGTTATTACCTTCACACGTCCTGACACCTAAGTTAGGGAAAGTACATAATTATGAAGCTTTTATATGCATTACCCTTATCTAAAGATAGCCAGATGTACATTTTCAAAATTACCATTCTAAGACATTCTTCAGGAGACTCAATATCTTAGGCTAGCAGACACTGTGAAGGCAGCAGAAAGCAGCTATTTTGCTGTATTTTCTTATTATATCCAGGTCTGATGCTATTTGAAAGAGATCATTCAGCTAAGAAAATGACACAAAATTGATATGATAAAGCAAAGTCTGGGATAATCAGAAATATTTGCACTTCGAGCATTTTTCTTCTTCTTGACTTGTTTCTAAAAAAAATTCCAATCACATGGAAGGACCACAAGCATCAGGCTGTGACAAGATGCTCCTCTCTGCACAAGAAATTGCCTACTGAGTTGCTGGCTTGCAACTTCTGTAAGGAGCAGTGTACACTCAGGGAGAGCTGGAGGGAAGAAACAACTCAGCCATTCTCTTTTGAAAGTCCAGGACAGTGTGGAAGAACTGTTTCCTTCAAAACTTCTCCAGTTACCCCATTTCTTCCTACCATACCCACCTGACTGAAGGAAAGCCTTCACAATCCAGCCCAGTGCATATGACACTGCAGAGAGACACTTGTTTTTGTATATTAATATTATATTAATATAGATTGTTTTCCAAGATCCCTCACTCTGACAACACTGCTCATGAATGACAGACATAAAGGAAAGTCCTGTCACCCAGACAGGGTAAATGTGCCACCTATGCCTCAGGTTCAAAAACGATGAGTTTAACTTGCTATGTGATAGTTCATAGGGATACAACTCCTATTTACTGAATTATGCCTGAGTCTTGCCCATATCAGCATTGTGTGAATAAGGTCAAATGAGGTGAAATTAAATAAGATGAGTAAGAAGGGCTGGGAAAACACAAGTTTAGCTGACTCCTCTGATACATGACCCCAAGGAGAGAAGGTGAGGAGGATGGGACCCTCCTTCAACAGCAGAGAATATCAGATTATCTGAAAGCAGCCATGGACCACTAGACAGCAGTTTCACCTCTAAGAAATGGTAATTTAGGGGCAGGGAAATTGACAATGGAACAGGACAGTTAGTGAGTCATTCTCAAAAACGTTTGTCATCAATTCACCATGATGTTTTGCCTTGACAGTAAGTACACAGTGCAGAGCCTTGCTTGCATTTCTGCTGTGCTTTAAAGATCAGCAGTTTGATTAAAGTCATTACAGGGTACCACACTCTCTGTGTAGAAAAGCCTGCAGACCTCCCACAGGAACGAGTCTTCACTCAGCTCCTCCTGGTGTCCCAGTGTAACAATTATTCCACTGTTGTGCTCTCTGTAGAAGACAAATATTTAATGACTTTTGATAGACACTTCAAACTCTATCTCTTTGATCCGCATTGGTGATTCAGACTCTCTTCCTTCCTTTCAAACTTTCATACCAAAGGGGAAAAACTGCTTCCTGGCAGGTTTACAGGCTCTAATAAGCCCCTCAATTGCCTCACACAGAACTCGTGGCTGTAGAAGCAGGAGTGATTGCTCTTTCTGATTTGTACTTTTTTTCAATACTTCTAGCCCATCTGAGGCCATGGGGGCTTCATGGGAAATTCAGGACAGCTGGAAGTCTTAATATGCCAGAGTATGAAATATCACATCAAAGGCACAAAAACAGTTTTTAATTGTATGCCTTTTTTTTTTTTTTTTTGGTGCCTACTTCCACCAGCAGTCTATTCACATACAAAGCTTCTTGAAATACAAGTCCCTCAGAGGGAAACGAACATGCTATCACTAAGTGTCCTCACTCATGGGTCTGCTGCCACCAGATATTGCCTCATTCCTTCTTCTAAATTGGAAGAGAGTTCAATCCAGCCTCTTCTTGTGAAGCTGCCTGGCAAGAGCCAGTGGGCAGCAGAGATGCTGTGCAGGAGGTAGGAGAGAGCATTGATCTTCTGGGGACAAAGCTACAAACAATCTGCTCATGGATGGGGGGCAAAGAGACAGCAATTCCTTCTGCCATCCCCTTTCTGGCACTTGCAGGAACCTGGAAGAATATTGTCAAGTGGACCATGGTGGGTTGACATCTGAGAACCTTGACTCTTCCCTTTGCCTGTCTCAGACAAATCTTAGGCTTTGCTCCTGCAGGTTACCAAGAAAATGTGACCTACATAATTTCATATGGCACTATGTGCAAAATCTTGCCATGACAGTGAAGTGCTTACACACATTGGTGATGATGACGGTGATTCAGATTTCTTCCTTTAGNATGTGCAAAATCTTGCCATGACAGAGAAGTGTTTACACACATTGGTGATTCAGATTTCTTCCTTTAAGAATGAAAGCCTAGGTGCAAAATCTAGATCTGGATATACAAAATGTCTTCTCTCAGACATACTTTCATGATTGAAATGTCCTCTTTTATGTGAAAGTGTTTGTCTTAACAGCCTAGACCCAGTCCAGCTCAGATTTTAAAGCTTTTTCACTGTGTTTTCCTCATATTCTACCAGTAGTTTACCTGAATGGGATGAAGAGGCTGAGAGTAAGTGTTTATTAAAATCACTGTTCCCTGTCTCCAGAAAAAAATGAATGACGACAATTTTTATGTTGGTCATTTTTAATCAAGGGCTTTATATTCAGCACACTGGTCCCAGAGGTGTCTTCCTGGAGAGGCAGAATATTCCATGAGCCCTAACTCTTTTTTACAGTTTCCCTACCTGGTTAGGGTTCACAGAAGATGACAGCCCAGCCATCTCTAAAGACAGCAGAGCAAAGGTAGCAGTAATTTAATTGCCCAAACCATGCCTGTGTACCATCCACAAGCATTCTCAGCACAGAAGCAAATCACACTTCCAGCACATCCTGGGGAGAGCGTGACCTCAGGCTTAGGCAGGGGGACTTTCAGTACCATATTTCAGCACAGCTCTAGCCAGAGCAAGGGGATCTGTGTTTTGCTCAATGTACCTAGTCCTGTTCCATCCCTGCTTCACCTTGCTGCAAGATACCCTTTGCCTCCATCCTGAGTTTCCCTGCTCCCAGTGACCTGAAACATTGAGCTTTAAAATCTGCCTTCTTTGTAGGCAGAAAACCAATAAAATAATTGTAGTCAATGATGGTCATAACTCATCTCTGCTACATCATTCTCCTCCCAGCACACTCATCTTCTGCTCTTCATCTTTCTAGGTTTTAGCAGCTACAGTATGGTCTTTTCCCACTGCTCTTGCTGCACTTTTGGTACATTGGTCCGATCTCTATCACTATTACAGGAAAAGATAGATAAATCCTTGCTCCTCTATTTCTCCTCAACCATTCTGCACAGCTCTTTCCTCTCCCTTTCATTTTCCTCTCCCTCTCATTTCTCTTCCTCTTTTTCTTTGTCTGTCTTTTTCCTGGCACTTTGCTTGCTGATCCTTTGCACTGGAGTAGCATCATCACTTGAAACACCTCTATTCTCCTCTCTCAATCCTCCTTCAACCTCCTCACTCCTTTATCCACCTCTTCTTTTCAGCTTTACACTAAACATTATTGTCCTCCCTAACTTTCTGTTGGCTAAAAAATGGTGTTCCTCTTTGGGAAACAGCCTTCCTCTAAACAATATGCAGAAATAAAGCAGCTTTATTAGATTTTTAAAAATTAGCAGTGGTTTGGAGAATTATATGTTGCACCTCCACTCCCAGCCACCTGTTTACTCCTTTTCTCTGTTATTGAAAATTGGAAGTATTTCAGTTCATCTGGCAACTTGGATAGACATGGTTTTTAAAAGGTGGAAAAATGTGATGGTAGTTCTGTCATAGAAAAAAAAAACTTACAAGAAATCTTTTAAAGTATATATTTGCCATGAAAATTTCCCTTTAGATAAAATACACATACACAAAAAGATTCATGGGTACATAAACATGCAGATATAATTAAGAAAAAGAAGAGGAAATGTTCAAATGCCTTCTTTTATTTGTCTACTATTATTCATTCTGACAGCAGTATGGCCTAAGTTAATTTTATGGGGTTTATCACCCCTTTCCTTGACTCCTCTTTGTTCATCATCACACATTTCATATTTCTCTCATTTAGACTGTGACACTAAAGGAGCATGAATTGCCTTTCTCTGTCTCCACAAATTGACAGATTGTATCTGGATACTCAGGAATATATGACAATAAAGTTATATTTATCATGTTGCACACACATATATATACACACAAATGACAAACAATAAAGGGTTTGTTTGTAAATGACTCAGCCTGTCCACCCAGAACACCAGCAGGAGTCCAAATATTTCACAATACACTGGCTATGCAGTCCCCTGGTGCAATCCTGCACTTGAACATGTGCTTAATCTTACAAGCATTATGGTGACAGTCAGGGTACATAAAACACAGTGGAAGTTAAACGTGTGCTTAATTGCTTTCCTGAAATATGACCTCCAATTTAAAACCAGCAGACTAGAGGTGGAAAGCACAGTAACCCCTATTCCTGCTCTTCAACCCTGTCATTTTTAAAAGTGTGCCTAAGGAGGCAAAAAAACAATTCATAAGACATCTGTGTGTTTTTTTCACAGCTACTTGGTGAGAAGAGTGTAAGGGATTCCCAAATGTGTGACTAGGCTTCCAGGAAGTGATTATCCAAAGCAAGTGAGCTACCTCAAACGGATTAGGCACAGGCAATATGTGTATTCCTATATCTGTGATGGATATGATGGAAATAGTATATCCAAGAAGACACATTTAATGTGTTTCTGAGTTAGCAGCTGAAGCTTTTTTTGAGCCTCCGGTGATTTATTCAATAACAAGTTGTTGGGCTCAGACAAAAAAAGGGATATGGAAACAAAGTGTCTCGAGAAAGGTCAGATGATCACCAACCAGGAGGTATAACACAATGCAAAGTTACTTGTCTAGAGGTGAATTCACTGACCTATGGTTTCATTTGCTTTATTCCTAAGAGGTGACCTCTCTTTACCTCTTCATCCTAAAGATGTGCAGTCAAGTTAATTTGTCAAAGATCTGTGTTGTTTACTTCTTCAGGAATAAGCTCTGCATTTAGAAAATCAGCTTCTCCTTCCTCAAGGTCTTAAGCCCCAGGGTCAAAATAAATGTCAGCTTTCTGTGGTTTTTAAAAAAAAATAATTCTTAAGAGTAAGCAAAAAGAACTTGAGCAAAGTCTTTTTTAGAACAGCTTAGAAATGCAGTCAATTTATAAAATCCTGAAAAAGCATGTTCATTCCCACGCAATTCAATGTACTTATGGCACAGGCTGTGTACAGTGGTAAAGTCAGGTTTTCCAAAGCACAAAAACCATGTTGCTCCATCTGTGTTGCCTCTCACAGGGGACAGAGCCCAGCGGAGAGCCAGGAGCTCAGTTCTTGATGGAGTCTGCAACTGTTGCTCATGGTGACACCTGGAAAAGAAGTTTGTAACTCTCTGATGCAGGAGGATACACCACAACCTTGACGAAAAGGGACTGAAATGTGCTTCTGCTGCTAATTCTGCTAGGTAGGCTAATGGTTTGACCACCTATTGCTTATACTGAGCAATTGCACTGTGTTATTCCCTTTTCCTCATAGCTCCGTGCCCCTAAGAGACAAGGGTCCTTATTCAAGCAGAATAACCAAGTTGTCCTTCTTGGACCTTTCTTGTCAGATACAAATTAGATTAATGGAGGCACAAACGAGGCAGAGGAAGGGAAGAAGGGAAAACACCAAACAGAAGAAAAGCAAGAAGGGAGAAAGCACAAGAATGTAAAGAACTGCAGGATCTCAGCAGCTAAAAGTCTGCCTAAAAAGTAGATAGGGATGAGAGTGTGTATTAGGTATTAAAGAGATAGAAAAACCATTACAAGGTATTTTGTCAAACCCTTGAACACAGGAAACAAAATTATTACACTGGAAAGAAATGCAAATACACACAATAAAACCTGAGTAATGTTAATTGCATCCTGTAAATTGATGTCTTCAGGAATATGATTTAAGCATTCTGGACTAAGCTGGACTTTTCCCTTTAAGACATAGTTTTTTCTTGTGATTCTTTCTCATTACATCCTCCTAAGTAAAAGGAGGTAAAATTTTCTCATGTTGTTATGAAAAAAAATATTATTTCATGAGGGAGCAAGGGAGTAGGCAAGAGGAAGAGACAGGTGACTCTTGTTTCATTTAAACAAAAAAATAAACTTTATTTGAGGTGTAGGTTTTCTTTGGTAGTTGCTTTATGAACCTGTACAAACAAAATGATGGATCACGGGCTCCAGGCTGTTGGGGATGATAGTGCAGGCTAATGGCAATAACACTATAATATGGTAGTTGTGGAGATGCCTCGTTACCCACCCAACAGTCCATTCACTTAAATTTGTTGATATAAGAAGGTGTAAAGAGAAATTCTTTTGATCTTGGACAGGCAAACACTTGGTTTGAGGGCAAAAAGAATTTTTAACTGAAGTACATAAAATATATGCTCTGTTCCGTGATAGCTGTGTTTCTTTAACTAAAAGGAGAAAAAGGAATGTTTTGATTGTAAAAGTAATCAATAGGACAGTTAAGATCAAGCACAGGCTGTGAAGGGTGTGATGAGTGTCTAAAGTCTGTTACGATATGCCTACACTATGTGTTTTTTCACTTGCTGAAGCACAACACTGGGCTGGAACAGCAGCTGTCAAACTGCCTGCATCTCTCCACAGGGTGCCTGAGGGGCCTCTCTCAGCATGAAACACTCTGTGGTGACAACCACCACACCTCTGCCATGTCATATTGCTCCTATAACTCTGTGCAGCCTGGTCTATAACAGGTACTGGGCTCCAGATGTTTTTCCTCTGTAGAAAATACCCTGGGTAACCCAGGCCTTGTTGGGCTCTCAATTAGTGTGTAGGCTCATAATTTTTATTAAATTGTTAACCAAAGCAGAAGTATCAGAAGGTTTGAGGACAAATGTGTCAAACCTGGGACTACTGGGGGAAAAGCTGTATGTGTCAAGCAGGTTATCTGGGAGATGGGGATGGCACACAAGGGATCCCTGTCTGACAGACCTGCACCCAGTCACTGTAGTTTTTGGTGAATGTGAATGATCTGCTTCTATGGCCAGGGTGGACTTGTCATTCCTTCTGGCAATTGTAGGGGAAGCCTGGGAACTCACCTCCTGACACGCATGAGGACCTTCTGAAACAATAATAACTGAATTTTCAATTTACATTTGTGGCAGGAAATACACACAACACCCCTAAAATTACCTGGGGTGTGGGTGCTTTCCATTTTCCTACTTGTGGAGGGTGGAAATTACATCTTAGAGTGCTGCGCTCTGTCAAGACATAAGAGGCTTAAATGGAGTTTGATTTGAACATGGTGTGCTAGAAATTACAGCATCCCTGCTAAAACTCTCTAGAATAGCAGTGTGAGACCATCATGCAGAGCCCTTCATCCCTTACAGAGAAGAAGATGTTTCCACTGACCCAGGCAGAGCACAACAGCCCTCCCCCAAGCAATGGATCCCTTTTGCTCTCTTTGAGCCTGCTCTTAAAAATGCCTGGTCATGAATTCTGTAAATCTGCATTGTTGCCCCATTAAAGTACTTGTCTATAAGGTACAATACATTTAGAAAACACTGCTTTGCTTTCTCCCTTAAAGTGTACTTAGCTTGTGATCCTCCTTAAGAGAACCTATTCAAGCTGACTGGTATCATTCTCATCCTCCAAACAATTCCATTGTTTATTTCTGATTGTTCTTGAAAGTTTTCAGACCCTCTGTTGACACCCACAGTGTTTGAGGAGGATGTTTTTTCTTCCTAGCTGATTGATAAATATTTCTCGGGGCCTTCTGACAGCCAAATCCCCTTGTATTTGTGAAATCTGATTAACAGAGCACTAAAATTCAACTAAAATCAAATCAGCAACACCCAGTGTGAGATCTGCTTTCTCTTTACATCTGCATAAGTTAAGCTCAATTTGTTGGTCTATTTTACTCCAGGGTTTGTTCATTTGTTCCTCTTTTTATGTGTTTTTGCCCGTGCTATTGACTTCAAAATGATAATTCAACTCCCCTGTCTCCCCACCCTCAATTTTTTATTATCTTCTTGTCCTTTCAGAAATATAACTGCATGTACTTTATCTCTGTGTGGGGCCAAATCTTTTATCATACAATTTGTATTCTTCAGGAGACAGCACTGGCAATACTGTAATAGTTTATCACCAGATGGATAGTTAATAGCTCTGGCTTTCTTGTCATAATAAGCCCTTTTTGTGTCCATTGTGCCTTTTCTTTGGTTTCTTCTTGCTATTTGCTTGCCTTATTAAATACAGAGCGCTCAATTTCTGTAATGTGTTATATTTTCTTCTGAAGAAATCTTTGCCTCCTACTGCTTTTTCTTCACCATGTGCTCAATCCTCTTCAATTGTTCTCCCAATTACTATCTCAAACACAGAAAAACCTGAAATGTCTTGGGGTGCTTCCAAAATAGAAAATACTGTGGGAAAGAAAAGCAGCCAGTGCACTTACTTCATCTTTAATAAATATACACATCTCTCTGTATAAGCACATTTGTCAGGCTAAATGCCATAGAGAATCCTTCCCCTTTTGTTGTCATTGATGGCAGAGGCATCAGCCTAACCTTTAAGTGGCCTATGAATGCTGACCCTATTCTGAAAGAAATCACATTTAATAAACCAGATGAAGAAAGGGAAAGAGAAGAAACAGGAAGAGGAAAAAAAAAAAAAAATGCTGGAAATAGCTCAGAATTCCGTACTCCTTAGGATATTATAGGAGTCCAGCTGAGAAACCAGATGGACTTGGACTGAGCCTACTCAGCATAGAAAGAAGTAAGATTATGATTGATGTTTTTTCCCCTTTACTAGGATCTGTCTTCTTTCCAGTTGTTTACCTGGTAAGTGACCACCTTGGGCTGATTGACTGAGCACACTCTATGTCATATTTCTTAAATGGAAAACCATGCATGAATCATCTGTCTAATATTCCTTTTCCAAATTAGTTTTCGTTGTAATTTACAACTCAAACCACATAAATCAACTGAACGTAGCAGAAGACATCCATAACTAGGAATTTTATTTGTCTGAGTTCTCTTAATCATTGCTGCATGACTTCACTGACTATATCCAATAATCTTATTTCATGTCATGCACCTTTACATGTCCTAAAGCAAACAATTTGCAATTTTTGCTTCATGCTAGAATAATGGTGTTGCTTGAGGTAGGGTCAGGGATGCTTGGGATTTTTGTTTTGTTTTGTTTTGCTTTGTTTTACCAGAAAAGATACCTCATTGCATGCTGTGATTGCAAATGAAGTCAAGAACAACAAGCCAGTCCAGACAAGCCAGGTAGGTACAGCTTCTCAAAATCCTCAGTGAAAATTAGTGTTCTATAAAACAGGACAGCAGAGTATGTATGTGACATCAATGTGAAATATAAACATCACAGGGATGGAAAGTATGAGTGACAATGATGACAACATACACTTTAAAGAAGGAGAAATACTTTTGTTATAGAAGTTTTACAGGATTTAAAACATTCTTAAATAAAGCCCTCCTGTCTTGGCTGATGTGTTTGGCAGAAATAGTATATATTTGTAGTTTTCCAAATGTGACATAATTACACTTCAATGTGGTGACCTCATGGCTATGTATGATAACTGCCTGGTGTTCAAGGTTTCCTTTGACAATGACCAAATAGTCCAAGTAACTTGTTCTTCAAGCCTGTGAACAAACACATCCAGAAACAAGAAAAGCAGAGTAGGAACTCAAACAATTGCTCAAGGGAAAGTCTCCTGGGGGTCTTTTAAGCTCTAGTGTCCAAGGAAAAAGAAGATTACAATCTTTAAATAAGGCAATTGTAGCTTTACCAAAAGCATGCAGTAGACATTACAGTCAAACATTTTATGTAATCATTGGGGGAATCAACTTACAGTGAACTTCCTATATGGGCAAACTGTATTTTGACTTCATAGTGAAATGATGGAAGTAGCAGAGAACAGTCTTTCCTTTGAGAGGGAGCATGACAGCTGATTGGTGCAGAAGCAGTTGGCAAAAGTAATGTTTCCATATGATTTGGGGTCACTTTGGAGCTACTAAATTAATGTGTATTGCTCTTCCTACAGTGCCTGAGTTGTATGCATCACGTACTTGGTCCTTACCGTGAGAATTTCAATGAATCTAATAATTTCAGCATTATTTAAAAAAATAACCCAATACCTGAAGGTTATAAATAAGACATATCAGTACATGCACAAAAATCTACATTAAAATGGCAGACAGGAGAAAATAAGATATGCCCAGAAGAGGCTGAGAGACTTAATTTGGGCTTAATATGGAACAGTACAAAAATAATTCATTCGTGGAGAAAGACATTGTAGTTCTACAAAAGACAGAGAGACTTTCAGGTTCAGCTGCAAGCAGTTACATGAAACTCCAGCTGGGAATAGAGTTTAAATGAAATTCTAAAGGCAAATATATCATCCAACATTTTTGCTCACAGACTGATTTCCTGTTGATTTCAGATGTGTTTGAACAGATTTTAGAGAAGAATGAAGGAAATTCCAGTTCCTTGGGTCATCATACTGGGCTTGAGTCTCTGGGGTATCACTGTGGTACCAAGGTATTTTTCTTCACATCAATTATCTGCTAATTTAGCAAGGTGACACTCCTACAAAATGGAGATCTTGATGTAGTCTGAAAAAATAAGGCATGATTTAAGGCTTAACTCATTAAAAACTGCAGCGGCCTTGAACCCTTGTGTTAGCTCATGGAACATGGCATGGTATTCACAAGAAGCCTGCTGGCATTATGTTACTAGTCATTCAACAGAGAGACACTATTTTATTTTGAGGGGTTTTGTTTCTTTGTTATTTTTCCCTCCAAATTGTTATTGCCAAGGCCTTTTAGATGCAGCAGCTCCCTTTTTTCCAATTATTTCCTTGTTGTGCGGGAGGGAGCAGAGTGTCACCAGCAGATTCTGTTGCTGCTCCTCATCACTGGTTCCTCTGGTAAAATAATGTCATTGCCTGGGATATCAGTTGAAATTCCACTCACTAAGGCAGATATGGGGTGGACTCCTTCCTAGAAGAATTAATAAGCCCTGGATAATGCTGTCTTGGATATTCACTGGTGTCTAATATTGTGTGTTGACTTTGCCATAACTTTAGACCCACATCCTGGATCTTCAGAGAAGGCTCGATGTCTGCTGAGAGGAAACCACCACATAAGGGGTTACTCTTCCACAAGGAAAGTAGGCACCCATGTGTCAAAGTCCTACTCCATGTGCCACTCTTGCAGTCACAGTATGAGCCTCCTGTTAGGCCAGTCTTGAGCAGCCCTTGCTCATCTGGACCAGGAGCTCAGCAAAACGTGTCCCGGGGAGGCTGCCACCTGAGAGCACCCTCCTCCACAACAGCTGTGACCTGAGCAGCAACAGAACCTCAGACACAGCACTGAGGCTGTTCCTGGTGTCTTCCCTGCTGGACTGGGCATCTGAGTGTGTCAAAAAGAGAATCTGTAATGAATAGGCACCCAGAGATCCAAACTTTACTCACTGCTGGGATCTGCCTTGCTTCTGGGTAATCTCTGGCAGCTCTTTTTGCAGTTCCAGAGAAGTGCCTGCTAGACAAGGTCTGGTTTTCTGGGGCCTCAGTAATGCTCAGTAAGAAATCAAAAAGAGTTTCAGCATTATATATACAAAGCTTATGCAACTCCTTCTCCTCCTCCAAGGACTTTAAATCATTCAGGCTAATCTAATTATTTCACCAAGTAGTGGGCTTGTCTCTCTTTATGCAAAACACCCCAAATATTGTAAAGGCTCCAAGTTATCTGGCCACCTTCCAGTTAATTAACTTAAAACTGAAGGAAGTACTGAAAAACAAAATTAAAAGCCATCCAATTTCTAGCCATCCTAATTTCTCACAAAAAAATAATGGCATTACATCTGTCTTTACTCAGAATATGTAAGCTACTTTCATATGACCCTAAATCCCCCTTTTTTATTTCACATTTTTAATCACTTCTTGATTAAAAAAAAAGAAAGGCAAGAAAAAAGCACAAACCCACACACAACCAATTCAGTTACACAGAGAAATTATACAGGCATTTTGCATGTCAAAATTCAAAGAAAATCACCTGGCCCAGCACGTCGTATTGAAGCTCTCAGAAAACAGAGTCCCTGAGCAGCCAAATCAAAGGGTATGATCAGAAAAACAAGAGGATCATGTTCCCACGGGGTTGCTCACATGCTTGGACTCTTGTTTGCTCTAGGGACACAGTGAAATCAGGTAGCCAGGCAAGTACATGGCAGGTGCTTTCCCACGTGACTACGAGGCAATTGGGTAGAGATCAGGGAATGGCTATTGGAATGGAATTCTGTTTCTATTGGCAACGTGATCACACTTCTGTTCATGTGTTGTTGGCAGCGGGCGTGGTCATATGTGTAAAATTAAGAATGCATGAAAATCTTTTCACAATAGCCGTTTCATTTGGCTTTGATCCTGTACACCTGGCAAAACTGCTAAAATTTATTTCTCAGACTGCCCCACTTTTTTCAGTAGGGATCATGTCCTTTTTGGTAGTGTTTTTTTCCCATGGTCAGGTTTAATAAACATGAGCTTAGTGCACATACTATAAGAATATAATATTTGAGCTGCCAGCATTATTTCTCCCACTATCCAGGTGGGAGGAATTTGTATGTCAAAGAGTAAAAAGAATTCTACTTGCTAGATCTGGTGTAAGCTAAACTTAATAAAAAAGCCAGGGAGATCTATAACTAGATCAAGGAGAGTCTGTAACTGGCAGCTGAATCCCTGCCCCTCCAGCCACTGGGCTCTGGATTTTGCTCTGTCCAAGGAATGTCATTTGACAAGGTGAGATTTTAAAGACAGTCTCCCTCTTGTTTCTCCTGTAATATCTGCTCCTTCCTGAGCTAGTCCATATCCTCAGAGCAAAGCAGGATCTGATACTCAGTCAGAAAAGCCTGTGCTTTTTACCCCACTCTGCCACTGGATAATAAACTCCCCAAGTTTATTGCATCTTGATCTCTGTATGTCGACCCACTCTGTTCATCCTGTGAAGTGTGCACAGACCTTCCTTCTCTCCCTGTGGCTTGGAGAGTGAAAATGGGGATATTTGTACAGCCCCAGGGAGATGTGAAAGGTTGCATGGGACATAACCATGTTTTTGAATAAGGCACAGATTAGTGCTGGCTTCATTTCCATTCAGCTCTGTGCTCTGCACAGTGGTGTGAGGAAAGTGAAGTGCTAATGCCAGTCCACAGAAAATCTCCATTCTTCCATCACATTTGCTCATCTCAGGAAAGCTCACAAATAATGAAACTCACATAGGAAAAATCAATATTATATTAAATGACATAGGCAAAGAGCTCTCCACAGTCAACACCAAGTCAGGCTAATGAGCTACAGGATCATCTTGCTGCACTGTTTGATGTAATCTGAAGTGTTATTCTGTATGTTCAGGTCTGGAATATTATGTCTTTTCAGTATTTTTTTTTATGCTTTTAACTCTAATCCTCCTCATTTATTCCCTTTTACACCTGAATGTATCTCTGGCTGTCCTTTTCCATCTTCTCAAGGAGAAGAGTGTAATGGTGATCTTGCACCACTGAAATCAAGGGAATGCTGCTGTTAAATGAATGCACAGACACATCAAGCTCATGCTGCAGAAAGATCTTCACGCATTTACCTCTCATTGATCCCTGTGCTCAGTACCCTGAGGCCCTCAGCATCCTCCACTGTTTGTGAGCACAGTTAGAGTGGAAGGAAATGGCTTTTCACAGGGTTGTTACTTAACACGTCAGGCACACATGCAGAGAAGGACATGGCATCTTTCATTTTCATGTAATGCGTGACAGAAAGCAGCTGGTCCTCAGAAGTGTTTCAGGATCTGAATTCCTACCCATTTAAAAATATCTCTGTTTCTAAGACCATTTTGAGGATTGGTACCTTGGACAGGACTCATCTCACTACTACTTTATGTAATTAAAAATGTCAGTTCACCAGCCCTTACTGTGCCTCCTGCTGAATTCTGAGGGATCCTGAAACCCACTAGGTCATAATGATCATTACACCGATAGACTCTAAAGATGTGTTTTAAATTTGTTTGAAAATGCCTCTTAAAACATTAAACATGCACCTCACATCTAAACCCTTCAGGCTTCCCATTATGTTCATACACCTCTCCTATCTCTGGGGCTCAGATTGGAAAATGCTCTCATAATAAGTTTGTTAAATAGATCCCATGTGAAAATAGGACAGACCCACTGCATCTTTTGCCTGGTTGTTTGTTACACGGAGATTTCACCAAAACATGAGAGATCCACATTAAAATCCTTTTCCTTCTCCTTAAACCATATTCTCACCCTGGGTAACAGAAAGATGAGCATGGATGTGAAATACACAAAGATAGAGGACAGGACAGGGATTTATGAAGGAGGAAGGTCAGCCTGTGATTTCCTAGGGGACAATGTAGGAGTCATTTTAGTGGACACCTAGTAAAGAGGGTTCTAAAGCAAGGATGTGCATGCATTTCTGGAAATAACAAGGGAAGTCCAAGGAAATCAGCTTGCACTAGACCAATCTCTGGGCTTCCCCCTGCACACTGGAAATTGTGTCGACATCCTTTGTGAAAATGGCCTGGAAAATGCAGCTAACCTGAAAGTCGAGGGTCTCTGGGCAGCCTCCCAGAGAAATGTGTTGGGGGATCACAGCAAGGTAGAACAGTGCTAACTCATTTGCTCTACACTGATTTCTGTTCCATGGCATTTACTCACTGCTGGAACAGGTCCCAGGACTCCCTATATCACTTTTGCCAAAGGCAAGGCCTGCCTCCACAGCTCATGAGCTATTACTATACTCAGTGGTACCAAGCATAAAGTGATTAGGGATTGTCTGTCCCACTAAAAAAATTAAAATCAATGTTTAATGACCAGTTCAATGTTCCATCTGGGGAAAGATGGGTTCAAGTTGTATAGAGCAGCTCATACAATGACCCTAGGGTGAAATCAGTATCCTGCTTAGTCTCATTATTGTACCTCCCTCTGCCAAGCACCTTTCAGCTTAGCTCTCGTCTGTCTTTTCTCATAAAATGTCAATGTTGGAGTATAAAGACATGATGACCCCACAGAACAGTGTGGGGTACACATGCATTTCAGACAAGAGCTTTGTGGGTCCTAGAGGGAAACATTTCTATTTATTCTTTGTCTGTTCATGAGAGGATCTCTCTCTAACCCCTGCTTATATTACATTTCCTTTTATTCAGCATCACAGCTCAAAACCAGCTGGGGAACAGCAGCGTGATTTCTTTACCAGTGCAGCAGAAACTCCCTCAGAGATGGGAGGTTTTGCAATGGGATCCATTTCTGCTAAAGGGGCACACAACCCTTCCTAAGGAGGCACCTCTCGCAGGAGAAAAAAAATACATTAATGCTAAATTCCACTCGCACCCTGGCAGACTGCTAGGATTGTGCCCTGCTCCTCATGGTGTGCTATAACTTCACAGAGCTTTTAGGGGATGATTTGCAGCTCTGACAATAGTAGAAAGAACATTTTTACAACATAACTAGCTGTTTTTCTGCTAGTATAATCATCTTTCAGTTGCAATTTTAGCAGACTGCATCAACTCCTAGGAAACACCAATTAAAACCCATTTGCACAGAAAAAGCCATGAATTGAGAAGTACATTTACAAGTGGCTGCTATAAAGCATGAGCAAGTTTTTCATACTAATTTTCAACATGTGAGATAGATGCATTGTCCTTATGGGATGGAAAGTTCTTTCGTACTAACTCTTAATCCTGACTGCTTGAAGAGATCTAAATAACTTCATTTTCTGAACCAGCTTCTTTTATTCCTTAGGGTGTTCTTTACCTACATGCTGACAATGCAAAGTCATACAGTCAGGGCAAATTAACAGAGTTTGTATCTGACAGTCTTGAAAACAGTGTGCATAAATGTGAGGTGGTAAAATGTCAGCAGGTATCATGTCACTTCTTCTGTTTGTTATTGGGATTCAGACTGATTAGCTCTGAAATATGTGATCCATTTACAGAGAAAAGAAATGTGTGAGAAACCCAAAGATGAGGTTCCCTGCTGATGCAAACCCCAAAAAGACATCATAATTTGCAACAGCTGAGGATATAACCCCAGATCTCCCATAAGTTTCTGGGATGTCAGTGTATTTCCACACTTCTGTGAAGAAAAGGGAGAAATGATAAAGGAGTGGAGGATGGAGAAAAGCTGGAGAAAAAAACCAATCTGTTATGTCAAATAAATTGACAGTGTACCTGCATATTTCAACTTCTTCACAGATTTAGGTTTCGTGTGTTGGACATAAATGTGCCACAGATACAGAAATTAGAGGTCAATTGATCCAGTGAGCCTTTACAAGCAAACACAAGAGGGAGGGCATGCATTAACAGAAGATATCTGATCAGAGGTCACAAGACATCATGTACTCCAGAGAAAGTCCATATGCTGTATATAGAAGAGCTGAAATGAAACATAAGCCAATATTAAAAAAGTAATGCAGAATGATTTTACCACTGTGCTGTTCTTTCTGGCTTAGATGGTTCTTTGCTCACAAAAACTTTCACAAAAGAAAAAAAAAAAAAAAAAAAAAAAAAAAAAAAAGATGATGCTTCTTCCATCTTCTGGGCTCATAAAATGTCTCTGACTTTCCCTAGTGTATGTAGAGTTGCTTTTCATGTCTGTAATATGTTGTGTGAAACAAAGGGCCAAGCATGGGGAAACAATATAGTTTTCCTCAGAGGAAACCTCAGAAATGTCCCCTTTTCAAAGGAAAATCAGCATTTCACAGCAACTGGGGGGAAAAAACACTCTTCTCCCCAGCAAGATCAAAAAGGATAATGCAGAGAGAGAAGTACTGAGCTCCACTTTGGCACTAGGCAGCCATGAGACCTCAGTTATCTTCTCAACAGCGAGTTTGAGACTTCACATCTGCAGGGACAGTAGTGCAGAGACAGGCCCTTAAAAAAAACTGAAAAAGAAAGATCTTGAAGAGGAATTGTGGTCTGTTTATCAGCATGTCTGTTGTCAGAGTAAGATTTCAGTGCAAGACTGCTAAAAGGTGTGACAGCTGCAATCAGGTGCTTGGTATTGTCTAGTATTTTGAGAGTTGTGGGACTGACAACTGAGTTAGTTGCTAACTATTAATATGTATTTATATATTTTATTGTAATTTTCTGTGAAATTGTCATTCTACATGGTTAAAAAAGAAAAGCTGTTAAAACTATCTTTTTTATTAAAATAAAGGTTCTGTTATCTTTATAGTCAATGAATTTTAATATAAAATAGAAATATGCATGCTCTATCAAAACATTCCTACACCCACAGACTTAGAGATGCCTGGCAGAGACAGGATTTATACCACAACATTTTTTGCCTAAAGGATTTTTCCTTGTTTAACACAGCCTCCAAATTAACATGCAACTACATATAATCTTCCTTATCAGTACTAAAATGCCCAGTGGGTATCCATTTAGTGAGTTCCTGCTTTTCTTTTGAACTAGGCAAGTCCTAACTCTGCTGAATTAAGATACAAGCATTCCCATTTTCCTCATTCTCCTTCCACAGCTCAGTTCACTTAGGGACTGATGGATAACAATAGCCATGGAGAACTGTGGCTATCAAACATATCTTCCCAGGATACCTGGCCATTCTCACTGGCTTTGCTGTCACTACTCATTGCTTTGAATGTAAAAGACTTCCTGTACTAGAATGCAGCAATCCAGGTAAAGAGCTGTCCCTGTAGAAATAGTTTCAGTAAAGGTTTGTGGAGGTTTATGCTCAAATGTACTTAAAAAGTCATAAAATAAAGCAATACATTGACATACTTATTTTAATCATGTTGTGTGAGGAAAATAAATCTGGAACTTATACTTTTCCCTTTCCTTCAGCTCATTGTATGCTTTGCATTTCCAAAGAGAGAAGATTTCCTGGATGAGGTCAGGGACTGTTTTCTTCCCAAAGACCTATCTCCTGGCATCACTATTTAAAAAAAAAAAGAAAAGAAAAGAAAAAAAACACACAACAAAACAGGATTTATTTTAACTAATATTTCATGCCCTCACAAAGCAGTGTATACCTGAACAGTACTTAGAGATTTCTCCATCCATTCTTCAATCTCTTACAGTGGAGTCCTGTAACACATCTCAGTCCAGTCTTCATATTGATTTCTTGGGTAGATCAAGAAAACAACAAAACTAAACAGTCTGATAAAACTTGTTCATTCTCAGCACTCCTTTAATTAGATGCATGAGATAAAAGAAAAGTAAGTAACAGCACAACAGGAGGGAAAAGAAACTGAACTCCAGAAGAGTTGTGAAATTAAACACAACATGGTAGAGTCCTTCAACATTTCAGTATCTAACAGGACATTTCTCAGTGATGCACAGGGGCTTAGTGACTGTTATTTGGCACAGGCAATGCCCTGTGGGAGCTCTCCATGGCTGCTCCTTCCAACCAACAGTGCAATTCAGTCTCCAGCATGGGAGATCATATGGATGCTCTGTGCCATGTGGACGTTCAGGAACACTGGGCTGAATCTATGCCTGCTGTGGGCATGTTTTCTCTGTTTGCCCAGAGCCTCCTGTGGAAGCAGCAGGTGGTGTTTAAGCTTCTGGTTGCAATGTCCAAGTGTGTCACTCTGCATAAAAACCTGCCGATCTTTTTCATACAGTAGCTGTAGTCAATGCTGAAAAGCTGTTTCTGAAAGGGTATTATGTTCTCAGTGTTCCCCTTCTCAGCCCCCATTTCAAACATCAAGAGGAAGAAAAAAGTAACAAATACATGGGTAAAATTAAGGGTTTGCATCTTCACCTAATGATGTCCAGACTAAGCAATAAATTGTAGAATAAATTTGATGGTATAAACACAAAAGTCAGGGTTTCTTGGCTTTTCTATGAATCTTCATCAAGAAATAAACTTGATCTAAATATTCAAAGCCACTTTGCCAGTACAGATCTTTTTGCCAGTTTGATTGCCTTTAGCAAAATCAATTTGTACACTGTGCACATTTTAATTTAAAATTGTTATTGTCCCCTGATTGCTTTGAGATTCATTTTGTGTCTCAGCAATGAGAGTATTACCAATGTTTTTTATTATGCCTTGAAAAACAACAAATGCCGTCTGTAATATTTTTCTCCATCTTTAGGATGGTCTTCATGCAGTAGGAAGAAAAAAGCTATGAAAGAAGTGAAAAATCTTAAACTAAAGTTGCAGAACGAACATTCTGCACTCATTTCTCATTCAGATGCCTCTGTCTTAATTCAGCTCTTAAAAGGCTGTGAGTTTGGATAATATTGTGGCCTGACACTGAGATAATTATAGAGCAATTCCTGGTTGTGCTGGAGACATCTTATGAAATCTCAGGCATGTCTATTGATATTAGTATGACTGTCTGTGCAATGACAGAAGATACCATTTCCTTTGAACCACTCCCATTCCTGTATATTGCAAATTCCTCTTGGGAAGCCACAATGCTCACTGTGCCCAGAGCATGTGTGTAAATGTGGCATTGCTCTCACTGGGGATTTAGCTGCTACTGAAAATTGGAGGAACAAAAAGTTGTGGGTTTTTATCTGGAACCACAGAGGGATAGTTGCTGTGCCCAAGTGGATACCTGATCTATGTATGTGTTCATGCAATTCCATGGGATTTTATCTCTTTTCAGGGGTAGTGCTGCAACTGTTACAGTTCAAATTTACAAGTGAAGAAAGACTTTGCAGGCAGATTATATTAGACATTGTGATACAGTCTGAAAAAATGTTTGTGTTTCCAAGCATTTTAGGGTTCTCAGACATGTAATAGAAGTAGAGATCTTTAAACCAAGCACAGGTTATGAAGGAGTGGTCAGCCTTTGCAACTGGCTGCCCAGGGCACTGGTTGAATCACTCTCCCTGGAAGTGTTGAACAAACATGTAGATGAGGTGCTTAGGGACTTGGTTTAGAGGTGGGCTTCTCATTGTTAGATTAATGGCTGAACTCAATGATTTTAGAGTTTCCAACCTTCATGATTCTATGGATATTGTAATATTTTTTGTTGTTCAAATAGTCATTGAAAAAGAAAGTGTTTTATTTTAACAAAGCAACCAATCTCAGGTATATTTGCTGCACTTCTCAGTTTTTTTGAAACAGTCTCCAGATGAAGCTGTCGCTTTTTGGGATACAAATATTTTTTTACTCATAATTATACACTACTGGTCTGACCTCCTGGCTCACAGATTTCATCCTGCTCTGTGTAGTTTACTGAGCAATTTACCCTAACTTTAGTAGTTCACTTATCACCAACATTTCAAACTATCCACGATTACCTAAAAAATACATGCTAAAAATCTAGGCATCATCAGATTTTGGACTGAACACTGATGTCCTCTGTACTAGCAGCATTTTAGGACTCATGGTCCTCTCACTCCAAAAAGACAACACTTGCCTCATGCAACGCAGCATTACTGAGACACCTAAAGCAAGCAAACTTTAAAAGCAGAAAACACAGATCCATGTCATGGCAACTGTGTATCAGCAGGAAACTAGATCAGGAGAGAACCTCAGAATCTGCTAATTATAAGTTTATATAAAAGTTGTGTTATAAATTTTACTTTGCTCTGAAGATTTATTGACTAAATATGAAAGCCTTTTCCAATTAGGCTATGAGGATGTGCTGTTTACAGTGACATTTCTGATCTCAGGAAGAACACATCCTACAGAAGCTTAACTGGGAACTGCTTTCTTTTGCAAAGCTCACTCACCATGAAAACATTTCCTTAGAATGCTAAACAGTCATTTTCAATCATCACCCCCTTAATTTAAGTGGTTCAAGGTAACTTTCTTAGCAAAAATTATCATGGCAGAAAAGTGGTGATAATGTCACAGTAAGGTTAAAATCTGCTAGATGATTGACAACTATATTAAATTTGCAAACATCTACTAAAATAAGTTATTTCTATTGTTTGTTTTTAACTTGATGCTTAGTGTTATAGAATTCTGATGCCTGTTGTGGCCTGGAATTTTCTCTTGTTTTGTCAGGCTGCTTAGAGCTGAATGACAAATTGTCTTTCAGATTGTAACAAGAGCCTTACACGATGTTTAAATGTCAAACTCCAAAAGTCACATGGCCAAAGTCACATGCCCAAACTCATTGTCAATTTCTAGACACCTAACCATCTGCTGATTGGATTCTATATCATAGAAATCCTTTCCCTGCATCCTTTGAGTAGGAAATTCTTAACATACATCAATAAGACACAGCTTTTCACATAATACTTCAGTATAGTTCCACCAGAAAACTGCAAAAAGAGGTTACTAAATACCAAAACCCATAATGAAGAGACAGAACTTGAGTACTCATGAGGCCAGGTGTTTGAAAAAGTCCTCCTTTATTTTTTTTAATACAACTAAAATTCACAAGAAGGTTTTGGCCATCAAAAAGGAGTTTAGCTTTAGGCTATAGAAAACTATTGAATTATTACAAATCTCACTAATTCTTTTAGCATTAATATGAGTATTTTCTGAGCAGAAAATTAGTCTATCTGAATATTCTTCTAGAAGTATAATCAAATTACTATCATAACTTATTCTGGTTCATAAGGCAAAAAAAGCAAATTCCTACAGGGTGGAGGACATTTTTTTCCCAGCACTTTATTTTATATTTATATGAAAAAGAGTCATTGCTGTAGAAAAGTTGGTATTTGACAACACTATCAGTCAGAAGAAATATCAAGAAAAAGAGTTGCTTCTGCTTTCTCATGTTTGGGGACATTTGACCAGCAGGAAATTGCTCAGTAAACCAATTAGTGCTGAACTTGGTTACTGATGGGCTTTAAACATTTATTTCTTACATAATGCAGGTTGTACATCACTGACCAGACAAATAATTATATACTAACTGGTTTATAATTAGATTTAAGTAGCTATTGATTTGGTGTATCTGTGCTCAGACATTAAACTCTGGAGCTTTTTACTTTGCTTTAATTTTTCTATATCTCTACAATTTGTTGGTACAGAAAGATTTCCCCAAACAAGCCATTCTGCAACAGGTTCTAAACAGAACTGACTATTTTATTCATAGGTTATGACTTCCCACTTGGTGTCCTTTCTCTGGGACCCACAAACATCCCTCTAGACTGGTCCACCTTCAAGAACCATAGTCTCTCAGTCACTGTGATGAGCAGCAGCTCCAAGAGATGAGCCTACCCCTGCCCAATGAACACCTCAAAGATGATTCACTTATTGAATCCAGAGAGGAATCACTTGTGTACTGTGATTTCCCCTTAGTGTTCTTCTGGAAAATCACACTTCAGAACAGTTTGCAAGCTTGGTTTTGATATTATATACAGCTCTTTTTTGAGGGGAGGAGCAGAGTAGATTTCAACCATGGAACTCTGAACCCTATAGTGGTTTTATTTCAAGTTTTCAGAGGTTGTGATCTATAAAAAAACAGGCTTTGAGTTTGTTAAGTAACAGAAAAATTAAACAGAAAGTATTTGCATAAAAAGAAGATGCTAAAGAAGAGAGAGAAAACTCAGAAAAAAAATGGTACAATTACTTTGAACCTTTTCCATCTCACAAGTTCATCAGATACTTATTGGTCTCAAAGAAAAAACTGTAGCTTTTCAAAAGAGCAAGAAAACATTGAAAAAAATCAATTCTTACAGCCTGCTTAACCCTCAAGAAAGCTGTAGATGCATGAGGAATAGCTGCTTTAAGTTTGGCTCATCTAATATGGAGAAGAGACTGACATCAAAAGTACAAAACTTCAGCAAGGAAGAATTTGGCCATTTCTTTCATATGGTCTTTTCTCAAAAATGCAGGAATCTCATTTTTGCTTAAATTTGAGTCTCATCCCTTCACTGGAAGTTGCATCAATGCCAGTAGGACACTGTCAGTAAATAAGGCCACAAGCATAAGGATGTGACCTTTAGCATTCTGTTTCCTTTGAAATCAATGTTCAAATATGGCTATTCTATTCCCCTCCATTTTCCTATTTTTCTTGCTTCCTCGACAGGTATCACAGGATCCACACCTCTCTCCCTGCTTAGAGAGGCTCCTAAACTAGTCAGCAACACAAGGAGCTTATCATCTCTCATCACCATGGGAAAGTTTAACAGAAACACTACTTTATGCTGTTTCCAACCACAAAACAGTAGTTTATTGTTGTTTTCCTACTTATTTTTGTAGGGTTTTTTCTTTTTTTTTTTTTTTTAAGAGATTCATTCACTATGGAGAGAATGGGCAATATTTAATATATATAGAAGCAGTTGAGCTGAAAAGCAAAAAAATTATTGGCTTCCATACAGAGTTTAATTCTCTCCATCTGCCCAGTATAGCTATGTGGTAATTGTTCTGAAGTGTTGTGAGGCAGTTTAACATTTTCAGGAGGACAGCAGATGAAAATATCATCAATTCTGCTCAATAAAACAAAAATGGGTTGCTATCCATTCTGAGACTGAGTGAGGCTAGTGTTTACTGGGCTGAGATAAGACTTCCCAAACTCTTACCTCCCTGATCATTGCAGGTTAATTGGAACCTGGAGACTGGTGTTTCATCACACTCAAAGACAGAGACAGACAGAGGAGTATGTTTAATAAACTGCACTGGAAGTTTATACACATTTATTTCTATCAGCTTCAGTTTGTAGTAAAGAATAACACAATTTAACCTAGTTGAGGTGAGGATTAATCTAATGCTGTCATACACAATTAGCAAGGCTGAAAATTACTACTCCATTGATTATGGATTTGTGATTTATTTTTTTCCCCTTATTGGAAGCCCAGCCAGGTTTTATGTTGCCCTTGACTGGGCACAACATAAGTCACATTGTGCATGTAGCAGCTCACTTTGCTGCTGGCCTTCCTGGTTCCCTGGAGAACATTTAAATCTGGAGATAAAGGAAGTCAGCTCAGGTGCTGTCCTCCACTACAAATCTTTCAAATGCAGAAAATCATGTTTGCATACATGGGCAGTTAATAAATCCCAGCCCTTGAAACCTATTGACTAAAGCTCCAGAATAGGTAGATCCATTGCTGGTGGCTTATTAAAATAATAAGCTGAAAGGAAATACCTGTCTCAGTGCTGAAGATTTGTGATCTGTCAGCTCTGAGATTTGGCAAGGAGCTAAGAACAGGTTAGGCTAACACTTCCCGTCAGAATGTATTTTATTTTAAGTGGAAAATGTGTTTTCAGTGACTAAAACCAAATACAATTCTACAAATTTCCTGTGTGCTAGGGGAATAGCTCAGGTCTTAAAAAAAAATCTAACAAAAGACTTTTTTTTGATTGCTGGTTTTATTGGTGGGAATAAAATCATATTCCAGGTGCTGATCAGGACTCTGGAAAACAGCTCACAGTCCTGAACTGTGCCACCTATTCATAAGATGCTGTTGGAAAATTAATTTTCCCTTCAAATTCCCTATCCAAATAAAACCAGGAATGTTGATCTTCACTACTTATGGGCTGTTGAATGATAGAAAACACTCCAACACTGGTTACTGTAAAACTGGGGAATATGAAAACAGGACAGTTAAAATTCTTGCCAGACTTATTGGATGTGGAGGATGGTTTTGGTTTTGTTTATAGAACTGCTGTAAGAAAAATTCCCCCAAAAGACATGAAAGAGGGTATCTGGACCTGTAATCCTAAGGCTTCTGAGTACTAGGGTCTCCTGGTGACTCAGTTTTCAAGTTTACAGCCCTGAAAGAGCAGCTAAAGAAAGCTCAGAATTCATATTCCTGATATTTTATTGGCTCTTTTTCCAAAATTAGAGAGATAAATCCCAGCTGCCCTTTGGAAAGCCCTTTCCCAAAGAAGATGACAAGGATTTGCTTTACAGGTGGAGAAGGAGACAATCATGTCCATGTTGGGCATTGACTTATTTTTCTAGAATAGAAAGGATACTTTCCTGTGCATTAAAGAACATGAAAGGTTTTTTTTATCTTAAAATTGAAGAAGAGACAAAACTTGAGTGACTCCAGCAGGAGCTTTTCCAACTCCAGCATCACCAGAAAAGTCCATTTGTCTCTGATTTTACGAATTCCCTAGGGCTGGCTAGTGCAACTCACTTGCAGAAAGGAATACAAAAAGGAGGAACAGCCATTTTTTTTTATTTTCCCATGTTTCTAGAGACACTATTTGGCTGCAACCACCCTTTTTGAGACTTTTTTTTAGCAGCTTATCTCCCTGCCTCTTATGTTGATTTACACTCCCTGGCCATTTCTGTGCACACCATGAGAGAGTTGCTGGAGGCTGCTGTTCACGGGGCATGTCTTATGCTGATGTGAATTGAAAATAATTTAAAATAGTTTTTATTTCTAACTATCAAAGTGAAACAAAAAAATTGTTCTCATGTCATGCTGATATATTTTGTTTTTCCTTCATCTTTAAAAAAACCCCAGAAATAGTTGGTTATCTGTAAACACAGGAACAACTAGTAATGTATCCTATTCCTTTCAGGATAGAATGTCTATGGCACAACCGTTACATGACAAGATCTCGCTGACAAAGCTGTTGGTTATCTTGACTTGTAAAGTTTTCAGTTATCTTGACCCCCTCAAAAGTCCCCAAATTATGACTCTGAAATACTAATCTTGAAAAGGCCATTTCTGTCACCAACTGGGTGGCAATAACATGGTCTAGTGGAGGATGTCCCTGCCAAAACAGGGGGATTGGAACCAGATGGTCTTTAAAGCCCTTTTCAACCTAAACCACTCTACGATTCTGTGTTTCTATAATTCATGTGTCAACCAATTAAAGTGTTCCATGAAAAAGAAGCTCTCAAGGCCCACGGTGGGAAGTCTTGGAGCTCAATCTCTTATCTCACTGAAGACAATACATTAAGTCACTTTTTCTTCATTACCTTCTTTCCCTAGAATAGCACTGTATCATATTATTCACAACTGCATCACGCTCTCCTCCTCTCTGCAGGTACATTGCTTCATTTATAAAATGTCAGTATAGGGTTTTTTGACCTTTTCTATTTTTTTGGAACCAGATTATTCTTTGCATTTTGTTCAAAGCAGCATTTTTGTTAAAGAACAGCCTTCACTAACAAAAGATAGAGAGTAAAGAGATAAAGAAGTTCTTAAGGTGTTTCTACAACCCCAAATTAAAATAAAATATTTGATTTAGAGTCAAATAAAATTTCACCAGCTTTGAAATTAATAGAATATTTTAAATATATATATAATCCAGCTTTAATTTGATCGGATTTTTTTTTCTATGGGATTTTTCTGTCCCCAGTTGACTGGAGGGGATAACACTCTTCCTGTGGAGAATTACAGAGCTTGAAAGCAAGGAATCACCTGGCATATGTCTCCTTTCCACTCACACAGATGGGACCTGCTGCTTACAAGTCCCTTTTGCCTTTCATTCATATGCTGCTATGAAAATATGAACTATGTTTAAAACACTAATGCATCTGATGGACTCTTTATCGAAGGCTTTTCTAAAGCTTTGACAAACTGCCTTTGAAGCAGTTGCCTGAAATGTCAGAATTTCCTTTCACTAAAACTCCCACTTCAGATACACCCCTCCTGTTTCAGAAAATCTCTTTTCACCAATTCCACCCAGATACCAAGAATAACTTACTGAGAAAAGTTATTTTCCCTCATGAAGATCTGACTTGCGATATATTCCACTCTGACAGGTAGTATTTCAGATTTATGTTTATTACTTGTTTCTGGGCAGCAATATTAAGTTACAAACCACAAGTCACTGTGTGCTTCTTTTTTTTTTCCACAGTGAAGAATTAATTAACTTAGTGAAATTTTTTTTTTTTTTATCTCAAACCACATTTGCTTCTATGCATGGGCTTGAAGACAGGAGCTGGTTGAATGTTTTCCCAGCTCTATTAGTCCTGATTTTTTTCTGCTAGAGATGGCTGCTGGGTGTTTGAAGTCCATTGTGCCCATGTTAAACCTAATTCTGCTGTGCTACGGGTTACAGGGTGCCACCAGCAGCCTCTGAGAACAGCCTCTGGATTCTTAAAGCTAGGCTGGCTGTCATCAAAAAGCTCCTTCAAAAAGTTCGATTGCCACTGAGATTTAGGGATGATACCTTCTAAATTTACACCACTCGCTTACTCAGAAATCAGCAATTCCAGCAAAGACTTGCTAATACAGACTTGACACAGAAAGAAAGTTTATAAACTGGGTGTGAATGGATTGCATCTGACACAGCTGTTGTGGTACGGCATTAGAGTTGCTGTTTCCTTTGATCCTCCATCAAATCTGGGATAAAAATGTTCCATCGCTGCTCTTTCCCTTCTCTTTCATTAGTTGACTTGTAAATTCATTTTGAAACATAAACTCATCAGTGATGATTCATATCCTAAACTTATCAGGTCTTGTACTTTAATTAAGACTGCAGTCAATGACATGTAAGCCAAAATGAAACCATTTCCAGCTCCCATCGTTGCACACTACAGGACTAACAGACTCTTTTTTTGGCATTAGGCAAATGGCTATCTGCATATATACGGGGAGAAAACATGCTGAGTAAGAAAGCTTTGCTGTTCCCTACTCACTCTCTCAAACAGAATTGCACTTAAGTCAGAACGAAAAACTACTGAAAGTACTTCAGAAATAAAAGTAACTGCAGTGTATTTCTTCAGTTGAGTTTTTTAAAAGAAATCTATTCTTCTTGTCTTTGATGACACTGTCAACATTTTTTCAATATAAAGCTTCTTTTTTTAATGCTGTGGAGAAAAAAAAAATTATGAGGAGGCAAACAGAAGAGAAAAACCTCTTGTTTCTTTAAGAGATTATTTCCCAAACCTTTCTGGAGCAAATTGGTTCAGTTTGTCCATTTATCATCCTGTCAACCTGTCTTTTGTGTTCTAATTGTGCCACCTGTATAGTTTTTGGTTTTTACAGTTGTCAGTATTCCAAAGACTGAGTTTTGCCATTAATTTGGGGAAAGTGAGTACTCTGTAACATGTAAACTTTGTACTAACACAGCTGAAGAGGGAATAAATGATATTCAGGAATTTATTTCAAAAGAAAAACGTCTCAGAGGTTCTCTTGTTTTCTAAACATCATCTTAACTGGTAGTGTTTAACCAGGTCATGATAAAGTCAGCATAGTGTTTGAAGCTGTGAACTTTGCTCTGAATGATTCTTTCCATTGTACCTTCAAATTTTAGTGCTGCTGCAGATTTTGAACTGTATGCAAACAGTGAATCTAGTGCTTTTTACATATAAGCCTCAGTGTTCTTCTCACATAGGCTGTGATGGAGCCATTTTATTCCTTTCTGATTTACACCACCTTTGGAAAATATTACTGGATTCTCTCAGGAAATAAGAAGACACTGTTTGGTTTTGCAAAGCTTACAATAGCTGTACGAGCTGCCAACAAGACAAAAAGCAGCTTGTGATGCTGAGGATCATTGTACCACCATGTCAAAGCTCAATGCACCCTTATTTTCTGCTTTTGTTGCTAGTTCCCAGCATTAGCTACCCAAGATAAATGGTTTCTACCATTTACCGTGGGGTTCCTTGTACCACCAAAACCAGTAGCAGAATTAGAGAGGTTTTGTAAACCTGCTCTGAGATCAGAGTGTAGTGGTCAGGGACACATGTTCTCCATATCAGGGTAATAACATTCACTGAAACTACATCATGCAATATATAGTTTTAGCAAGTAAATTATTACAACTCATAGGATGGATTATGCTAAGTATGGGATGGGACATTATAATTAAGAGAATACATTATGTTCACTAAGGGGGGGACTGAGGAATGCAAGGTTAGCCCATATTTATGAACATGAGATAGAGGGAACAAAGGGATTGATAAGACAGGTTTCCATCTGGGCTAGGGAATACACAGAAACTGCAAATCTTGTCAAATGCAGGCAGCTTCAGAGATGCTGTGATGGCAGGTGTCTGCACGCTGGATTAAGCCTTATCAAACCAGGGCAGCTCTTTCAACATTCTCCCAAGGCTTTGCAGACATCCCAGACAGACCCCTTGCTGGCAAGCTGGTTTCTGTCCCTTCATCAGAGGAGGAACTCCTGTGGTGGCAGAGGCAACTTAGACACATTCCAGATCTGAACCACAGACCTCATCGTGATGGCAAGTGCTCATTTGTACTGAATGTCATGTTTTGCAAATTCTGCACTCATTTTTGCATGAGGGACAGTGTTCAGTGTAAGTTTGCCATGTACTCTGTACTTGGGCTAGTGGAGGTTGTTTCTCATGTGTTTCCAGTACCAAGGGGTTTTTACTCAGCTTTCCGGTGACAAATAAAAGATTGTTTCTATGTGGAATATTTCATTCCCCCCTTTCAGTGGCAACTCTGTACAGTGACAAATATCCAGGAAGGAGAGATGAGTAACACCCATCCTGCAGCCATTTCACTTCACACCTACTTTATCTGCTTTAAAGAAGAAATTAGAAGAAACCTTATTCCTATTATTTGTATGTGCACAAACACAACATGCAACTAATGACTGGGGACTTTTCTTGCATCAGGAATTCCAATCACTTGTGTTGTAGTAGCTGTGTTGTTGTAGCTGTTGTGTTGTGTTGTAGCTGTGGATTTAAAAGTTTAACTCTCACAATGAAATAGCTAGGGCACACTGACATTGAAATCTTATTTTTTCCATATACGAGATTATTTTTGTGAGCTACTTGGGGGCTAAGAAGTGAAGATTGCAAAATATAAGACGTGATGGAATTAACTTTTTATCTTTAGCACAAAGCTCATGCAATTGGGTATTTTGCCTGTAACTCGGTCCTTTCCCAGTATTTTGATGTGCTTAGAAATTTGGGTCTGTTTTTGGATGAAGGAAATTATTGGCAGAGTCCTGTTATTGAACCACTATGGCCTGAGATGGAAAAAACTGCTTTGGTCATCTGTTCCTTCTCATTGCCAGGCCAGGATTAGTTTTCATTATTGCACATTTGGCTAATGCTTTGTTCTGTTTTTCTTCCTGCCAGACTATGAGTTTTGAGAATTTTTCCTGGGAGATGATTATTCAGGCTAATAAAGCTACAAAATTAAATTAAAATTGAAGCTGTTCAATTGTAAAACACTATGTTTCCCATGGATGTTTATGTGCCTACTGGCTTAAGCTGGGAATGCTTAGGTTTGCCTTTTTTTGGTTTTGAAGTGCACTTAAGTTTTTAAGACAGCAAGTAACCAGATGTCCCTCAGTGTGGGTGCTGCAGATTCTGCCTCATCAATCTGGGCATTGCTCTGTGAGCTGTACTGAGAGCAGCACCAGGATCCCACAGGCTTGTGCTGATCTCACAGAATTATCTCTGCCTGGAAGAACAAACCAATGGTTTGGAGCCAGCTCACCAGGTCACCATTTCAGGCGCAGCCAGGAATTATCACCTGACAGCTTTTTGGCAAGCAAGCCCTCCACAAAATGAACTGATGGACTCAGGCCACTCCAAAGAGGTGTTCATGTTTTAGAAAAATGCCCTCAGATAGCCTGAACCAGTACCAAAAACATACTCAAACCTAACTCAGTATCAAATGCATCTGGCCAGCTATGCATGCCCAGAAAACATTGTTACTTTACTTGACAACTAAAGCCTAGCACATATCCCCTTTCTTGTTATAGATCAGCCAAGCTCAGGGCAAGATGATAAGACAGGAGATCATCCAAGGTTAAGAGGATGAGCTTGGGAGCTCTGACTCATTGCCAGAGAAGACAGAAAGAACTGATATCACTGTCCAACCCAGTTGCTTCAGAACCCCAGTTTCTCCTAGAAGCTGGAATACAGCAGCCAAGGATAAATCCCGAAAATGGAGAGAAACCAAGCAAAAATGGTTTTACTGGAATTTTTCTGCAGTTTGTATTCATACTGTCAGGTACTCACTGACAGATTATGCCCAGGTAAGGGCCTTCAGTTCTCTTCCAATTTTTTTCCCTGTTACAGCCTTGGGACACACCACTGCCAGCATAGCTCACAACCTCATAAGGGCACACAAGCTTCTCCCCCACAACAAGGGGAGCTCTGAGNGAGAGCGCACGCAGGATCAGTCTGGAAGAAAAAAGACAGCACAGAAAGAACCGTGCCTCGCCAATACAGCCTGTGGAGACTTTCCACTGTGCCTTTTGCGACCGGACTTGCCTATCGCACATTGGCCTTTTTAGCCACCAGCGCGCTTGTAGCAAATGTGGGTAGAGCCCTTCCCAAATCTTTGTTCGCGAAGCCTCGTCATGACAACAGCCTTGGGAAAAGCATTGCAGCTTCCCTTCAATCTTCTAGTGGATGTAGGGAACTGAGAAAAGGTGTGACAGTAGGAAGGGATAGGTCATGGTTGTCTTGTTGAAGTCCTGTGCCACTGACCCAAGGGACCCTTGTGTGGACAAATCAGCTCCATGGCTGTATTATCCTAATGCTGGTATTAGATACATAAAACCATAACAGGACCTTTGTAACATCACCCACTGCATTCTCTCAGGACAGAGACTAATCTGTAAAGCATGTTTTGTGTTTCAAAAACTTTTAATAAGACCCTCACTCAGTTCTCTAGTTTTGGACATTGCACATGTAGCATGGAGACAAGATCTCAAGAGAAAGGAGTAGCTGCACCTACCAAGTCTGCAGTCTCTTGGGGAAATTAAGCAGGAAATATAGTTCAGTCACAGTTCCTAATAAAGCAGCCTCTTAATTTTGTCCTTTGATTAAAATGTAAAAGCATCTTCCCAGGAAGTGTCTTACCATGCTCTCGTATTTACAGACCCTGGCAGATGGGAGTTGGGCCACCCATGCTAAGCTGAGGATGAACTTTCTAGCACCTACCTTGACAACAAACAGCTCCAAACACCATTTCCCTATAACCTTGAGGGGAAAGACAAAATTCCTAAAAGATGAGTTATTTGAAGCAGTGTTGTCTAAGTTAAAATTAACTAACTATTTAACAGAAGGACCAAAGGATTAGAGCAAAGAAACTGGATGTTCTGTTACTGTGTCGAGCACGATCGGTGCTTCACAAAATGTCCCTGAGCTCACCAAACCAAGGGCACTCAGGACTGAAGTAGAGCACTCAGCACAGTGAAGGAACAGGCTCTAGAAGTGCTCTTTATTAAGATGATAAACTCCAAAGAAGGTACAAAAGGGGGTATATTTTTTAAAATGCAGAATTCTGAAAAGGTGTGAATAGCTTCATCAAGCAAACACATGAATATTAATATTCATATACTCATTTATAAAGCAATCACTGGTGAATCAAGTTGGTATCTTCAGAGCAGAATGCAAGGATGTTTAGTTTAATTGGGTTTTTTAACTGCTTTACTAATTAGGTTCCACCAAAACAAAGACGCTCACATAGTGGTATTGAGACCTGAATGAGTCAGTTCTGAAAAGACCAAGTATTGTGCTCTATTCTTTTTTATCCTGATTGTGGTGTTATACACAATTGACTAAGTTGGCTCTCTAACACTATTGAAAAGAAGTGAATAACTGCAGAGAATAGGGAATAGACTGTAGATCCTGTCGTGAAACTTTTCAGGTTTGCTCATGACTACTTGATATGCCAAATTATGTCAAAATTAATATCAGTGCACTGGCTGCATATTCAGTGCAAAAAGATCAAGTGAATATCGAATCAAACAGACCAAGTCCAAAGGAGAATACTACATGAAGGTGCTGCATTTGGTACAAGAATCGTAGATTTATACAGGAATGTCTCTCCATGTCTGTTTCAAATAAATATATAAATAAAACAAATTCTTGTGCTGATATTTATGCATCACAGTGTCTTGACACCAGGAGCAATTCTGCTTAAAGCAATTTTCTGGGCCTTTTTCTGTCTTTTCTAAATCACTGAACTGGAAGCTTTTACTCCATGTAAGCTTTACAATAGTTTTCAAAACTGGAGACTTAAAGAAAGATTCATGAATTTTTGCACAGGTATATAAACAAGTTTGCCATTTTAAAAGTGCATGCTGAGTACAAGTGCATGCTGAGATAATTTGCCCAAAGAAAGGTGTTGGAATCTCATGTTAGGCTATTTACAAGAGGGAATTAAATGCCCAGAGCCAGGTTCTGAACATAAACAGCACATGCCTCAAACCAAGGGGAATTTGGACCCGTTCACCTTTGCAAGATACAACTGAGAGGGGACCTTATCCATGCCTATAAGTATCTGAAGGGAGAGTGTCAAGAGGTTGGAGCCAGTCTCTGCTCAGAGGTGCTGAGTAACAGGATGAGAGGCAGAAACTGGTACACAGGAAGTTCCACCCACATATGAGGAAGAACTTCTTTACTGTGCAGGTGACCAAGCACTGGAACAGATTGCCCAGAGAGAGTGTGGAACCTCCCTCACTGGAGATATTCAAGAATCATCTAGACACAATCCCGTGCCATGTTCTTGAGCAGGGAGATTGGACCAGATGAACCACTATGGTCTCTGTCAACATTACCCATCCCGTGATTCTGTGAATTCACGTGTCTGGATCAGGAAAAGCTGTTTAGAGTTGCTGTTCTCAATCATCTCTAAGACAAAATCCAAGCTGTCTTTGTTTGAACTGATGTCTAAAATGTCATCAAGCTGACAGGTGCCCTGGACATGGTTTTGCCTTCCAGTACAGCTCTGGCATATACAAGGGTGCCTCCATAGCCAGGGTCTTATGTAGTCCCATAAGTATGCTTAGACTGTGTCTACCAAACACTGGAAGCAGGTCCTCTCAGATGACTAGAAGAGGCATTGTTACAGTTCCCATCTCAGTGTCATACAGAAGCTCATCAAGGATCAAGAAGACCATGGTCTGGAAGAATTTTCACGTGTAACTTTACCTCTGAGAAAGATCCTTTCACTCAGTGGTCCTGGCCCCTGTTCCAAGGGCTTACTCATTTTGGGTATGGCACTAGGAACTGAAATTGGAGCCAAAAGTTCATTACTCCCACCAGAGTAGAAGAGAAATTTAACTTGGTTAACTAAAGAGAAGGCATAGGACACATAAAATGTGGAAGAGGCCTGGTCACACCTGCAATTTGGAACAGGCTCCCAAGAGTAGCAGTCACAGTACTAAGTCTGCCAGAGTTCAAGAAGTGTTTGGACAATGCTTTCAGGCACATGGTGTGATTATGGGGGCTGTCCTGTGCAGGGCCAGGAACTGGACTCAGTGATCTTTGGGGGTCCCTTCCAACTCATGCTATTCTATAATTCTATAAATCTGTCTGATTCAAACCCTTACATAATGTAAAAGCTTAACCTGTTCAGTCGTTGGAGGTCTTGATGTTACCCCAGGAAAAAAGGTAGAATTTTACCACTCAAGTACACCATGAGGTGCAGGTTTTTCTTTCTCATATGTTGTTTTGCTTTGCTTTCTCTCCTATAATAGATTTGCCTCTGAATCCTGAGAGAGGAATTACGGAGCATTGCAAGGTGTAAATCACAGAAGAATCTTCACTGAGGATTGCTAAATAAAAGCTCAAAGACCTTTCCTTAATGCATCCTATTGAATAAGTTTAAGAGACCTCTGCACAGCACACTGACCTCTGTGACTTTTGTTCCTGGACATCTAACAATACCCAAGCTTTCTGTGAATTCTGAATGCCAAATAATGCAGTAAGGAGGAAAGTGTCTTACACAGAGATACCTAAAAACCCAGTAATATGGTAATCAAGTTCTCCCTTCTGAACCCATCCACCTTTTCTGTAATCTTAACTAGAGCCAAAAACTAGCAGTGCTTCCTTCAGTAAAATAAAATAACAGTTGTTGATAAAATAGGTCCCTAAGAAACAATTCTGTTCACTTTCCAGACTGCAATCTGCAATTAAATTCAGGCTGTGATGATGGGTAGAAAGCTGTATGCACTTAAGCACTTTCATTTATAATAGTTAGAAAAAGGTAGAATAATTGCTCTTGATAACAGACTGTCTCGAGAGGTGGGATGTGTGTGCATTTGCCTCTCAAGAGGGTGGGAAGATCTTAGTTTCACCTGAATGATTCAGTGATATCTGTGAAGAAGATAGGAGCAAAGACAACTAGTTTCTCAAATCAGGAGAGATTTCAGAGCGTGGGCTTTATGGCAAGGAGGAGGTTGTATTTTCAGTAGGAAGGAAGCAGAGTCTCCAGGTCTTTATATCTGACCTGTACACTTTTGAGCTTCTCTTCCTCTCTCTTGCTTCATTGAAAGATTTGTATTCTGTAGCAGTCATGTAAAGAGCCTAACTTTCCTTTGGCCCTTGCCCGTGTTTAAGCTATTGAAGAGCAGAAGAAAGGGGAGGTCTGGATCTAAAAGGTTTGAGAACAACCATGTTGAATACATCAGGTTTAATCAAAAGGTTTAATCAAAAATCACAAGGCTTTGTTCTATTGACTTCACTGAATATGAGATCAGATGCCACCTGAAATAGTGCACTAGGACTCCCAGAATAAATTGTCCCACTATTCTTTCCAGAATTTATGCAGTATTTTAAGAGCACTAAAGAAAGGTGACCCAGAAAGCCTAGTAAAGAATATCACTGCATAAGAAAAGATAAAACAGAAGCACATCCTCAGCTGAGTATTGTTTAATTAGATGAAACCCAAGATATATTGGCTATCATTTAAAAGATACTCTGCACACTGAGAGATGAGGAGGCAATTTAAAAACTCATTGTTTGCAAATGAAAATGTAAGAAAAAGAAAGGCATGTAAGCGAAGCCTTGTGCTGCATTAGGAAGTTTAAACAAGGCAAGTAATCTAAATTTGGATTAAAAATCATGACACTGAGATAATTCTTATATTTGAAAAATGCAATATACTTGAAAGAGGGTGGAATTTAAAGATCTAATATTTACTAATAAGAATGTAAGAGCTTATGAGTACTAAACAGCTGAGAGAAATTTGGGAATGAAAGACATCTTAGTTGTAGAAGTGGGGAAATATCTGTAAAAATAAGTCAGTATTATTATACTTTATACTTCCTGTGGTATGATTCAGGAATTGGGAAAATAATTTCCCCAAAAGAAGTGACATATAATTAGTAGGATATAGTAGGAAATTTAATTGCATGGGGCTACAGTGACTTTTTTCCATGGGAGGTGAAATTACTGACGTGTTTTGTGAAAGCAGTATAAGAACTTTTTTTAATTTCCTGAACTTATTAACAAAAAAGGTTGGGGAATGATTAAAAAAGAAAAGAGAGTTTTCTCAGGAATTCACATTGAAGTTTTTGGATCTGTGTGTTCCTGAAATAGAAAAGAAAGATGTTCAGAAAAAAGCAAGGGAGACATTAAATAGGATTAAAGTTTATTTTTGAAACTGACTTTATTAATGAAAGGTCACAGCATCAGTATGAATAATTCACTCCTCAGAGATCTGCCATTTCATCTGGCATGAAAAGCCCATTGCACAGCCAAGCCTCTCCCAAGTGTGCCCAACATATGGGACAGCAGTTGAAAGTGTTCTTAAAAATAATTCTACTGAAGAGATGCCCTTTGGTGGAGTGATCTACCGTCACAGCTGTGATAGTGGGGTTTCATCGCTGGTTTCACAGAGATCAAATACCCAGAACTTGTTAAGAAAAAGAGTGTTCTTCCAGACTCATACATCTCAGTGCAATTAACATCTGAGTTTCTATTTCAATTACAGAGATTTTATAGAGTGTGATATGAAGAGTTTCTACCCACATTCTGAAGGGTTAGAAGGTCAGGGTTGTATGACTAAAACAAAAACATGACAAAAACTGATGTGAAGGTTGTAGCCAAAGCAGTGGTGGGTGGCCACCCTTGGGCCATCTCCCTTAGCTTCCTGGTTACAGTGGACAGCAATTTTTTTCAGAGAAGAAAGGTCTCTGGCAGAGGCAGAAAAGGAATGAAAATAATTGAAACAGAGTGAACTGGAGCTCTGCAGGTGGACAGCTCAGCTCAAGGAATTGTGTACAGACAGCAATCCTCAGGTTCCCTGCCTCTGTCACAAAGAGAGGGCACAGTGCAGTGCCTCCCTTCTTCCTGCTGCGATACAACGGCCAACTGGCAGCAAACAACTTCCCCTTTGGCAGCACGTGCTTTGCTTCGGTTGATTTTTGTGACTGGCAGCCTGCAAACACAGCGGATGCTCATGTTCACAGTGGTATTATAAGCTTCCTCCTTCCAATCCATTAAGCATGGTCTGTGACAACACGCACACCACAGCTTCTTATACAAATACGTGTAATCCATCAAACAATTCAAAAAAAGTAGAAAACTCTTCAAAGTTTGTAAAACTGACTTATAAACCCTGTTTGCTTTGTGGAATATGCACAGAAGGCAAGTTAACTCAACAGTTGAAAGCACACCATAAATTACATATGGATCAAAGCAGATGTGGATGTACAAAAGCAAACAAGCCCTCCCTTCCCCCAAAACAGAGATGAGGATTATACTTGAAAGCAGTAGAGCATCCAACAGTATGTCATGGGTTATGGAGTTGGATCTAAAGTATTGGAATGTATGTTCTTTGGGATAAAGGGGATTCAGAAATTTTTCATTATCATTAATCTCCCAAAAGCATGTCTAAGAGAAAAATAGCAGTCAGTAGCTAATTGGACAGCTATTTTAAAAAAAGCAAAATTCATGTTCCTCTTTTTTTTTTTTTTTCCTGTAGTATTAATAAATATGAAATGTGCCAGACAGCAGGGGCTGGTGATGGAAGCTCTCTATTTACAGAGCAAACGCAGCCTCATGTGCGCCTGTGCCAGGCTAGACAGTTGTTTAGCCATCCTCCAGTATGGCCCTTGTCAAATTTAAAAAAAAAGATTAATTTTAGGAACATCTGCTAAACAGAAAGTGTGGTCTTAAAACCCTCTTCAGAAGAGCAGCAACAACTTGAGGTAGCACTACTGTCTGTACCTGAAAATGTAGAAGTAAACTGGTAGCAACACCCTCTAGAGTGATCTTTCCCAAGCCTGCTAATTCCTATCATTTTCTAAAACACTGCTCCTTTTAAAGAAAATAGCTCTCCTCCATCCCAGATGAATGATCTAATTCATATGTTTGTGGTCCCAAAGGTTTCAGGCCAAAACATCCGAAAGTTCAGAAGGTCTGACAGATCTATTGGACACGTCAGCAAGTCTTTGTCTTCAGATGCTGTGAAGTCAATATTGTTTCATGGAGCAGGTTGTGGAGGTCTCACTTATCACAGCCACCACTGCTGGGAACCACTGGAAGCACTGATCCTTGATGGACAATTCCCAGGAATCTGCATTCACAGGCACCCACCACATTCCTTGAGAATGGCACACTCTACCTTATGTCTGCCTATCCTACATAATGAGAGCCTTACTCTCTTGATTCAACCAGTCATATGTGTAAGTGTTGCTATGAAAGACAAAAAGCCTACTTCTATTCCTCTTTCATACAAGCATAAGCACAAAAGTGCATGAACAGACCATAAAGTTGATTTTTTTTTTTTCCTAATACATAGCAAGAGTCTGGCTGTTTTTTGCCCCCAAGGAGTTCACTGTCTAAGGGTCATAGCCTGTATCTTAAGGTGACACTTCTGATGAAGAGATGACAGAAGCACATCTAAGTAATGTCTTTTATTTAGATTGTACTACAACAATATAAGCATTATCATCTCACTATTTAAAAATGTCTGTATTTGTGTACATAATGTCTGTATATCTATTTAAACCAATTGGAAAATTACGTCTGAAAATCAGGTTTCTTTTCTCTGCTTGAGCCTGGACAATGCAGAAAGGTCATTGGGTTAATTAATATGCCCCAAAATTCATTAGCGTCTCCTGCAATAAACTGTGAGGCATCCACAGATCTGCATGCTGTAGTTATTTTACTACTTTATTGCAAGAAACTGCAATGAGAAAAATTTGGAGAAATTAATGAGAACACAAGTTGAAATACAAGCTTCATACCCAGGAGATAACACTAATCAAAGCCTCATAATTATCTGTTTGATACTGCTAAGTCTTAATTGCACCCAAGTCCATGCCTGTTCTTCAGGATTTGCTGAGCATCTTGCAGAGCTGAAATCCTCTTGAAAAGCTTTAGAGACTGAATTTCACATCCTTGTTGCTAATTTCAGTGGCTCTGATTGTGAAGTAAGGTGTGGTGTGAATGAGCTATTTATGCTGTTTTAGATGAAGGAACATCTGAAAGAGACTTGGGCATAATTTTGCATTAAGGTTGTTTGTACCTTCCGTGGCAACTGCTCTAAAGATCATCTCTAGTAGGCAATCTCATCTTTACAGAAACTGCTCAAAGGTATCTTTCTGCAATTCACATTGTAATTTTCTTTGATCTTTATTTTCTTTTCCCCTAGAGTGGATTGCCAAAGACAGATATACTTGTTAAAAAAATGTGCTAAGAAAAATCTAACTCGAATGAGGACACTTACTTCTCTGAATGAAGTGTTAGCAGGACAACATATCAAAACCCACTAACTTCCCTATTTTCCAGTTCTTCAAAATGGCTCAAAACATCGTCGGTGACAAATTACTGAGCTTGACTCTAAAATTTATTAGATGAAAATAAGAAATTCTCTTACAAACCTTGGTCCGCATTTTTTCAAGAAATTAGAGGCACAGTTTTGCCACAAGTAGCATAAACATGATTGGATAATGTGCTGTCCTGCAGTTATACATAATATTAAGTTTGCTTTTAAAACCTTGGCATGAATTATATTTAGCTATTAACCTTGAAATAAAAATAAAACAAACAAAAAAAAAAATAAATCTAGCATTGCATCACAAAATCAGTGGCTGCAAAAACTTTTTGCACCAATTACTCAGATTCTCACAAATGAGGACTGGACAGGACTGTTTGATCTGTTAGCTTGACCTAATCCTACTTTCAGTCTCCTTTCACTCTTTCACTTCTATGCTGAGCTCACTAATTCACCTAAACAGTAACTTTCAGGAAATTTACTTTTCTTGAATTGAAGATATCACAGCCAGAACATCCAGCTGGCCTTGATGATCAAATTTGTTTTCACTATGGATTTCTTTGGCATCAAATCCCAGCTATTAGGCTATCTGTGGGGAACCAACCTAGTTATCCTGTGTAGATGGTGGAGGCAAAAATATTTCCATCGTGCCCCCACTCTGTTTTATTTAAAACTGGGACACGAACCCAATATTCGTAGTGTGTGAGGAAATGGATTACCCAGAAGGCAATATCCAGGGAAGGTGACATAATGGTCCTTATTCAGCCTGTTACAATTATATCCACCCAAAGGAGGCACAAAAATTGATTCAATTAGTATAGCATAATTTAGACCAAGCCTGATAGTTTCTAAGCTGCAAGTACTGGGCTGAGCCCATGTCAGGCATTCTCTGTGGCCCTTTTCTACACAATCAGCTCAGAAACACTGAGGACTGAAGAGCTGAGGTGTCACAGTGTGTTTTGCTGTCCCTTGATGAGAAGCAAGCAGGAAGGTGCTCAAGGGCCACCTGAGAGCTGCGACCATCTGATCAAGGATAGGAGTAGGTCCTTCTGTTAGGAGCTGGAGTTCGTCACTAGAAACAGTGGTGTCTTTCTCTTGTTCTTGTAGACATTTAAAAAATGTTTATAGAGTAGCTGTGCTTTGGCTGATGTTATGGAGAACAAGAGCCTTTCCTGGTAAATATCACTGCAAAATCCCCCCCATCCCCAAGGCAGCGCAGCTATCACTTCAATAGAGATGATGGAGAAGCAACCCAAGGTGAAAGAACAAAGTGCCAGAAAACATCTCTCCAAACCAACACAAAATGAAAGGAAAACTCCCTCAACTCCCTGAGATTGACTGGGCATCACTTTAAGTCCACTGATTTCAATTAGTACCCTGGAACTAATTTCTCCTCTAATCTGCAGCATACCTCAGCTCCCTTCCTGGTTTATTGGGCCCCTTTCCTTTGACTGCAATTTTTTCTGGCTGTGGGCCAGAGGGAACATTAAGCACCTGAATTTCCAGATTTAATTACAGTGTTTAAATAATGATACAGAGCATCGATTCCATTTACTCACAATGGCACAAACCAGTTTTGAGTATTTAACACCTGGGGCACTTCCTGTCTCACTGCTCCCTGTTTAATCACTTTCTGCCAATTAGAAAAATCCCTGAGAGGCTGGTCTGCTTTCTACCTCAGGCACTACAGCAGCTTTTATTTAGTGTTTTTGTCCCAGTGAGAAAGATTTGCTTGAAATTAAGTAGATGGTGTATTTGACTCTTTATATTTCACACCTATAATTGCTTGGACACTTGCATAGTCTGACCTGAGTTTATGACCAGTGCATTTATAAACTCTTTTTGCTGATCTGGTTGCACAAAAGGACTCTGAGGTGGGGATTTGTGGGTCTTTGCAGACAAAATAATGTCCAGAGGGCTCAGAGCATAGTCTGATGCAGGACAGTCGTATGTTTCATACCAGGAGTCCCAGTTCCCAAGTACATTGCACCATCACAGCCCCAGGATCCTGCCTGCAGGTGTCTGCTGTTGGCAGCTGGTGAGGTGCTCTCTATTCCCATGTCCTTTGAGGCCACACATGTCCTGAATTCTGGGCAGCTGCTTGAGGAGCTGGCCTGGCCTGGGATAACCTGAAAGCTGTCCTCTTTCTGCTTTCAGAGTATTTCCACCTAACTCCAGGGAAAAGCCATCCCAGAGCTACAGACAACAGCAATGACTCAGCACACCTATGCCACAGACCTTGGAGCTTTCTGGTTCAATAAAACCAAGCAGGATGCTTATTACCGTGCTCACACTTTCCCCAAGGCTCAGGCCAGCTGAAATCCCTTGTCATGTTTCTTTACAACACCAGCAAATCCTTCCCTCCCTCTCTACCCTGGGACCAAATCATCCTGCATGCAGCAGCAAGTCCTCTACTCATTCTTCCCCCTCATATCTGACTGATGTTGTATACAGTCACTCCCAAAGATCATCCACAAAGAGGGTCTTTCTGTGCCATACTTTTCCCCCCTCCCTCTCTTGGCATTTTGCTTCCTGTGCCTTGCCGGTGCTCACACACCCCCAGGGAAGCAGAAGGATCCTGCCTTGGGTTGAACCACTTGGGCAGCACACAGGGAATTTTGGTTTGTCCCTTCTGCTCTTGAAGTCCATGGCAAAGGTCTCTTAAATATGGACACAGCAAGGTTGTACTTGTACTTTATCCATGTGCCAGTACTGCCAATGAGAGGTTGGGAGCCAAAAAACATACAGGAACTGGGAGGGGAAGGCAGATACAAATGTATTTAAATTTCTGACTTTTCCTTCTTGGGACTTAAGTGGTAGGGATTCTTGCCTAGGTTTCCTGTACTGACACGACCAAACAATCCTCTTTATGTTCTCTGTGTCACGTTTGTTCAGTCACTCTCCTAGAACAGGATAATGTTGCAGCTTCTTTGAATTGATTAAGAGCAGCTTTACATTAATAAGTGTCCTCTTGACAGCCCTTAATGCTGATTTGTTATGCTGCTGCAGCAGCATTCCCAACACTGCACCCAGTCAAGAACAACCCACCTCTTCTGCCCTGGCTGTTTCCCAGCCCAGCAGAAGACAAGCCTCTTCCCTCACCCTTTGCAGTTGCAAATAATGTCACATCCAGGCTGACACTGCCCTGACAGCACTCGGTGCACCCACCTGGGAGATGGTTTTCCTCCTGCTCACTGTTCCATCCACCATCCATGAGTTCCTGCTGCCATAGAGCCTCACAAAAAGACTGATTTGCTCACCTGCACCCCAGGGATGGATTTACTCACTACAGACATCATTTCTTCTTTCTGTCCTTACCTCCTCCAAGATCCATTAGAGCAGCCCATAACCCAGAGTGTAGGATTGCTTTGTACGAATGCAGTGTTCCAAAATGTAGTTAGAGTGTAGATGAACACCAGATAAACCTGGTGTTTATTCAAGATATGCTGCTACTAGCTGAGAAAGGCCAAAAAGGCCAAGGGAACCATGATAAGCTCGGGATGAGAAAGTAAAAATCATGAGATAGACAATTAGCAATAACAAGACATAGTGAGTGAAGCTGCCAACCAATCATGGTCTGAATAGGAACGTGTGAACAGCTCGTGCTTGTAACATGCAGCCTATAGTAGCAAGCTACTGCTCATGGACAGATATAGAAAGTGTATAAATATGGGAACTTTCTTTAATAAAATGGCTTCTCTGATCATCATATTGGTGCGTGTGGAGTTGTCCAGGCTCGCAAGGAGATTCGGAAACCTGGCACCAGAGAATGTGCCATACAGCTGCAGACTGCTTGAGATCTCATTAGCCTCTCCTTGCAATAACCCTCATGCTTCTATTTAATCCTTCGGAATGCCTGCAAGTTTGCTCTTATCCTTAATAACTCCTAGTTGTTTCTTCTACTGAGTGAGTTCCCTGTGCTCCCTTTGACTCAGCAGCAGGAGCAGAGGGGGCCTGCAGAGCTTCTTGGATGTGATCATGACCCCTTGATCAGAAGTTCTGCACCTCACATGAGGAGAAGGAAATTCCTGTCAGATCCAGCTGATCATTTTTCTGTTGAAAATGTCTTAGCAGACCATCTCTTAAATAGGTCCAGTTATATCAGTCTGGTGTAGGTTATTCAGCTGCCCCTATCAATTTTTCCTGAGTTTTTCTGTTGTCTAAGACATTGGAATTACAGTGTTATCTCTAAGATGAGACAGATCTTCTGAGATCTGCATTTTTTGGGCCATTCCATCTACATCACAGATCTGCAATAAACCATGAAATGTACATGCTGACATCGTGTCTAAATTCCTTATACCACATTATATCTTAGTCACCAAAAACACCTTCTTGATGATATGGCATTTTCCTCTTCTGAAGCTGAATTCCCATCTTCCCCTTTATGAGCTGTTCCCTGGTTTTCACACCAGAAAGGTCTGGAGGCAGTAAAGTGCTTTATGAGGTGTTTTTTTTCCTATGTAACTACTTGCATTTGCAATAAGACTTTTAGTTCTCACATATAAATATTAGCAGAAAGGTAGTGGGGAAAGCCATAATCTCAAGCTTGCTTTGTAGCCTTAATCACCTCTTTAGGCACTGCCTTCCTAAGAATAACACTTATTTATTTGTTTGTTTGTCTTTTCTAAATTATAGTTTTGTACTGATGCTGCCATTCTTCTTGTGCAAATACTATCAGAACAAAGAAGGTGTAAAATGTTCCCTTTCACTTGAGGGCTTTTTATGTTCACTTACCACGCAGATGTGAATGGCTATACAAGGAGCACCATCTGGAGAGTCATGGGCAAATGTCCATTCCTCCTCCTCCTCCTTCCCAGGGCAGCTCTCCAACCTGAATTGATGGAGGGTTGTCACAATGAGTCTGAGGTGTGAACAAGCCCTTCATCTGTGGAGCCTTGAATCTCAAGATTAATGCAGGTGGAGGAAAAAACTTTTCCCAAAAGGCTTTGACACGCTCACATCATTTTTAAACGCAATTACTTCAACGCTACGTTCCACTCAGTATATTTCCATGAGCAAGTGGTCTATCTTTAGTTTAAAGAGAGGCTGTTTATCGCATGTAATATGAGGCTCAAACTTTACAGATGAAGGCTACAGACCATGGCTAGAAGTTGTAATTGTCTTTCATCTCTGAGCTCATTTGCCATCTCTGCTGTACATGGAGCATATGGAGAAAATCACAGAGGTCCAATTCCATGGGGCAACCTGCAGTGAGTGAGTTACAGCTCCATACTGCAATTTCTCACAAGTTTTTTGCTGGAAAACTTCCCCAGAATATAAAAAAGCATAAAACATCAGACTCATCTATTAGCTTTGAAAAACAGAAGGCACAGACACAGCGAACGAAAGCTGGAATATGTGCATACATTCAAGGCCTCTAGAGGAACAGGCATGGAGGACTGCTGGGAATCAAATTAGGGTCAGGAAAGATCTGATAAAAATCTGTGGTCTTGGGAGGACAGAAGGGACACATATATTGAGGAAACTTGCATTTTATTCAGGAAATATTTTATTTTTCTCCTTCATCATTCTTCTTTCCTCCCAATGTATTCATTCTGCCTGGTCTGTGAGATTATATGTTGAACAGGAATTGTCACAGGGGGTCAGTTCCCCAGCTCTTCACTCTTACAATGACCCCTTACACTGAAGGGCTATTTTGGTTGGAGGAGAAGCTTGTGCACTTGGTCTTTGTATGGGCTTTATCTGGAGAAATTTGCTGTTTTGGGTGGTTAGAGAGAGGTTTTCAACTGAGACAAAGGTGGGATTTTATCTGCTCATTTTTAAGATTTCTTTTTTTTTTACATTACGAAAAGGGCAAACTGATTTGTTTCCAAATACGTGAAGATTTTTATTATTGTTCATATTTCAAATTAATTTTGTGGAGGCTCACAAATTTCATATGAGGATAGATCCCCTGGGTTTTAAAGTGATGACACAACCAGCCAAAATAGCAGGCACAGAAACATGGAAAGCCAGAATACAAACAACAGGCTATGGAGGCTACATTCATAAAACAAAATGAGGCAATAAACCAAAAAGAAACATTCTCTGGGGTTGGCTATTTCACTTCTGGTGACTTCAGCCAAAATATATAGACAGATGCAATCTTTTGCTATGTAAGGTTTTTTCAGATAATAAATATAAGCACTGCCACCCTCTCTGGAATTGTTTGCTTTCTTTGAGGGATCTAGGAAAAAACCACCTTCCTGGGAAATATTTAAAACAGAAGCAATTTGCTATTGTAGAGAAACTAGTAATAATCACTTTTTTTCTCAGTCTTCCAGAGCACTCTAGTGACTAGTAAATTTTTCTTTAACTCAGCAACAAAAGAATTGCTCATGTGGGAGGCCAGAGGTGAAAGGTTTTCTACTGCATGGGCTTGACATGGACCATTGCAGCTTGTCCTAACACAAAGTTTAAAACTAGATGCCTGTTTTTAACTGGTCAGTGAGTTAGATCACTATCCTCTGCTATATGTGCAACGCTTCTCAAATCCTAAATTGCTCAGAACAGTAGTTAAACACTACCCCATCTTTGATATGTCTGTCAAACCGACAAGATTGAAGGCAGACGTTTGCAGTGATCCTACAGCACTCTGCTGTGCTTGGGTCTTTTTTTCATTATAGTGCTTAGGCCACAGAAAAATAATCTCCTTAGAGATATTGCTGCACACATAATGAAAAAAGGAACCTTTGATACGAATTTATGTGCTTTATTGTACCCCCCCTGGAGTACTTCATAAAGCTCTGGGGCCCCCAGTGTCATGCCAGAGATGCAGAACTGATGTTGATCACATTTATAGAATGGGAATGATTTAAAACTGTAAGGGCACCACTCAGAAGCCCCTGTGCCAGGGTGCTATGTCCCTTTATGATGAGGTTCCAGACTGCGGAGTCAGAGTGGCTAGGACAGGTCTGAGGATGCCAAGGTAGCCCACTTGACCACAAGTCACTCTGATGTCCTGCACTATTGGGAGTTTCCTCAGATTGGCAAGGACACGGCGGTCATCTAAGTGAGTAACCGAAGTGTGGTAAACCTGTTTCAGATCATCCTATGTGGAGAAGGGATGAAGTCTTCTAGCTAGCCAGGATACGATGGAAACTAAAATCAGTGATGGTCCTGGGAGTCCAGCTGGGTATTACACCCCTGCAAGGTGTAATGTGCTCCTCCAGACAGGGATAGCTTCCTTCTACTGTTTTCTATTGTCATATAGGGATTCCCCACATAAAGTCTAGATTGTCACACTCTATAAGATTGAATACTTCTATATATGACCGAAAAGACCATCCAAGGCATGAATTCTCTGACTACATGGGGAGAGACGATTTAGCTGTAAAGGGTCTGGAAAGGACAACGTGCCAAATATTAGCATAGTCTGTGTAAGCCCCTAGTTTAGACTGCAAGGACATCACTTCTCCCAGGGGAAAACTTGTTTTGTTTGGCATTATAAAGCAAAAAAAGTAAAAAATAGAAATGCCTTATATGTCACTGTAGTTCATAATTGTTGCACTGAGAGTTCAGATGTCATCTATGATGGAAACACCTTCTCTCTTCATTCTGATAATGGGAAATATCTTCTTACTCTCACCTGGTGTCAGGAAAAGTTACGATAAATAGTGCACTCCTATCTAGGATGTCTTCATGCAACTATTCTGCAACCACAAGCCATCTAGACTTGCATTTCAGCAGATCAGCACCTAGAAGAGAGCAGGCTTATCTTTGTCCATGGATAACACTAAACAGCAACTTAGTCAGGTAAAATTTACTTATTTCACATTTAATCCAGTACGGAGATATGGTATACAGGAAAGTTAAGACAGTATTCTAAATAAGAGAGAGTACATTGGAAGATGTCTACACTATTCCAATCATGCCTTTATCTTGCAGACTCTCTGGCATAATTAAAATTTGTTGGACTATTTATAGCTAATATTAGGTCTGGATGAACATTAGTCTATTAATTAGGTTTTCCCACCAGATAAGCTGTCCTCCGTGGTTACTGCTATGTAAACATCACAATGCTGTTTCCCAGTGTAGGCTGCAGTATGTAGACATTCAACCACTACTGGTATCTGAAACAATTACTTCACATACCAAAGAGTAATGAAGGAATTATGTTTTTCCCCCTAGCTGTAACCAACAAAATCAAGAGAGATCAAAGGAAGGCTTTTTCGCAGATGTCACACTCCATTTCCACTTCATTTCCCCTTGCTGGGTTTGACTGATGCTCCCAACCAAGGAAAAGAGCCTTGTGTTTTTCTGAACTGATTTTCTTTCTCAAGTGTAAACAAGCAGAGATGTGTAGGTTGGGTAGCACAGGAAGCCAAAGAGCTAAAATCAAATTAAGGATGTCAGAATTGAACACACTCCAGAGTCCTGTGGGAATGATAAAAGCATCAACATCTCTGAGGATGGCCACCCACACTGGTGGTCTGATAAAAATCCAAAGAGATGGGCTATGTGTGGCAACCCTATATATAGCATGTTGCAAGTATAAACAGCATATTTTGTTCTCTCTCCTGGTCAGGTTCAAGCTCAGCCCTAATCCTGATGCTGCCCTGCAAGCAGGGTGAGAGGGGCTGCCTTCCAGCAAAGCACAAAAGAGAAGGGCACTAAGGAGCTTTTAAGTACAGACATTTCTCTTTGGTCTGGACATTTGAGGTATCCAAGTCCACATATCCCATGCATTTGCACAGGACATCATGTTAAAGTATAATGACATTTCAGTTTTTAAGGAGACACATCCCTTGTTCCTTGATTCTCAATTGCAACTCCACATCTTTTACCCTTCTGATTCTCTCCCACACCCCACTGGGAGGAAGTAAACAAATGTCTGTGTGGTGCTTAATTGACAGCTGGGGTTAAATCACAATAGTCCTTCTTGGGACACAATGTGGTGCTCTAAGTTGGAATGTGCTAGATCAAATTTATAGCTGTTCTTGTTCTTTACCTGTTAATCAGCAGGCCTCTGTGCTTGCTATGGGGTTTGATTGCCTGACTGTAAATTAGTCTTGTGCTCATTAGTGGTTGCTTTTTGGCTTTGCTGCTTGTTGAGGTCTTTTCAGCTCCTCAACACACCCCACCAGTAAGGGGGCTGGGGGTGCACAAGGAGTTGGGAGGGGACACAGCTGGGACAGCTGATCCCAACTGATCCAAGGAATGTTCCAGACCATACAGTATCTTACTCAGCATATAAAGCTGGGGAAGAAGGAAGGGGGGATGTTCAGACTGATGGCATTTCTTTTTCCAAGTCACCATTAAGTGTGAGGGACCCCAGCCTGCCCGCCCATGGGAAGTGGTGAATAAATTCCATGTTTTGATTTGCTTGCATGCGTGGCTTTGGATCTACCTATTAAACTGGTGTTTATCTCAAGCCATGAGTTTTCTCACTTTTACCCTTCTAATTTTTTCTCCCATCCCACTGGTGGGGAGCGAGTGAGCGGCTGTGTGTCGCTTAGCTGTCAGCTGGGGTTAAACCACACAACACCATTTTTGTCAAATGCCCTATTGCTTGGTTTAAAATTATGGCTGGAGGGAGCAGTGGGCCTGCTGTTAGCCTAGTGATGAGTGTACGCCTCCAAGGGAATGCAAATTGAGGTTCACAGTTCCCTCCAGCTGAGATGATTCTGCCCTGTGCTCCTCACAGCCCTGTCGTTATTCCACCACAGTCCTCCTGCCACTCCTGCTCGGATGAAGCTCAAGATGCCAAGGCTGGTGGCTGCTCAGAGGAAGAACAGGTAGAGCTGAGTCCTTGTCTCTTGTGGAGCCCATTGAATAAGAGTCTTGTTGAGACAACAGTGCGGGTTACTAACACCTCTCAAAAAAGTTAATTCCACCTTATTGACAGCACCTAGAGTAGTGGCAAGAGTAACCACTAAATAACATAGAATGTAATATTAATATCAGTTAACTAGGAAAACAGCATTAACATACAGGAATTCAATTTAGATTATGTGCTACTTGGTGACTGAAGGGCAAGAAAAGGGTAAATGTGCATTAGATCATAACAATGATGATAGTTTCCTCTAATAAAATGCATTACTGTCATCCGAACCTCTTGATATATTTACAACCAAGTCTCTATCGTCCCTTTGCATCTGCTGTGCCTTAATTATGATGGTAGCACCAGCCTACTAATATTGTTTTGAGCTGGCTTAATTTGCCTTCCATAATTTAGGCAAATTACAGGAGGTGAGAGTGGCTGAATGAGTAACCTTATTAGCAGAGAGACTTTCTTCAGGATGCAGGCCAGATGAAGGTTAAAGGAAAAAAATTACAACAAAACCAAAGGAAAGCTAAATAGCTCAGGCTGAAACTTTCCCTTTTACATGGCTTCTCTCATAACAAAAAAGTTAATTTACTTGTCCCGAAGTTATAATCAATATTTTTTACTTTTTCATTTTTTTGGTCTTCAGGTCAGTACTTTTTTGGCAATATAATATATGAGTCTTGCTCAATGGCCATTATTTGTATTTCCACAAAGGAAAAGAATAAAATGATCACGTTGCTAAAAATTACAATGTCGACATTATAGCTTTGCCCCCAATTATAAAAAAAAAATAAAAATAAGTGGTATTTGTAGAAGCTTTTAAGCTTTTTCTTGCATCTCTCTCACTGGTGTAAATGCAAAGTCATCCCATTAAAATGTATTAAATTACTCTGGCATAAAAGTAATATGGGAGGAGGTTTGGGCCCATGCTTTTCTGTATGCATTCTGAAGTATCCAAACTGCCTCTGCTACATCAGGAGCTGCATTCCTGTAATTCAGGAAAGGATGGGGTCTAACACACTCTGATTACCCCTGTATCAATTTTCACTGGCAGCACTAGTCTATACTATTGAATAAGTTATTAGGCTTTGATTGATTTTTCTTTCTTCAGGCATGAATTTTATACTTGAGGCAATTCCTGTAAAAGAAAGAGAAATGATGCCACAAAACAGTAACCCCAACTCGTCATGAGAATAAATTAATCAAAGGGGGAAAAAAAGACAGTCATGACTGCCCTGAATGATGTCAGCTGCTATCTTTGTTGCTGTCACTATGGAAGGATGCAAAGTACAGAGGCTGTTATACCGTGGGGGGACCTTGTTGCAAGCCCATGGTACAAGGAAGTAAAAAAGCATACTCTTTGTGAACATGTAGAAGAGAATGAAGCAGCAGGTAACTATAGACATGTATTTGCTGTGTCAGGTCAGAGCAACCTAATACTGTTTGTGAATGGCCTGGGTTGGAGAAGAAGCAGCAGGTACTATGTATCCAGCCTTTACATGGCTTTTTTTACTGCTACTTTGCACAACATCATCAAAATTTACCTAGGGAAGAGTGGTCCTTAATGAGCCCTTCTAATGTGAGCCTCAGAAGAGCTACCCAACCAGTTCAGTGTTTAACTGGGGCAAAGTATCTTCTTCCCACCATACCATGCCTTTCACTAGAATTCCCTCATTTTCCTCTCTGTTCCTGTGTTACAGGGTGTTTCTCATTAGTAGAAGAGAGCATTACATAGAATCATAGAATGGTTTGGGTTGGAAGGAACCTTAAAGATGATCTAGTGCCAAACTCCCCTTGCCAGTTTAAAGCCAAGAAATATTAGACCTTGATCAACCTTCTCCCCTCAGCCATTACCATGTGCAGGCCTAAGAGATTAGATCTCTTGTAGGTTTTTTCAGAAGAAAAGTCAATCTAGTCAGATCCCACAAAACTCCTAGTCACTGGACTGTAGTCAGAGACAATCTCATTCATTTGTAGACATAAGCAAGAAGAAATTTAAGGCAATTTATGTGTATTTATTTGAGGAGAAATAATGAAGAGAGTTTCAAGTCTATCAAAAACAGAGTTATAAGAAAGCTAATTATTACATATAAAGATGTTAATACACGGAAAAGGATAAACCATAACGGTGCCCTTCATGCAATCCACATAAACATCCCTGACACTCTGAGACTAGAGTAGACTACATACAATTATTTCGTTTGTTCTGCTTTTCTGAACTCATGTCATGGTACTTATATAAATTTTCATATTGTGGAAAAAAGAGAGTAAATTCCCTTTAGTTTTACTTTTCAAGTCTTTATTCTATATCAGAGAAGTATTTCACCACAAGACTTTAGAGTCAGTCTATTTGGGGTGGGCTGCATATACTCATAATGGACACATGTAATTTACTTGATACCAGGGAGACAAAGACAGATATGCTATATTTATCCAGAAATAAGACCTTTTTTAATGATTCACTGCCTGTCCTGAATAAATAATCTTGCATAGATAATTTGTTTCAAGATGGGTGTGCTGTTGCACCAATATTAAAGATAGTTAAGAGTACCCTCCACAACATAAATCATCCAGTTGCTGTGAGAGATGTCACCTTGTACAACAAAAATGTGAGCTTAGGAAATTAGAAAGGAGATTAATGTCATGTTCTGATGCTCTTGCATAGAAGTTATATATAGTTTGAATCTCTACTGCTTGATCTTTCCATACCTGAGGTAAATTGGTTTATGGAACATCCAGATGCACATAATGAAAGATTAGATACAGTAAACATTTCAATTAATCTGTCTACTGCATCCAGAATCAATACTATGATGTAGATTTTTAGTATTTTGAGCTAAATTCCTACTAATGAGAGGTTTATTTTTGACTTAATGGAGTTTTTCTGAAATGCAAGTGTCTGCCATCTCATCGGGTCACAGCAAACAACCTTCCTCTTTGAAGATGACTCAAGCTTATTGGATTTAAATCCAAAATTATCTCCTAACAAGGATCACTGATAAGCACGGAAGTTCTTTGGAAAGGGAGACTTCAGCGTGACAGCCAGTGACTCCACTCAATGTATGGCTGCACTAGATGCTGTGTGAAGGTGTGAACGTGCTCTGCCTTGTTGCCAGAACCCCTTGGCCGCCTTAGGGTGTCACAAAGCAGAAGGAGATCAGTCCAGCACTGTGCTGACGGAGTCACACAGCTTTGCATGTCATCTGGGCTGGATCTGGAGGCTCAGAGCACAAGTTCATTGCTCAGTCACCATCATGTAAACAGGCTCACTTTCTGGGTGTACTATAAAACTACTGGGATTGTATCCATGGTTCCTTCTCTGGAGTGCTAAAGACAAGGATGGCCAAGAAACCTGATGGGTGTTAAATGCTAAAAAGCTAAAATGCTGTGACAAAAGATACTATCCTCTAAACTTTTCCTTTGTAATTGCAGTTTACTTCTTAAATACCTATGAGCTACACTCCAGCACAACATACTGTATTATCTGTCAGATGCTGCCCTGGGGACATAGAACAGTCTCTGATACAAAGGGAAGAGTTCATTTTCCTTAACGGTTTTGAATTTCAGTCCTTAGATAGATTTAAATTAAAATAAATTCATCAAATTCACATCAAGAACATATTGAGTCAAAAGCTTGCAAGTTCTCTCAGTTTCTTCACGATGAACTGGACTGGTCTGCTGAGTAAGTACAATTGTAATGGCACATGGGTCGATGTGGCAGCCAAGAAAGCTGTTTTAAATTAGGAATTATTTTAGAATTAGGATACTGCAGCCTTATCAGATCTGCTCAGATCTGTAGTTTAAAATAAATTGGGTCATTAGGATGTGTAGTGTGGTTAATGCTAATGAGCTGGTTGGTTTAATTACATAAGAAAAACATTTCTAATCATTGGATAGTAGGGTTTTCCTTTTTGTTTTTTCAATTTTTACCTAGTATCAGTGATGATACTAACATTCCCTGTGCTAAATTTGTTGTGATGCAACCCTCAAAGTGTTAAGGAGAAAAAAAATTAAAACTACACTGAAAAGCTGTGCCTGATGCTGATTTTCTGATACATGTTCTCTCACCTCTCTTCCTTGCCAGATGGAAAGTAATACTCAAAGACTTTCCAAGCTCAGAAAAGCCATGGAGATATGAATTAACACCCTGATCTATTTTTAAATGGAGAGAATGTTAAATGTCATCTGGGAGGGTCAAGTCTATTTACAACAGCAAATTTAAGCTGTTCGCCGTTCACCTTTTTTACTACATACCCTGTGGAGTGAAGGTTGTTTGAGTTGTAACTTACTGTCATGGGATTATTAGGAAAATAAATAAGTAGAAATTATGAACATATTAAAAAAAACTTTAATCATGGGCTACCTGGTGTCCAGAAGACACCTTTGTCAGTCACCTGGTATTTTTCTGATAAGATTCATCAATAAGTACATCTTCATAGACCCTGATAAAGTTTTGCAAACCAAATTCAGGCCAATGAAATATCAGATATTGATAAGCCAGATCAGTCACACAGAGTAACCTGCTCCTCTTAATAAATCAGGTCCATGTGAGAAAACACATGGAACCACTTAGGAGAAGCCCTACTCTGGAATGGATCATGAACTCTGCTGAGTCAAAATCAGTCTGTGGGCAGTTGGAAGACAACTAGTGAATGTGAGCAGGGACATGACTTCACATGGAAACCAGTAACTAGCACCTGAGAGATTCATCTAACACTGGTGTTCACTGCAGAAGACAAACTATTTAACCTGCTAGTCTAATTTTCCTTTAAAAAGTCTATGAATCTATTACAACATCTTCATAAAAGTAATTACTTAAAATACCTTAGCAAAACCTGATCTGGTTTGCAGTTGGTTCATCTGGTTCTCCTCCTGTGAGAGTGGGTTCTGGCTCACAGTGCCTGCTTCAAGACATGTGGACCACTGCTTGGCACTGAACCCACAGAGCCCTGACTATGATCACAGTCAGTCTTGACAAGACAGTGATACCTGGAAGTCTCCAAAGACAACAACATTTGCAAAGGTTGTGACAAGCTCAGCCTCAGCCACCTCTGTATTCCCAGAATCATAGAATCGTAGAATGGTTTGGGTAGGAAGGGACCTTAAAGACCACCTCATTCCAACCCCGCTGCTGTAGGCAGGCTGCTCCAAGTCTCATCCAACTTGTCCTTGAACAGTTCCAGAGATGGGACATCCACAGCTTCTCTTGGCAACCTGTTGCAGTGCCTCACCACCCTCACAGTGAAAAGTTTCCTCCTAGTATCTCACCTAAACTTCTTTCAGTCTGAAGCCATTCCCTCCCGTCCTGTCACTACAAGCTCTCATAAAAAGCCCCTCTTCATCTTTCTTGTAGGCTTCTTTCAGGTACTCCAAGGCAGCAATTAGGTCACCCGAAAACCTTCTCTTTTCCAGTCTGAACAATCCTGATTCTCCCAGCCTTTCCTCATAGGAGGGGTGGTCCATTCTTCTAACCAATTTTGTAGCCTCCCGTGGACTCACTCCAACAGGTCGATGTCCCTCCTGTGCTGGGAACCCCAGAGCTGGATGCAGTTCTCCGGGTGGAGCAGAGTAGAAGGGGAGAATCCCCTCCCTCATCCTGCTGCCCACACTCCTTTGGATGCAGCCCAGGATTCGATTGGCTTTTGGGGCTGTGAGCACACATTGCTGGCTCATGTCCAGCCTCTCATCCACTGTTGTTGGTCTCATCTCTAAATGCAGCATCGTAAAGCTTTTAAATGCTACAGATTTCACAAACTAAATATATGAAGTGTAAGCAGCATGTGTCAATAGAATATGAAGAGTTATATTTATGCTGTATGGGAAGTATTGACCATGTATGTCCCATAAGGCTTTCTGTCAGAAGGGCATTAGGTGAGTACTAAATGCCCCAAGAGCTGAGAGTCGAGTCTTGATCCAGCTCATGTCTATTAGACCATATGCTTTGCTGCTGGGAGTATGAACGTTTCACACTCCAGAGCTGAGAGCAACAGTCCCATCTGTTACACAGCTCCACAACTACTGACTTCTGTTTTTGATGTGGATTCTCTACTGAATGCCAACAAAATCTCCAGGACCTTATCAATTTCACAACTGAACCATCAGTGAGAGTCTCATTGTATTCTACATCATAGGCTTTGATCCAGAGTGGCTTTAATACCTATATAAAACATATTTAAAGTATTCCAACTTTTTAGTAGATCAAGATACATAACAGAATAGATGCAATATTTTATGTAGTGTTTTGGTTTCGATACTTTGGAGTAAATAGGGAGGGTTAGGAACTGAAGAATACTTTCTATACATCACATTTGTTGCATGCAGGATAGATGTATGCATATTTTCACCAAAACAGAATCCATGGTGATATTTCTTCATTTCAGTCAAATGTAGATGTCTAGCCTGCCATTATAGATGATGAGACAGCTATATTTACTGCCCTGAAATTATTCTTAATAACATCATTGCTCTCAACCAGCTTCTTAAACTCCAGAAGGGAAATTGATATTGTGGGTAATTATTTTCTGTGGTTCCGAATACAATAAAACTGCACACACTGGAGTGACGTGCATATCTGTTCATAAAAGCACACACCCCACTGCTACAGAACAATAAGCATTTTTCAAAAATGTAAATCCCTCTTGTTTTATCCATATATGATAGACAACATGTATATCTGTAATGGATAATATGTGGAATAATGTCTTACTTTTCTCAGCAATTGCTTCACTCACTTATCCTTAGAACATAGCTCTTGCTAACACCAGCAGAGGGGACGTACTTCACCCTGTGGCCATTTAAAATAGCCTCACACTATCTGTCATTTTCATTGCAGTGTAGTTGGTAAAGGAACAAAGACTGCAGGCTTGTTTCTGACTTGGCATTTGACCACGAAACTCTGAAATTGTAGGTGTGATGTTTGAAGTCTACAGCAGAATATGCCTCAAATGCCCCCTCTGCAAAGGGACCTGGTCTGCACCATCCAGTGGGTTAGTCCCAAGGATGGATGAGTCACCTGAAGTCAGACTTAGTAGCCTTGTTTATTGTTTGAGTCTTGGAAGTCTCCAGTTTAGATTCTACTAAGCTTGTTGCAGATGCCCCAGAGATTTAACTGATCTGTCTCAAGGGGCAGTTTAGGAGCTCTTTCAGTAATAAAAGGTAATTCCTCTCTTACATCAGACTTCTCTGAAGGGCATTTTGTTCACCCAGTTACATTACACTGAATGTAAATGACAGTTTTTCACAGGGAAAGACAGATGAGATGAATACCATCTTTGGGGCCCTGACTTCCTGTGAATGAACCAACAATGGACAAATCAATGTTATTAAAACAATTTCAATTTCCAGTCTTAACAACTCTTGAAAGTGAGAGAGAAGAGCTGCACAAACTTAGAAAGATTTCTACTTGAAATTAGGAAGATGAATAAATGGCATATATCATGTAAGGCACCTGTTCACATGGAGTGGTTTGTTTCCTGTACTTTCCCAACAGAAGTGTTTCAAGCTCCTACCTCTCCTCAGCACTAAATCAAAGTTTGACAGTAGATATACTGTTATTTTGCATGAGTAGGTGCTGCATTCATTCATAAGTTTTTAGAATAATGCTGTTTAGCAGCTTGCTTCCAGATGAAAGAAGGTGCCCATTACTTATTCCTAGTAAGCAAACACAAGGTATGTAATTTAAACAAAGAGAGCAACGTCTGGCACAATCCCTGTTGCTGGGAATTGTGGGAACTGCACAAGGTATCCCCATTATCCTATCAGCCTAATTTTGCTAAGCTCATTTTAATGAAGTGCAGAAATGTGACTGCCTGTTCATCCTCTCATCCTGGGAACATATTGTAATTAACTGCCTGAGCAGCTGCATGGCGGCAAGAGAAGGCTTTAAATGATGTGACTCTGTTGATATTACTTATGTTAAAATGATTTTGGAGATTGGAAGGGAAGAGCTGATTGCCTTTTATGGCAGTGTCTAAAACCTAAATGAGTTCTGACACCTGAAGGAAGAGGAAATAACCTGCAGACTTCACATCAGCACTCTGTAAAATGCATTTGGAAGCTTGATCACCATGACCTAACCTTTGCAATTATTTCAGACTCTCCAGTTACTGTCACATATTTGATCCTCAAATTTTGTTTAATTGATACTGTGAATGATAATATAAACTTGATGGCAAAGGAACAGCTATTCACTGTATAAGCCAATTTCTTCATTATCACAAGGAACCAAGATACCACCAATGACTTTTCTCAGGAATAAACAGTAATAGTACATTGAAAATCTGGGGGGAGGGGGGCAAGGTATTTGGCAAAACTCTTAGTCTGGCAGTTTAAGTAGCCTTTTGTCATGGGTTTCTTAAAGACTTCTGCATCTTCTTTTCTCCAGCTTGAACAACTCAGCTCTCAGCCTGCTTCTGTAACTCTGTGTCCTGTTTGAGTTACTTATGTCAATGAAACAACTAGCAACCTGGTCTAGTGGCAGGTGTTCCTTTCCATGGCAAGGGGATTAGAACTAGATGATCTTTATGGTCCCTTCCAACACAGCCCACTGTATAATTCTATGTTACTGGAGGCATTTGCTTCACTTGCCCTTTTGATCTGCTAGAAGCAGGGAGAGTCAGCTGAGGGTGTCAAGGATGTGCTTCCCAGTGCATGATCAAGGGTAGGCTGTGGAAGCTCCAAGAAAGAGTATGAAATTGCGCTGGTTAAACATGTAATCCATCTTTAAGAACCTTTGCAGATGTAACCCTGCAGCTGTTTGGGAGGCTAATTCAGTGCAGAGGTTGTCAGCAGAGCCTGGGGCTCCGAGTGATCCTGGAGCACAAGGAAGCAAGACTGCTGCTTAGTAAGGCTTGAGATCTCATGAATGTTTTTTTGGTTTGCTTCTGTCTGTAAAAATGTGATGTTCTTGCAGCTCACATTTTTAGACAGACTTCATAACCACATCTTGGTTAATGGTTTCCCTCTGTAACTGCTTGTTTGCAAAAATCGCTTGATGTGTGTTAAGAACATAAGGTCCCCTGTGAAGAAAACATTTCTCACAAGCTATTTGTATATTGTTCAATACCGAAGCTTCTGGGCCTTATTAATATTGTTATTTGTATTTCAGAGAGCACCACAGAGATTTGCGAGGAGTTGGGTTTTTTTGACTGGAAGAATGGGTTTCCCCATGAAGAGTTGCTTCAGGGACATTAAAATCACAAGTGAAAATGGCACAGCACAAAGCACAGAGTGGCATTCTGACATGAGTATAGGGGAATATAAATTACAGCCACAGCAGTACTGAGTACTAAATATCAGCATAAATATTTGTCTGTGCCAGCTGTAGATTCTAATAGAGATTTAGACACATAAGTGCCTAAATAGTAGCAACGCATTTGTTGTAATAATATGGATTTTTTTATTTTTGCTGTTATGAGCAGTATTAATTTTTCATTTGAAGTACATTTGTCTTCATCATTCACAGTATCCCTTTTCATTAACAGTTGAAACTCAGTCAGAAACATGCTGTATTCATTTCACTGATTCTGATCTAAACTACCCTCTTGAGTGAGAATTGCAAAATACATTTATTCTGCTTTAATTAGACCTCTAACAAATCCACGGCAAATGGCAACTTCAAGCAGAAGACAAGAGAGCTTTTTCCTTTAGACTCTCCCTACTACGATAGCAGGTTGACAGAAGGAGGTAGGAGTTAATAGGAAACATTAACCAAAATTTGCCCTTGTAGCAGCCAGCAGTTCAGCTGCCGTTTCATATTTCTTCCGTGACATCACACACACTTCCAGACTCTAACATTTGTCTGTGGCCTTCAGGGAGTGCACAGCACAGTAATAAGATGAACAGCTTTTAAAAGATTGTTCTAATACCATCAGGGCTGACACAGCACTGATGTCAGTGGAGGTAAGGGAGAGTGCTGAACTCCTCACCTCTGTTCCTATCATAGGGAGGATGAAAAATGAATGCCTTGATGCTGCCAGCATTGCAAAGTGCCTGCAGCTGCCACAACCAGCAGTCAGGATCAAAGAGTGGAGGTACCAGGGCCCCAACACTCACAGTGCTCAGGTTTGAGTGCTGTGATGCAAGAATAGCAGTGGGGTCTGTTGGAGTGGGGGGAAGAAGGGGCACGGAAATCTCTGCCTGTTTTTTTCCTGGGAAACCTAGGTCTGAGACCATCATCTTAAAATTTAAGCTGTGCTCTCCAGGGACACTGGTACATTCAGAGATTATTAAGATGCATTGGACCACCCCAGTGGTCTTTTATGTACTGGCTGGCCATTGACGGCTTAGAGAAACACCCAGTTCCTCAGTCACAATATTCTTTGTCCTGAAAAAAGGACACTAGTTCATGGGAAAAACAGTGACTAAGGCATCACTGAGATAAAATTCCTTCCCAGGCCTGCCCTTTTCCTGCCCACTGGCTTGGGATGAATCACTGTGGTTTATCCTGTTCCTCTTAGAAGCTTCATATATTCAATGCAAACCTGTTAGGGCAGAAGCATCTTCTGTTTGTCTAACACTGAAGATGACCGAGTTCCCCAAGTTCAACTGCAATGTATAAATAGTAGGAAGGAGGCCAGTGGGCCACAAAGAGCAAAGCCTTGTGCTTTGTGTTTTTTGACCTTTCCAAACTGTAAACTTACAAATATCAAAAAGACCCAAATGCAAAGGAGGAGGGTATGAAGAGGAGGAGGAAGGGAAGGAAACCATGTACTAATGGCTTATGAATAATCACTTGGCAATTCATCATCTGGCTTCTTTGAGATAAAAAACCAATATAAAGAAATCAAGAACAATTATGCCCCTGCCTATGAAATGTCTTAGGCTATGCTCAAGCCTTTGTTTTTCAGCTTATGAAATGTCTTGGGCTTTGCTCAAGCCTTCACTTTTGATTCTATGTGTTTTGCGCTTTGTGTGTTTCATCTCTTCAGCAAATAATGGATTCCATCATCATTATTAGGTATTATTTTCATTGTGGTACTTATTACACTCTTGAAGGTACAGGATACAGTTGAAAAGTGGTGTGACTGCAGTTGCAGAATATACTGGCTCTTAAGGAGTCCTTTCATGTGCCTAATGAAGACATAATTGATATAAGAGGGACAAAAGCTGAAACCCAAAAATCCATCCTGTAAGTGTTTGTTTTTAAATGAAGAACAGCTGCAGAAATCTCTGCTAGAGCCAAGAAAAATAGTTGATAACTCTGTCTCTCTGGGCTGTTTGGACCAATTTGAGAGTGTTTCCCAACAACCCAGTTGCCTTGATGACATTCAGCTCAGCAGGGTGGAATATTGCAATCTTGGCAAATAACATGGAGAAGTCATGGAAGAAAATGGATCCTGACTTTAAAAGACCAAGGTAGGGTATTAATTTAGTTGGACAGTACCTCTATTCCATCTTTCTCCTGGAGTTAAACACCCTGAAAACAGAGCAAAGGGAAGCACAAGGAAACCAGCACACACTGCTGGTGATAAATCTAGTCGTTTCATGAGAGGAAGGACATGAGCCCTGATTGCAGAGGGAGGGATTTCAGAGGAGAATCGTAACAGAGTCATTTCAGAGTTGGGGTTTTCCTACCTAATGGTACAGAAAACTGGAGAAGGCACAAAGCAAGAAACTAAGCTGATGTCAATGCTCAACAGAGAATAAGGAAGATGAGGAACACAAGGGGTGGGGAATGTAGACTGTGGAATATTTTCAACAAGTTTCTTCTGGCTGCACTGTAGGCCAGTGAACAGCAAAAGCAGGTGGAAGAGATGGTGGATGACATGAGCAGCAATATGTTGAAAGGGCAGTACAGGGGAAAGGGAAGATGCCCATATTATGACAAAGAGGCAGGTTGATGGTGTCACTGCAGTGACAAAGCCAAGAGATGTGGTAGGCAAGAGGGAAGAATCAAGGCAAGATTCAGGGTCACAGTGAGACTGCACATGCCCAAAAGAGATATAGGAGACAGGTTGGCATGTTGGATAGGCGATTTATTGTGGTGTATTCTTCATGTACTGCTTGGCACAGGATTTATTCCCAAAACGGCTGACAGAACAGATCTGCTCTTTTTGATGTTTTTATAATATATTTGTCATAAGTCTTGCAGCCAGCCAGCTGATCCAGCCTCTGCCAGCCATAGGTGGGCTGTTGGCTCATCACAGTAAGCAAATGCAACTCTATTGATTTAAAGATGTATGAGTCTCCTGCTAGAAAATCATTGTACTCAATGGTTTCTTCGTTGCATTTAATCACGGGAGTAGGTTTTTCATTATATTCAAATGACATTTTTTTTCCTTTTTTAGGAGACATATGGAGTAGCATATAACAAATGCATGGAGAGAGGCAGCTCTAAACAGGTCTGCACAACGGAAGCAGACTTGAATGACACAAAAGGTCAGTCTGGCAGGTCCTTTTCATGCACAGGGACACAATGCAGAACTTTCCAAATATTAAACTGTTTCTATAGTAGTGCTCAGGACCAAATGAAACCCACCTTTTCTCTTTTCTACAACAGAGTTTATTAGTCCAGTCAGAACCCTCACCCACTTTTCTCAGAGTAGAGTCAGGTTGTTGTCTTTCTGTTCTTCTCCTGGTCTCACAAATCTTGAACCCTGAGTTGTACATCCGTGATGGAGTGCATGTTTTTGGACCTTGATGGCTGGGGACACGAGTGACAGAGACTTGAAAGCCCCCATATCAGAGAAGGTTAAACCCCTGCTTTTTCAGATACTGACTTCTTCACTGCCATGGGTTTGAACATATGTGGTCTGCCAACCACATGGATCTATGTAGGGCAGAGGGCTCCTGCAACTATAGCACCACAGGCCTGATGTTCTCCAGGCTCTTGGATGGAATTAGGCACCGATGCCTAAATCTAAATATTAAAGGATCTTGAAGGTGAGATGGGCACCAGCCTGATCTGAATGGGTGACAGCAGAGATGTGCAATGTTTGTCTTTATATGGATAGGAAACTTTGGGGCTGACCAAAGACACATAAACAATGGACAACAAGGAGAGTATCAAGAGAAGTGCTGTTTTGAAGCAGTGGTCTGAACTGCTGGCATACAAACTCTGCAGAACATTCATCTAAATCCAGTCTTAATTTAGGTAACTTCAATCTTGCCTTCACTGCAATTACATGGAATTGCATTGTGACCTGCACTTATCTCTTCAGTAAGCTCTTAAGGGACACCTCAGTCGTAGGATGGTATCAAAGCACATTCATCATGCCCTAATATTTTCATTAGTTTTGTGACTGCCTTCCTAACCTGATACAGTGCTTCCATTAGTTCTGACACAAAAACAGCTGACCTGACAGAAGGGCCCTTGCCTATTTTATTCAATACCTTTTTTTATTTCTAGATCTAGTACTTAGAATAAATAAGTTTGAAAGATAAAAACTTCAATCAGTTCTTTCTTAGTCTATTATTATTTTTAGTTAGGTCTCAGTGTAATCATGGCAAAGAACCTCAGTCTTGATCAAATCTGTTTTCTCTTGTCCCTCTGTTTCTCTGAAACAATAATTGGATTTTTGTATAAGTCTAGTGAAAATAGCATTTTCCATTTTCAAGCATCAAAGGTCTCCACAAGTATTTACTGATTGCTGTCTCTTATGAATCCTCTTTGAAGAAGGTACAGTCTGTTACATCTGTTTAACCAATGGATAAACAAGCCATGAGGTTCTTCATAGAGCTTGAGTGATATACTAGTGTAGATATTTTTGTTAAATCCCTTCTTTCACATCAAGCTCTGATAGGAAACTTTATCCTTCCCTCACAAGCCTGGGTCTGGATCCAGAGCCCATGAGTTTTACTACCACTCAGTGTTAGTTCAGCACATTGCAGCGAGTGTAGACGCCACACAGGCTGGGGCAGAGTACCCAGGTCTCCCTCTGACCTGCCCATGCTGTCACAGAGATATTGGCAAACTGCTGCTGGGAAGGTTTCCTGGACCCTGTTGGCACTCAAGCTGTGCCTGGGACAATCTGCAGAAAGCAGCACAGCCCAGAAAATGCACAAGAAAGCTTTCAGCCAAAGTAAGCGAAGGCAGAGACAGCTCTCTGCACTCCCATGCAGTGAGAGATTGAGGTCTCACCTCTCCATTTAATCTCCCCCCACCTCCTCCAGTATAATACTTTCTATAGACCATGTGCTTGTTCAGGAGCTCTCAAAGGGCAATGAAACAGTTTTGCCTTTACACAAATGAAATCTTTTTTTTCACAGTGGCTCACAATGTTTTCTTTCTAACCTTTTTGCCATCCAACTATTTCCCTACCAGACATGCAATACTTCAGGGGACGTGCCAGTCTTCTCCGCCAGGAACCACGTTTCCTGCATGGAGACACATACTATCATGAATACATTCTGGTATCAATTTTTCATGTGAAATAAATTAGGTTCTTTTGGTTTCCTCCAGTAAAATAAACTTTTGTCTTATCCTTTGTTCTGTTTGCTTCATTTGGATTTCTTTTTCTCAAGACATGAAAAACCAGAATTCCCATGCTATTACAGATAAAGTCTCATGACAGTCTTTTATTTCCTTATCTCCAGTTATCTCACAGTTCTTTATTGATATGCAGTTTAGTTATCTTAAGTAATAATTTCTTACATGTCAAGAGAAAAATTCATGGTTGACTAATGTAGAAAATCTCATATCTTATCAAAGAAGATTTCAGATTATTCTGGGGAGGATTCTGTTTCTCACAAAGACTTTTAACATATTAATTAATTTCTCTATACATCTATATTTTCCTTAATAATTCCTTCTAAAGTCTTAGATGTAACTGGCATCAAACTAAGTGGGTTTTAATTATCCAGTTCTTTTTTTTACCTGCTTTGATAAGTTTGCTCCAGTGAATTCATTTGACAAGATACTTGATGAGATCAAGAGATATATGCAGAGAAACTGTGCCAAGGAAAAATACTTTTCACAGTACCACAGGTCAGCTATTTTTCTTTAGTCCACTGAAATTCACCGGGCTGACGAGCACGGGATTTGTGAAATCAGAGTCAGATGTAACAATCCTGTCATTAAAGGCACTCTTTTCACAAAATTTGGCACTTCAGGCCAGGGTGATTTAGAAGCCTGCCATCCCAAAATGTCCCCTCCAGATTACTGATTAGGTGAGGTGCTGATTTTGCTATTGCCAGTAAATATAAACCACTATCCATCTCAGTTTACATTAAAATATCAAGCTGCAAACTGTGCAGGCTGACAGCCCAGATTCACAATCACCTCTGATTTAGCTGCAACAGCTGAAAAGTTTATCGTCCAGGCGGGAAACATCTTCAGCCAGCCCAGGTAAATCCAATGAGAATCAGAGTCTGAATTGGCCTTGTTTTCCCAATTATCCAGCTATCAATGGAAAAAGAGTCAGAAGAGCCATGCTGCAGAGCTCTGCTTTCTGCTCCAGAGGCCTAAGTCTTATCAGAAAAGACAAGATTCAAAATACTGTGGATAGATTTAAGCTATTGTCTCATCAAGTAGTGACCATATATTATTATTAATATTTATAAGAATTTTATCAAGATATTGTATTCCAAAGCCTAGGAAATAAGTACACCCAGAAATAGATCCATACTTTAATATTTCAGGGAAAATGCTGACTATGTGCTACTGCAGTTCCATGTTTTGGTTGGCAGCTACATCAGTGACAGGCGGAGAGATGCAAGAGCTTTTGTTCTACAGTTAGACTGTGCCTTGCGAAATGAGTCTCAGGCAGAGCAGAAAGCTCTGTGCCTGCTGCCAAGTGATGGGATTAGCTCACATCTGAGCACAGACATGATCTTGTCGTGCAGGAGGCTTTTGAAAATGTCTTGGGCTGAGAGAGCATAAGGGTCTACTGCAGTAGCTGAGATTTGAAACAAAAGGTGCCACGAGGCAGGTGACAGGCACAGAGACAAGGATGTAGTGGAACATGCTGGCTGTCTGCAATGAGAAATAAATGTTCCTGAGCCTTGAAGTCAGGTGAAACACATCAGTCTGCATCCATGCTAGTAAGTTGTTACAGTGTCCAGAACAAGGTGGCTGGACACAAACCACTTTGGGGGTTGATCACTGGACTGTGCAAGGTGTTGAGTTATGTCCAAGGATTGCCGGGGAATGCACAAGTTGGAGCACAACAAATTCTTGACAGGGAGCAGTCTGGGGATTTACTGTCACATGAAGCCACAATCCTGTGCCCTGGAGTGTACTGGAAATTACAGAGGTAGCCTTGGTATGCAAACAGATGCAGAGCTGGCACTTCACTGATAGGGAAGGGTCTGTTACCATCCATCTCTTACAGTATGGTTAAGAAAGTCCCCAATAGGGTTGGCTGGTCTACACACACAAATTAAAGCACATGGCCCACCATATAATAGATGAGTCAGGGCACAGAGAAGACTGGAAAGCACAGACTGGTGAGGTGCTTTGCTCCTTCCTCAGCACCAGCACATTCAGGCTGGATGGGCAGACCCACAGCTCCAGTGCTCATTGCAAGGCATGGGCAGGGGCTTGTGGCTGCAGAGGATGAGGCAAATTCACTGCCCTTGGAGCCTGAGGTTTGCAAAGGGTGTTCTGTGTGGGTCTGTACATCCACATCCACCCCACCTGCCGGCTGGAGCAAAGGCTTTAGGGTGCACCTTCCACATTCATGTAAATGGGGAAATATCTACAGTATTTTAAATTAATTTCTGACAAAATGTGCTGCTTATCCACTGAGGTCCCTCACTTTTGTATCGCTTTGGTCAGTTTAACAAATTTCTCCTGAGAAAAACAAAAGGCAATCGTTCATGTGTCACATGTGACTTTCAAAAATGACCTCGTGGGCAGACATTTTTTATTTCATCTTGTTAAAGAAGCCTTTAAAGAGGAGTCAGCAGGACCTCTGCCAGGCACAGTCCTTGTGTACACGAGACAAACATCCATGAAAGGTAATGGAAGAAAAGGAGAATCACCTACATGATTTTCCACTGCTGATGAATTATTACAAAAGGCCAAAATAGGTACTTTTAGAGAGGCAAGGAACATATGCACGCAGATATATGGCAATTGTTTTTGTGTTGTTTTGGTTTTTTTCCTGACAGTAGAAATAAACAATTTCATCTTTCAAGTGACAAATGACCTCTTATTTGGCACAGTTGATTAAATATTTTTTGTGAAT
>VXBX01000771.1:333239-446584 GCA_013400415.1 Scytalopus superciliaris | reverse complement strand
TACAGAAGCAATTAAAATAAATTGTTTTACCTGATGAAATTCCAGACATGAACTAATTACCCTTTTATGAAATCACATCTGTAGAAGGCTAATTGATTTGAATGAATACAATAATTCACAGAGGCAGGAGTATAACATCTATTTTACCTACACAGTAAATTTTTATATTCTTTAAAAATACAATTTTTAATTGTGGTTGGTTTAATATTTGATTTTTTTTTATTATTTTATACACACATACACATTAATGTATATGCTTCTTTTATATATATATGTATATGTATATNAAGTCCAATGGAATAATGTAAAGGTGTGACATGGGAAAAACAGCCACAGGAATTTACGGCATAGGATGTAAAGGACAACTACCTGAGAGATACAACAATAAACAATATTTAGAGAACGTGCAAAATAATGTCAGTAAGAGTGGAAATTTAAGTATGCTACTTGGAAATGATCAGTGACTTTTAGTTCTCACCTCAATTAGCTGGTGGAATTCTTTATACAGGGCAGTAACAACTTGCAGCAACTGAGAAGGAAGGTTGGTTTGTACTTGCCCATCATGAGTGACTGAGAGTCACCACTGCCGCATCTGTGGGAAAGACAAAGGTGTTTCTAGGACAGATTAAATCTTTTCAGTATATACAACAAAATACAAATGTCACAGGATCTTGCTCTGGGAGAAACCTCACTTGCAGTACTTTGAGACAGTGAGATTCCATATTCAGGAACCCAAACTGAGTGTGGTGAAGAAAAGGCCAGTAAATTTGGCTGGGCTGCTGCGCAAAAAGAATTTGGGCACACCAAGCTTGCTCAAGCCATAGTGACAAAAAGAGAAAAGATTTTTTTAAAAAGTACTTACTTCTCTCCAGAGGGGATGAACCAGGTTAATGCACGAAAAATAACCTGGACATGAATACGTTTAGATAGAAACCAGGAGAAAGTTTCCAGCTTTCTGGATAACAACCAGTAACCATCAATAACAAGAACAAAATTTTGAGAGAGATCCTCATCAACAATTCACATGGATAAGAAACTGCGTGTACCTGTAATAGCAGTAGGAAGAGTCTAGTGATCCTTCTAGTCTGTTATTCCTTGTAAAGTAAAATAATGCAGCCTGATCTTCCAAGGCTCCAAAGAACAGTGACTTGTGACTCAGGAAATTGTCCTTGTTTGTGACGGACTTGAAATATACATGGGAATTAAGAATTTATTTAATTATTGACTGTGCTTACCAAGCTCTGCAAGCCCATGTATTTCAATTAGAAGAACTAATTTTCATGATGCAACTGTGTGTTGTTAATAGAAAAGAAATTCATCATAAAGCAAATTGAAAATACAGCCTAAAATAAACTGAATTTAAGATTAAAACAGTAGCAGTATTGCACTGCAGTACTGATTGTATTGTTTATACCAGAAAGTTGTTGGTGCCTTCTCTTAAGTAACAGAAAACCAGGTTTTATATCATCCAAATCTGAAAATTAAAATTGGGCAGAATATATTTTGTTCTCTGTATGTTTATTCTGGTTGAAAGTTGCATTGATTTGATGTTATCTTCTGCTTTTAAGTCCATACTGTCAAAGCTGTGTGCCATTTCCATGCTGTCAAAATGCTGTATTATTAACACAGAGAAAGGAGCCTTTATAAAGGTCCATTGATATCTGCTTGCCAAGGATTTTGGTGGAACTAGAATCACCAGCACCTTCTATCAGAAACAGCCTACCAAAAGAGCACAAAAAAAAAAAAAAAAAAAAAACAGAGGGAAAAGTTCAGATGTAATTAAAGAGAAGGTCATTGATCCCATTCTCAAAGCACAGATTCCAGTAACCTAAAGAGTTACTAATGGAGACAGCATGATCATCATCAAAAGAAAAGCTTGAAAGAACTAAAGATTTTCAATATCGTGCTGTTTTCATGGCCTCAGGCCTGGAGCCAATATAGTTATTTCATATGAGTAGATGCAAAGCCAGGTTAAAGTAATAAATTTTTTATGGAGAATGTGCTTTCAATTTTGGAGATATAACAAAAACCAGTTTGCATTTGGCATTACTTAACAGGTGGGAGCAGAGAACTTGGTTCTGTTGAATTGTTGGAACTACTTAGATATTCTTTTATGATGAAGTCATTTAAGTCAATTCTAAAGAGCTGCATGTCAATAATCTTCAACACTTCATTTCCATGATTTACTTGGAAAAAATTGATTTATAACTGCCCCACAGCATTGCGTTGTCTATTGGGTGTACCAGACTGAGAATGTAAATTCCCTTAATGCTTCCATTTTCCATCAGAGAAGCCCTAGAATAGTTTAGTTAAAGATGGAAAGAATTGGCAGAAATTTTGTGTTTTGACAGCAGATGAAGCAAATGGGAGGAGAAAAATTAAAGAAGCAAATGAAAACTCATTCACCGCGGCAAGAGGCTCCAGTGCCAGAACAATTGGCAACAGAGTGCCCCAGTGGGGTTCAGGAATCACAGAGTGCTTTCCTGAAACGAGGGAATCTCAAGGAAGCAGAGACTGGGTAGGAGCCCACAGCTCATGCCACAGCAGCTGACGGGACCTGAACAAGGTCAGGGGCCATGGTGATTAAGTCCCAAGATGGATAAAAGAAACCCTTGAGGAACACAACAAACAGTGACAGTGAACAGTTTGAGTGGGAGTTTGCATGGAATGCCATGCAGGAAGGGACCGTAACTCCGCCAGCTTGACCCGGGAGCAATGGTATTGACTGCTGAGTTACCAGGGCTCTTTGAAAGAGCTTTAAACTAGATTTGAAAGGGGAAATGGATAAAATCAGACTTGCTAGAGATAAGCCTGAGGGCTAGCATTTGAGGGAGTATTCTATGAGGTCATTCAGGATGCTCCAAATTTTACTGAGCACACTGGGGCACATCTGATATCCTGGTGGGAGTCTATTATAGACCATCCAACCAGAATAAGAGGCAGATAAAATATTCTGTAAGCCCCTGGGAGAAATCTCACAATTGTTAGTGATGCCCACACTTGGGTCACAACAACCCCCTGCAGCGCTACAGGCTGGGGGTGGAGAGGTTGCAAAGTAGCCCAGCAGAAAAGGACCTGGGGCTGCTGGTCAGCACTGGCTGAACATAAGCCAGGAGTGCCCAGGTGGGAAAGAAGGCCAATGGTATTGTATCACAATAGTGTGGCCAGCAGGACCTGGGAAGTGATCCCTGTGCATGGCACTGGTGAGGCTACATCTCAAATCCTGAGTTCAGTTTTGGACACCTCATGACAAAAAAAAATTTAAAAAAATAAAAAAAATTGAAGTGCTGGAGTGTGCCCAGAGAAGAGCAGTGGCGCTGGGAAGTGTCTGGAGCACAAGTCTTATGAAGAGCAGTTGAGGGAGGTGAGGGTGTTTAGCCTGAAGAAAAGGAGGCCCAAGTGAGACCTCCTTGCTCTCTACAAATACCTGAAAGGAGGGTGTATCATGTAGTCAGTCTCTTCTCCCAAGTAATAAACAATGGGACAGGAAGAAACGTCTTTGAGTTGCAGCCAGAGAGGTTTAGATTGGATATTAGAAAAAGTCTCTTCATGGAAAGGGTTGTCAAGTATTGGACCAGGTTGCCCATGGAAGTGGCTGAACCACCGTTCCTGGAGGTGCTTAAGAGACCTGTGATGTGACGCTTAGGGACATGGTTTAGTGGTGAACTTGGTTTACCATTGGATTCAACTGTGCGTGGTGGGAGCCCTCTAACTCACAGTATTTGTTCTCCAAAGAGCAGCTCCTGATAAAATCCAGCACCATTTCAGACCTGGAATTTTCACTCACTCCATATACACCTTTAGCATTTGGTCTTGAACAAACCTCAGGGACACAGCCTGTAGTATGTCACAGGACGCGAGTCTGAAGGAGAGAACAACAAAGGATGACTGGCAGTTCCTCTGAGAAAATACACTCAAAGCAGAAGTGTAAACCATGTCTAAAGAAAAGGAAAGTTTAAAGAAGTCTTCACACAGAGGACAAGGAAGAAGAAGTCATGTCTACATTATCAGTACGAAGAAGACTATGGAAATTGTTAATCACCTTCCCAGCAAAGAAGGGGAACACTGCTGACAAATGACAATGAGAAACTCAAAAGAGGGCTTGAGGGCTTGCCTTTTTTGCTAAAGAGAGGGAGCATTTTGTGCCAATGACAAAAAGCAGAAGGCAGGTACATACAACTGGCCTTTGACTGTTTAGTAATAAGAAGCGCCTGAACTTGATCCTTGTGGATCACTTCCAACTCCGGATATTCTATGGTTCTTTTGTTACTTGAGATGTCCAGCTGCTGGTACAGAGAGATGCAGTACACTACACATCATGGAGATGCTCAGACATCTCAACTGTCATTCTATGTTTAAAAAAATCAATTTGAGCCTTTGATATTCTGAATACAGTTTGGCTTTATGAGGTTAACCTTGGGGTCTGTTGGTGGTTGGTTGAGAGAACATGTAAAGAGAAGACTATGAGGGTCAAAAGCATTTCTAGTCCTGAAAAGGGGAAATAGAGAGCACCTGAGGAAAATACAGACCTTTCAGCTTGACTTAAACACACAATGTGGTTCTGGATGAAATCGTCAGATCAGTCATGTATAAGAAACTGGACAATAACAAGTTACATAAGAAAAAATACTGGTGTGCCAAGAATTAAATCATGACTGAACCTACCTAATTCCCTTCCAAAACTAGATAGAAGTTCACATATCAGCAAGTAAGTTTTGGATTTCATTCAGTTTAATTGGCACAACTACATTATAAATGAGGGTAGTCTAAACAAAATCATATATAGCAGGCGCAGAAGTAGCAGGACTCCTGCACTTCACCCTAGTATTGTTCACAGGTCAGGACTTTTGTCAGTAGTTCTTTGCCAATTTGAGAAAAACACATTGGGTGTGGTGCCATCCTTCTGCTCAGTGTTTAATGGCAAGCTTTAATGAATTTGCAAATGATGTGAAGTCACTGCCAAGCTTCTTTGAGAACAAGGTCAGATTTGCAGATGATCTTGACATCTGAAATATGCAGGGTGTAATTCAATATGAATGTATGCAAGGAAGGAAGAATCCACTGTACAAACACAACATATGGACTAAGGACCCAGGCAGTGTCTATTCAGAAAAGGGGCTATAGTGAGTCACAAGTTGGAGATGACACTGCAGTGTCCTGGGATTTGTGAAAAGCAGCATACAGCCCACAGAGGCTGTGAGGCTGCAGACCTTGGTGAAGATATTGACTAGTATTTGTAGTCATATAAGAGTTTACCAACACAGTAGTAAGAGCAGGTGTCACAGAACATGTAATCATAGATGAACTGTTTGCCTAAGATAATGCAAAGGAGATCAGGAGGATGTTACAGGGTGGACAGTCCTGTAGAACTGGGGTAAGGAAGATAAATGTATTAAACACAGAGTGTGTAGCATCCTTTGCCAGAAATGGAATGTGTATGTTTCTAGATTACACAAAACAGCACAGGATTATTTTGACAGGTGCATAATATTAGGTTATATGATAAAAGGATTATTTGCACATGCAGAGACGAGCCCAGGGGCATAAAGGAACTGGGAGAGCCCCATCAACCCAGTCATAGAAACGAGCTGCTGTTCCAGCCCCTGCCCTGGGAGTGAGACTGACTGAGCAGGAGTTTGGTGGCTGCCCAAGGTTAATTCATCCATACTGGGTTTACATAGGCAGATTTTGGTAACAGGGGGAGTACAAGGGTGTTGATGATGGTAGTATCTCTGTGATGGCATATTTAAGACAGGGAAAAGAGTTGCTGAGCAGGAGCAATTGCAGCTGGAGATAGGAGTGAGAGTATGTGTGAGCAACTACTCTGCAGACCACAAGTTCAGTGAGGAAGGAGGAGGACGAGCTCCAGGCACCAGGGCAGAGATTCCCCTGCAGCCTGTGGTGCAGACCATGGTGAGGTAGCTGCATCCCTGCAGCCCTTGAAGGTCCATGGGGGAGCAGAGATCCACCTTCAGGACCCCATGCAACTGGATGTGCCCCAAAGGAGGCTGTGACCCTGTGCGAAGTCTGCGCTGGAGCAGGATCCTGGCAGGATCTGTGGACCTGTGGAGAAAGGGCCCTACACTGGAGCAGGGGAAGAGTGTGAGGAGTTCTCCTGAGGAGGAAGCAGTGTCAGAGACATGTGATGAACACCATAAGCCCGGTTCCCTGTCCGCCTGCATTACTGCAGGGGAGGAGGGTGACAATTTGCCAGTGACAATTGAGCCTTGGGAAGAAGCGGGGTGTGGGGGTGATGGTAATTGGTAAGTGTCCCTCACTCCCTGCCCTTATCTCAACTGATAAGCCTTTTGTTACATTTGCTCTCCCCTGTCCAGCTGAGAAGGGCAGTGAGAGAGAGAGAGGCTTTGGTAGGCACCTGGTGTCCAGCCAGGGTCAACTCACCATACCTATAAGCCTGGGTGAATTTTTTGCCATGAAACCAAGCCTGTGGTCATGCTATGAAAAGTGGATCAATGGACACAGTGCACTAGCAGCAAAAGACAGTAGCCACAAGAGTACATCTTTCCTCATGAAGCCCTTGTAAGACCTCAAGCTGGTGACTGCTTTGGGTAATTTAGGAAAGAAATAGGTCAAATGCAGGAAGGAAAAAGAGTACTGGATTTTTCTTTTCATTACAAGCAGTTCAGGCAAGAACTCTGTGTGTGAGAATTGTGGAGCCCCTATTGCTCAGAGATGTCTATAAGCAGGCTAGATCGTCATCTGCTGGGATGGTTTGGCTAACACCGATCTTGCCTTTGGTGAGTCAAAATTCACTAAAAAGCTGGTAAGACTCCCAGTCACTGGCAGACTGCACTGAAGACAGACACCAGTTGCCTGGAACAGCTTTCACAGTGAATGACACAAAAACAATCATGTCAAGAGCCAGGACAGACTCCTCCTGATGGGAAACTTTCCTAATTACATCTGGTTTCAGACCTACTGAGGCAGGCTGCTTCCTTTGCCAAAAGCATTTGGGAGCTGTACTAAATTAAAGCAGAAGTCTCCAAAGTTTAAACCACACCATCTACAGTATTGTATTTCACGTATATCAAGCCTTTTTCAAAGTCAATGACTGCCATCTAAAGCAGATGAGATGATTCTAAAACTCACTAATCACTACAATGGATTTATTGGCTCAAAAGCAAACTGATACAGAAATAACGTTTCATGTGGCATAATATATTCTATCAATTTCATTTCTGAAGAAATGTATTATTTATCTCCAATCCCTAAATACAAAAGAACAAAATAGAAGTGGGCCAGCAAAAAATACATATAAGTAAATTTGGCTTTTTGCCTAGGACTGGAGAAACCTGTCAGAAGATGCAGTAAATGCCACAGCAGCAGATCTTAAACTCAATATCGGTCCTTTTTTACAGAGTATTTTGCACATTGCAAAAATAGTGACCTGCTTCTGTCTCTTCTTTGTTCAGTTTCACCAGCCTCTAGTGAAGATATAGATGTAGCTTAAGAAACAGAAGTAGTAAAATAGCAACTGGGATGGGCAACACGTACACTGCTTTGTACATCCTGCGTTCCTGATTTCCTTACAAGCTGTTCAGGCCCCGAGCTGGTGGAAGGACTCTCTACCCTATGGAAAAACCAAAAGGTTATAAAAAGCCAAACAGACCATTAAGTGTTGTCAAGAGGCATCTGTGAAACTGTCTTAAGTATCCTGTCTGATATCAGACACTGAAGAGGACCAGGACCCAATAATCTGCCTACTGCACACAGCACGGCCTCCCTCTGTTTGCTCTCCCATGTGGCTCAGTGGCTTTAGTTGTGAACCAAGCGACTTGTAAAGAAATTGCACATCCAGGTGGTGGGGATGCAAGTGTGAGCCTTCTTGTCCTGGGGAAGCAATGGAATGGAGGTATTCTAGACTCTGGACATGCTATGGGAGAGGCAGTCAATATTCAATGTTGACTCATCTCAGCAGAGATGATACAAAACACAGGTATTGTCTCTACAAGAAGATAAGTGCTCTGACCACACAGCAGACCAACAAGCATAATGTGCATCAGAAGGTCTATTTTCTTTGTTTGCATCGAGGCTGCTCCCAGTCAGTGAAACATCCCTCATTTCCTACCACAACCATATTCCAGCCCTCAGAGAGGGACCTGCTCCCAGACATGGTAATTTGTGGGGGCACCAGAGCTATCCCTGTCCTCTGGCCATACAGGTCTTAAAGGATCTCAAACAAACTATTCTAAAAGAAGTTAATCACTGCAGATAAGGGGAAAACTGGTAGGAAATAAACCTCTTTAGAAATACCTGGCAGCAATTTAGGATAAATCAAAGTTCCTCCTCTCTTCTCAAACTCGCAGCAGAGAGAAACAGTGGAAATAACAAATAAGACACACAAACACTAAAAAGTGGTATTTTTAAAGCATCAGTACACTTTTAGTAATCCCAGGTGTTATTAATAGCTTTATTATGGGCATTTATTTTCCTCACACTGAAAGTAGAGGTTTAATCCCCTATTGATTGAAGCTGAAGTGCAAAACATGCTGCTATTTACATGATTGATTCACGTACCTTGAGGGAATCAAGTCATCTGTAAACCAAATTTTTTGTTCCTTTACAGGTTCCTGTTAGATAAATGTCTCTGTAAGCAAAATATCTTCAAATTAAGGGCAAGAGGTGAAATACATTGCTAGCAAAAGCAAGCAGGGCTTCAGTGAAGTCCAAGTGGAAAATCTGACCTGATAAACACGTTTTCTTGAGTTATGAGAAGGTAACTCAGACTTGAGAAAAATAGTCTCAAGACTGAGAAACTACATTATTCCATACAGGATCCATGAGTTCCATACAGAAGATACACTTTGCAGAAAGTAACATTCACCTAACTATGTATATTAAGAATGTCTTTTGTTTGTTTTGGTTTTTTGTTTCCCCAAAATAAAGATTACTGCAAGACCCCAGCCCAGGGTCTAATTCAAACAGCAGGCACATGCTTTTCAGAAGGTGCCAAGCATTCCCTCTGCTAAAACTACTGTCTACATCCAGGCATAAAATGAGAAGTTTGAATATCCCAGTCACTTCATGAAAGGAAGACTGGAAACCTGCTCAGAAACCGCAGATAAATCACCTCAGGAATAAAGCCAGGAGGAGGAGAAAGCTCCAGGGGCCTCTGGTGTGTGCACTCATGATCGACGTCTCCTTAAGCGTTCTCTTTGAAACCTTCATGTCAAAGTTTCTCCAGTCTCTTGACAAATTAAGTTTTTACTACATTCAGCTCAGCAGGGAAAGTGTGATAACTTAGAAGGATGAAATTCAAAAGCATTTCTGGTTCATTTGAAATAGCAGCAGCCATGACTAGGTAATAGAAAACAAAGTTCTTTTCATTGCTGTGAATCTCAATGATGCTGTCTCAGGCAGGAATGATAACATTTGATTTTTCTTCTACATTTGTCATGCAGAGACTAAGTGCCTTGGGGGAGGGAAGGAAACAACAGCGCTCCCAGCATTCACATATGTATGTATTTATCTATATGCTGAACAACAAGGCTAAGGAGTTGGGGGTACAATACAGGTAAGTTTTCAATCAACAGTACTCAAAGCCAAGAGCAAAGTAATTCAGTAATGTAAAGTTTTGATCTGGTTTGTATAAAATGATAATTTCTATTTTCTGATTTATGTGCAAGTGGACAACCATTGCCCACCCCAAGAGTGGATGGAACCCTGTCCAGTCTGAAGGCTCACCTGTGTTTGTCCTACCACCAGTGTACCACCTCAAAGTGATGAAGCATGCTGTCACATTTTAGAGACACATCTTTGCAAGCTGCACATGAAAGTTGTTGTAAATGATTTGTTATTATAGACCTCCTTCCTCCTCCCCTTTCTATTTTTTATGTCTTGTTGATGGCAGAGGTAAAGAGATTCAAGACTCCCTTGTGCCCAGTATCTACCCAACAGTATAAGTTGTAAGGAAACTATTATTGAAGACACTTCTATAAAACAAGGTAAATGAATCATTTTCTTCATCTTCCCACAGAGAATGACTTTCACTTATTACATTGCTACAAAGCACACTTATTAAATTTAGCTACAAGGGAAGATGATCTCTCTTCCTAGTCACACCAATGTCCTGGCCACTGGGTCAGGAGAAGGAGCTGGCTGAGGCAGCATTCAGAAAACCATCTGTGTTTCCAAAAAGCCATGCTGTGTCACTGGAATGAGCTTGGATATTTAGTTCAATTCCCTTCTCCCTAAGTAAGTTTTCATTTTCATGCATTCCTGTGCAGTCACATCTCAGCTGGATGTAACAGTGCCAGCATTCTGAAAGGAAAATTGCTTTCTGTTTCTCACAGTATTTCATGGATAAAGCATCACTTACAGTCCAAAAATGCAACTCAGGTCTTCTCTGCTTTTCTGGTCTTAAACAGGACAGATCCATGATGCTTATTGCCATGACCAAAGGACCAGGAACTGCACTGGCACAGGGCAGGACTGAAAAAGGGTGGTATTTCTGTCCACCTTTTCCAGGCTGAGGACTCATTTATCAAAATTATTTGAAAAAAACAAATAGTATCTGAAAATTTAGTGCAATGAAACTAAAGTGAACAAACGAAAAAAGTGTAAGGTTTTTCCCATAGCTGACCGCAGCTTCTGCTTGTTTGTCGCTCAAAATAATGCAAAGAAAGGTTTATTATCTACTATCAGGAATGGTTTATTGTGACATTACATGGCTATAAAAGAGCTTTTGGAAAAGTTTGAAGCTCTATTTATGTTATAGGCAGCATTGCAGTAGCAAAAGGCATATTTCTATTCACTTGTTTTTCCTTTTAAAACATTTCTGTACTTAACATTGTTGGAAGGTACCAAACAATGCCCTAACATGAATCATGTTCATCTGCCCATAAAAGATCCGCCATGTCTGGGGACCATTCCTCCTTGTCTTCTGGTGGGAGGGCTGTAGGGCACCATCTCCTCTTCACAGAGAGCCTGTGCTGCTGCTACCCAACCTGTATCTCACTGTGTACCTCACCCTGAGAGATACAGCCACTGCCAGCTGCTCTTTTGTTAACACAGATATTTAGATCACATCTAACCTCTCTTGGATTTATCACAGCCTTTCCGTAAACCCGTGTGAAGTTTATCCTTGCTGCTCCTAAGAGAGAGTTATCTAGAGCCCAGTAAAACAACTCCTCAGAATGGCTGTCGAGTATGAATTTAATAACAAAACATCACATCCAGGGACCCCCTGTGATCTCTGATTGTGCTGCCGCTGCCTTTTTCTGCTTTCTCCCTTTTAGTTACACCACAGATGGGCTCAGCTGCCTGTCTGCAGCTGTGCAGCACAGTAGCGAGGAGGAGATGGAATATGTGAGTTATTTTGTAAACTGAGGATTAAAGAGAACTAGGAACAAACAAATGCTTGACAAAAAAAAACCCACCATGAACTGGAAGACAGGCATACAGAGTAACTCCCTCAACCCAGTTGAGCACAAAACCATTCACAGCCCAGAAGGGTCCCCACAGTGACCTATAAACTGCTCTTATGGAAATGGTGACTCAGAACTTCCATTTCCCAGGTCCTTGTTGGCAGCTCTGTTACAAATCCTCTCCAGCATTGTAAGTGCACCTCCGACACAAAGGAGGTGAAAAGGGGGGCTAATTTTAACCCATTAAGAATGTTTTCAGCTGTCAGACCTAAGTTTCGTGTCTTTGTGAGGGGAAATAGAAGGAAGGGACCTAAGAGCACTTTAGAAAAAATTAAACGCCAGCACAAGCACATCACTAATTCAAAGAAATCCTGCAGCTGGGATTTAGAAGAGCACTGGTACAAAGTAATAGCTTATAAATCCTTGATTCCCTTAAAAAATACTAATGCCAATCACCTCAAGCTTGTTACTTACTGCCTGCCTACACAGCTGCCCTCCAGTTTGAACACTTAAGGAGAAACTTCTCTGGACAACAGACTATCAGTGATTAAACTTTAAAATCCAATTCATGACACAATCTTCTATACTTTTTGAAGAGAAAAATTGGTATTTCCCTTAAAATTTAATGACAGAGTAGACCCTATCTTGGCAGCTTGCACAATATGACAAACTTTTTTTGAGGAGGGGAGGGAAATGAGAATTTACATTATTAGAAAGGGCTGGAGAGGGAAGAGAAACTTTACCAGTTGTGTTCAGGCTTTATATAATGAGTTTTATAAAGGGAGAAAGATTAAAAATATTTACTGGGGGAAAACTGTGCAGAATCTGTACAGAACCCAGGCTGAGCCACTCCAACCCCGCTCGCTTATTAAAAGGGAATAGAAGCAAGCAACCCAGAATGCTCCATCTTCCGATTAAAAACTGAAAAGAAAAGAAGAGGGAAAGGAATTGTTATCGCTGCATTTGCAGCACTGCATGCTGACTTTTTCCTTTTTTTTTTTTTGGTAACTCACTTGTACAAGTGCGACATTAATAATTCATGCCGCTTCTAAACGGCAGGGCAGCCGCTGCTGCTTTGTCACATCTCACAATGGCTGAGTGACAACGGTGGCTCTGACTCCAGGCCACTATCTTTGACTATCTGCCTGGAGAGACACAACACTGTCCTTCATCATTCAGTCCCTGACATGGTTGTGACAAATGCTGGTCTGTCCTGTCATTCCCTTCAGTGTTCGATAACAGAAATCTGCCACTTTTCAATACACAGTCTCCACTCTTGTGCCCCTAAGAAGGAGCTGTGTGTTAATGCTGCAGGTTTGCCTCTGCTCATTGCTTCTCCTTTGGACATATACTTGGTCTGACCATGCTCCAAGAAGCACAGATATTAAATGGTGCTCTGGGACCCAGTTAAAGAATCTGATAATGGTGCCCCCAGGGTGGCAAGGGGGAAAAGAGACTTTTTAAGCAAAAGTCATAGTTGACAGTATCAGATTTTAGGACAATTGATAAGAGACCACAGATGGAAAGAACTGTATGTTTCCCATCCGTGCAAAGGAGCTTTTAGGCCTGAGCTGGTGGGGCAAGGTATAGCCCTGCCAGACGCTTCCCAAAATCTGTGCAGGGTAGTGCAGGCAGGACACAACAAGTCCCTTCCTGACCTGCTGAAGCAGCACAAGCTGTTCTGCACAACTTTGTGAAGAAAACAACCATGCTTCCTTTTTCAGATACTTGGAGGTGATGGGTTTGTTTTTCATGGGCAGCAGAAAGTGTCTTGGGGTTCAATCTGGCTCTTGACAGCACCTTGCCGCCCCCCCCTCCTCCCCTCCCTCCTTGCCTGCAACAGGGCAGCACAGGCTTGATGTGTGAAGCCAACATCTCTCTATTCCCTTAATGTGCAATATCCATTACAGAGCTGCTAAGCACCTGTTCTGGGCGGCTGATTCCAGGAAAGGGCTGGGAGTCTTAAAGAGTTTCCAAATTTCCAGCACTTTGATGTTCCCAGATAAATGGCTGCAGGCAAGTGCAAAACAAGGAATAAGTCATCACAGCCAGAGATGCCAATGCCAATCTTTTGTCTCCATCGTGCCCTCGGAGCAGGCTGCAGTGCCTCCACGGGGCATTTCCAGCATTCAACCAAACACCCTGAGCCAACGTGCACTGCATGCTGCTGTTATAAACACAGGGGACAAGATGTTACCCGGGCATCCTTTTTCCCATGGAGACACCGAATGCTGCTCCCTTTATCCTTCACTACAGCAGTGCTGTTACCAATTACAGTCACCAAAGGAGAACAGCTGGCACTTGTTCAAGCAGAGTGCTCTCTCCAAAGCCCACAGAAGCCGATGAAAAAAGGATCTCCTTTCTTTCATTGCATTTTGAATCAGACTCAGACAGACCTAATGGTTTAGAAAGCAGGGCTTTGCTATTTTTTTCTCCCATTCCTTTGTTACTTCTCCGTCTCATGTTTGTGACTAGAAACCATTTTTTTCCAATTTATACAGCCAGTGACAGGAGGTTGGGGCAGCATTACCGCCCCTCTCCCCCCATTTTTAGAAGAGATGTTAATTAAAACACTGCACAGCGGGGTTGAAACTACTAGAAACTAGAAAGGGAGAAAGAATGAGGCAGAACAGCAAACAGGGACAGACTTTTGATGTCCTCTGCTCATGATGTTTTTTCCCATTTAAGTACTTTCACGGCTGTTCCGTGTGCTGCTCAAAGCTCAATTTGTCTTGCACACAGTCCTTACTGAAAGGTAATAAGCAAGTCCCAGCTAGGGAGTCAATTAACATGTAATCTTTGACATTTTGAAATCACCAGCAGCTGCCAAATGAGTTTCTTCTTTATACAGAATGAAATCTATTGCTTGAGTGTTTGAAAATTTGATTTTATGTTATATTTTTCTATATTCTTCTACAATGTTCTGTCTTCCAGTCTCCTGGCGGGAAAGTGCCCTGACTTTTGCCTCTGAAGTTATCCACAAAACTTCTTGAGATTAGGGAGTAGCAAACTAATCTAACAGTGATGACTGTGTTAGGAGATCAAAATTTCCTTTTCTTTCACCTTGTCCATTTGGGGCCAAATTTTCATTTTCATACTTGTAAGTCTCTGACTGGTGAAGTGGCAGCATGCCTAAGTGACTGCAGCAGCTGCTGAGACTGCCCTCCCTTTAGGGTTCCTTCTCCTGCTCTGTGAACAGTTCAGCTGCTCCGGAAACAAGTACTGAACCCAACACACAACAGAAACATGGGCTGAGATTACCTGGTGTTATCACAGAGCAAACCAGAAGTTCAGCAGCTGCTTCACAGGGCAAAAACCATGGGGAGAGTGTGTGAAAGGGTCAGCAGCTGAGGGTTGTGCTCTCTGTATCCTTCCCAAGTTGCAGTCACAGGGGCCTTTGTTTGCAGGCCAATAACAGTTTGAACAGTTCTGGCAGAATATGTGACAGACTGAGGTACTTTATTGGACAATGCAGGTACCTCAGAATTCAACTTGCAGATTGGTTAGACAGGGACTATAATTTCTCAGATAACTGCAAAGGACCTCAGCTGAGGCTTCAATTGTCACAGCTACAGAAATATTTAATAATGGTAATTAAATTATTATCACTGCTCTGTAATTTCATAATGTGTAGTAAAATGGTGTCTCTTAGTTTAAAATATGAACATGCATAAATATAGCATTTGCAATAAGCTCCATATTGCTCACCTTTTGGCATCACTGTTGGATCCCCACCAGTCACAACAAGGCTGAGATTCCACATCAGTTCAAAACCCTATAATTATCTTACCTTGAAAGGTAAGATAAGTAAGGAGGATTATATAAAATGATTAAACACACCCATAAAAAAATAACATACTAAAAACTGTAGGTGGACTAATCTCTGAATCTTCTGTTGTGCTGGTTTAAAGGTAAACCAGCTGGAGAAATGAACCCAACTCAAGAAAAAAAGAGATTACAAGTCAAAATTATAATTTAATGAAAAGATGACAATAAATACAATGACACAGAGAAAAAAGTGGTTTTGACCCACAGAAACAGATAAATAACCCAGCACTCTGGGGCACAAACAGAATGGAATTAGTTATCCCCTGTGCTGAGCACCACATGGTCCCCCTGAGTACAAAGTAAAAGGAAAGGAAAAACCTGTTGGTGAGGACGATGGTCACAGTCCTGTTGAGGTTCTGGTCCTCTGCATCTGATGAGTAGTACCAGAAGTCCTCAACCCCCAAGTTTATATATGTTTAGGTTCAGATGGGAATGCCCAATACCTCCCAGAGGGCGAGGAGTTTCACAATGGCTGATTTACTCTGTGAGTCATGGGATACTCCTTGCTGGCCCATTAGCAGATGTGACCCCTCAGGCTGGGTGTGAAGGTGCTAATGACTACTGGGAGGGGAGTTATCACACCTGAGCCTTTGATCTAAAGACAGGAAACTTTCCTATCTCAGGGTTCTTAAACACCCAGCTTGTAGCCTGAGGGGTCACATGTGCCCTGGACAGCTGCTACAAATGATCCATTATTAGCAGTTCATGAGAAATGACATAGAGGGTGTAGAATACACCCCCACAGTGATAAACTGGTCCCAGCCACTATAAATAGGACATCTGTGAAGGCTGAAATTTCCCTCTTTTATAGAGCTGCATATTTTCTACATCTTGTTTAGCTCTGTAGAATGATTGCAATATGTTGTCACCTGTGCCCAGAAGAAAGGCTCCAAGAAAAGTCGTAATGAGAACTTCTGTTCTGGGCCAATTGCCAGAAACAGTCACAACTCTGCAAGTCGTCCAGTTCATCTGAATGTTGTGCAAACATACATATGTTTGACAGGAAGTGATATCTTTGTTGTTTTCACTTAACGCTTCTGAAAACCAGGCAAGATAACAGCAACACTCATGAAAGAGTGATTACTATCATTGTGTTAGTGATGGTCCAAAGGAGAAAGGCTCCACAAGCTCTGAGTTGGAAATGAATTTTGCAAAAGACATTAAGTAATAAATGGGAGAGTCTGAAACAAAAATCCAGGAGGAAGTGATTTACTGCAGTGTTCTGTGGACTGGGTAATTCCACTAACAGTGGAATTCAAGCCTGTTAAGAGAGATGTCTGCCACATTAATATATTTGGTGCATCACTGCCTGAAGTGGCTGCACCCACTGCACCCTGTTGCTTTCCAGTCAGATGGAGTGGCTTGCACCTCAGGTTCAAGAGATGGTCAATTAAATCAAGCTGATAAAACAGACAAATCCAGCCAAAGGACAAATTAAGTGGCACAGAATGTCTCGTTGCCAAGGTAGAAATGTAGCACGCGGAGCAGATGCCGAGGAGCTGCTGGACTCCCAGAGCGCAGCGCTGGCCAGTGCGAGGAAATGTTACCAGGAATTAATGGCAATATGGTCTACACTCTGAACAGGAAAGCCATGCCATTGAAATGCATGACCCAAACACTGCAGTTGATAAAATTAAAAATAAGAGAAATAAACATTATTTAAAGTGTGATCTGGCAGGTAAGTTTACTATCTTTTATGATGTGTAGATCAATAGAAAAACGTTCCCAACGAGACAAGAAATTAATTGCAGTCAGTGTTGCTGGTGCATGAGCAGAAAGGTCACCAAGGGTCTGGAGCAGGAGCTGAACAGATTGAAGTTTGTATTAGACAGTGTTAGATGGAAATGCAGAATAATTGCTTTTGCAAGCTTGCAAAGGATTAAACTGATTTAAGTGGGATGAATCTAGCTGCAGCCCACTGCATCAGCTGTGTGACAGTAATTAATATGCAGATTAGGAAAAATAAGACAGCCAGACGTTTACTTTGCACTAAGGCAACATTCTTGTTTCAAAACTTTGGTGACATCTTAGGCTTTAGCACAGCAGTAAGAAGATGTCTTCCAGTGCAAAAAGGTTCTTAATGTACAGATGAATTAATTTTCCAGACTTCTTTTTAATGCCAAACAACTTAATTTGGGGTTATAAACTGAAGTTCTAGTTTCACACTACAAATTTTGAAAGCATTTAGGAAAACAATATTCAATTTACTTACAAACATATACAATGAAGTTCATAGAATCATAGACTGATTTGGGTTGAAAGGGACCTTTAAAGATCATCAAGTACCAACTCTCTGCCATAGATGCTGGGATAGGTGTATTTGCTTCAGCTTGGTATTGTGCTTTGCAGCTACACAGGGCCACAGAGAGCATCACACATGACTAAATGGTCAAGCTAATTATTCCCAAATACTCACATTGCAGTAGCACTCACAAGCCTGTCATCCAACTGCTTTATTCAGTTTGTTAATTAGACCTAAGTCCAGGAGACAGGAGGAGAGGCAGGACTGGAGACAAGCTGTTTACAATGAGTGCCCAAGGTTCTTTAGGAAACAAGGTCAGACACATCTCCAAAATATCCATGACATTTGCAGTGTTGATCCTGGCTTCCAAAATACTTCTGTTGTCTGTTGGTTTCCAATTATGCAAACTTAATAAGCACACCATTATACTATTCATGGTGTAGGCAAGTACTCCTGACATCCACGTTAAAAAAGGAGAAATTAAGACTGGAAGTCCAGGTTGTGTTATACATCTCTTGATTTTCAAAAACTCAGTGATATTCAAACATTTCAGAGGGACCTGAACATCTATCTCTGTGCAATCTTCAATATCATCATCCTTTCGATTTTCTCTTCATGATTAATTAAAGTTCATCTTCAATCAAAAAAAGGAATTGCATCCTTATTTAAGTTGTAGCTGCCTGACACTAGATAAAAAACTTTACTGTTTTGGTCTCTACTATTTGATATCTTACAAATCATAGAATGAGCTGGGTTGGAAGGGATATGTAGTTCCAACCACTTCCAATAGATCAGGTTGCTCACAGTCCCATCCAACCTGGCCTTGAACACTTCCAGTGATGAGGCATCCACAGCTCCTCTGGCCAACCTGTTCCAGTGCCTCACCACCTCTGATAGTGAAGCATTTCTTCCTGGTATCTAATCTAAACCTACACTCTTCCAGCTCAAGGTCATTCTCCCTTGTCCTATCACTCCATGCTATTGTAAAAAGTCCCTCGAGGTCCTGCTTTCTCATAGCTCCTTTAGGCAATTGAAGATGCTGTAACATCTCCACAGAGCCTTCTCTTTTCCAGGCTGAACAGTCCCAATTGTCTCAGCCTGCCTTTGTAAGAGAGGTGCTCCAGCCCTCTGATATCTTTGTGGACTTGCTCCAACAGGTCCATGAATGACAAAGAAGGATGGCAAGACTAGCAGAGGGATTGTGACTGCAGTCAGCAAACAACCCTGTTACAGACAGCTTAACGAGTTTCATGTAACCAAATGTAAGAGTTACATCGAGGGAAAAATGCTTCATTAGTAGTTGTTCCATTTGTACTAGGATGAGCTACGTGTTACTGGTGAAAGTTTTAAACTACACCTCTTTCTGGACACTGACTTCTTGGAAGCTCACCTCCTGTCTACAGCCCGAAAAGCAAAAATCACCACAAGGGCACTTGGCTCAAACACATCACAGCAACTGGGATCTCTGTGGGCTGTTACCTGTCTGGAGATCTGTTGCAATGCTCTGGTCTATGCAAACAAGACTTGACCTCAGCAAGCAGCTCTTCGGCAAGACCTGAGCATCTGCATCTTTTTACAGCAGTTTTGTCTCATATTTCAGATATTGCAAGAGTCCCCCAGCCATCTGTGTGTCAGGAGTGCAGTGACCTCCATCCACATGCAATTGGAAGCTCATTTAGTGGCAATAAACTCCCAACCATTAGCACTGAAGAACTAGTTCTAATGTTTGTTTGCTGATGCTTTATAATCTCCACATATGCACAGCTAATTTTGTTTTTAACTGCGGTCTTGACAGGGAAAACAGGGTGTGGAGAGAAAAAGAGTTTTTTTAATTGAAATGATGCCTGGCTTATATAGGATCAGTAGGGAAGGTTCTGGAACGGGGTGGAACTTAGGAGGGGTTTAGGGAAAAACCTGGGAGGTGTTTGCAATACAAGGCAAAAACCTCCAAAACAGGGAATACAAGGGCAGGTATTTACCATATATGCTGCATGCAGGGACCAATCAGGGGTGGGTTACAAACCATGAGGGATGGAAAATTCCAGCAAGGACACACAGTGAAACAAAGGAAAAACCTATAGCATGATAAAATCTTCAAACTGGGTACAGACTCCAAACTGCAAACAGTCCTTAAACATACCAAGGGTCCATACAAACACAGCAAGCAGTTCTCAGAGAGCTAGTCTCTCTTCTCTCCTCCGGCATTTAACCATACTTGCTGTTCCTCTCAAACTCTAAAACCTCCTCAGAAGTGGTATAATCCCATTGGTTCCCATTTTCATGATATATGCTCCTAGCACATTCAATTACTGCATGCATAATTGCCAGCTCACATAGGCTCAATTATTAGTTTCTAAATCAGGTATTTAACTAGTTGTTCTAAATCACTGGGAGGGTGATTTAAACACAAATTCATATACCCTTGTGGTCTCAGACCAATTGAAATGGTTTGGGTTCGCAGTAAATCCCACACTATCCAAGTCTTGGTGCCTTCTGTTTTATAAGTAGGATCTACAGTCTCAGAACAAGCAAAATCCTTTAATACACAGAACCCTGTCACATTCCTGAGCATGTGGTTAAGGCAAACTGCCTTGAACAGAAGTTGAAAAATGGACCAAACTAAGCATTCAGCATAACAAAGGAGCATCAAGGGATCTTAAAGTAGAATAAGAGTGGCAAGGCATTCTTCTGAATATACAGCACAAGGGAATAAGCATGAATGTCCAAGTCAGATGGATCTAGGCTCAACCGGGAAATATGCAATTAAACGACAATCTGGCTTTATGCTGAGCTGTGATGTGGGACATTTTGACGTCTAGCCTAGAAACCTTATTGATGCCTCGCAGCACTCAGTGCCCTCATGTCTTTGTGAACCAACTTGAGCTTAAAGTACATACACTACTGGCTGGTGAACACGACTATGGAAATAGAGAAAGTCAAACGTGCTTTGTAGCCTAAGACAAAACACTTTTGTTGCTTTGAGGCGTGGGCAGGAGGAAAGAAGCCCCAGTGGCTTCCCTATAGAGAATTATAAATGCAGAGTTTTGCTGCTAAACACACTAATATTTTTAATTCCAGACAGACTTGCTTTTATCTTGCAATACTACCAAACAGGACTTTTCAAGAATATCCCTTACATGTAGTTTTGCAAGCTGTATTTATACTTGCCTTGGTGTCAACACTGCTGCTTTGGCATGCACTAAGTCTGTTAGAGGCTAGTCAGGAGCTATATGACAAAATACACAGATTTTATGTATCTAGAGATGTTCGGTGTTGGTCCCATGTAGAGTCCCATTCTGAGAATACTAACTAAAACTGTAATTGTTTGAAAAACGGCATAACTGGAATCATGCTGCCATCAGTCAGCCAGTGTCTGTTCTTTTGTGCTTCCACTCACCTGCCAAGGAAACATCAGTTACCAGGATTCAAGCAGCTCCAGACCCTCCCGTGTTCACAAAGCTCCAGATCCACACAACTAGGTATGGCACCATCTCCAGGCCACATTGCGTGAAGACACAAAGGCACAGCAGAGAGGAATGTCAGTTAAGACCCCTTTTGGCTTTCTTCCAGGATGAATTCCACACAGAATTATAGAGTCATTAGGTTGGAAAATACCGTTAAGACCTCGAGTCCAACCATTATTAATCCACCACTGCCAGGTTCACCACTAAACTATGTCCCTAAGTGCCACATCTACATGTTTTTTTGCACACTTCCCAGGACAGTAATTCCATCACTTCCCTGGGCATCCTCTTCCAAAACTTGATTACCCTTTCATCGAAGGAATTTTTACTAATATCTAATCTAAACCTGTTTCCCTCCACCTGCCTGTAGGCTTTTCTGAAACTTCCTTATGTTTTCAAGAGGAAAGTAACACAAGGCTACTCGGCTTTTCTTGGCTCTGCAAGATTTAGAGCCCTACTCTAATTCTTCATTTACACACATGAAAAAACACTGTTTTTAAAGAACTCCTATCAATCCCATCTACTGAGAGAGCAAGATCTTTGGGGCAAGGATTTTTGTTCTGATTTCATACCACGTACTACAACCAGTGACTAAATTCTGATCTATTATAAACTAATAGTAAAATAAAATGGCCTGTATTAACTGCAGAATATGACATAGTAAAATATTTCCTTTTTATTAATTCTTGTCATACCTTGTGTTTTGCTGGCCTTCTGCTGCAGTAGCTTTTAAGTTGATGGTTAAAAACCGAAACCAACAAAACAAACAAACCAACATACCCCCAAAACCTAATAAACTTTGCACATAGTGCGTCCTCTTTAGTATAGAACACCAGGAATGGATTCCATGTTGACTCCCCTTAAGACTAAATAAATGTTGGGTTCACTAAAAAGTAACAGAAACTTTACAGAAAACTTTCAGCTTTGCCTGCTTCCCTTGTTTTCCTCACTTCAGACAAAGCTCTGGAGAGGCTCCGTAGTTAAGAGTATCACATGGAAGTTCTAGTCCAGCTTCAGGTAAAGTAAAACAAAATAATATTAGATTAATCCCCCAAAAGCATAACACAATCACTGTGGCTGTCTGTTTATTTTCTGCTAAATTACACACTAATTTAAATGTTTGTAAGCTTGTTGGCTTGGGTTTGTTTTGTTTTTTTTTTTCATTCTGGCCCAGGAAAATTAAAGCATGAGAGTGGCTAAAGTACACCATCTACAGCTTTGTCCATGTTTTTGGTTTAAACATACCTTAAGAGGCAGAGAGACAGAGAACTACAATGGGCCACATTTCTAAAGCAGATGCTATTATGAGAGCAAAGACCTTTTGCTAGAAAAAAAAATCTATTCTGGCAAATAGGAAAAGAATTTATTCTAAATAAACATATTCAAGTAATACAAAATTAAAATGTAGAATCATGATAGTCCCAGCACTAATCATACCAGTGTAAGGAATTTTATTCTGTCACCATTGTGCTCTTTTTCAAAGCCATGTTGAGTAATGGTCGGTGTCAGTGAAACACCCAAAATGTTCAAGCCTAGCTGCCTCCTTGAGTTTGACAAGAGCTCTGTGAGAACAGGGCTCAGGTGAAACTCTCCCACATGATTCAAGGGAAATGTAAGAGATTAAGTTAATGTCCCAGTTTCCTTGGAGTACATTAGGAGGATTCTACATGACCTGTTGTGCTGGTTTGACACTGGCTGGACACCAGGTGACCCCCAAAGCTGCTCTGTCAGTCCCCTCCTCAGCTGGACAGGGGAAAGAAAATAAAACAAAAGGCTCATGCGTTAAGGACATGGAGAGATCACACACCAGTTACTGTCATGGGCAAAACAGACCTCCAAAATTTGGGGAAATTTATTGAATTTGTTACTAATCAAATCAGAGTAAGGTAATGAGAAGTAAAACTAACCTTAAGAACTCCCTGCTTTGCATCTGAAGCACCTCCACCCCTCCTTCTTCTCTGACCTTGCTGCCTGTAGACAGGTTTCTCTTACGTATTCTCACTNAGAAAATAAAACAAAAGGCTCATGCGTTAAGGACATGGAGAGATCACACACCAGTTACTGTCATGGGCAAAACAGACCTCCAAAATTTGGGGAAATTTATTGAATTTGTTACTAATCAAATCAGAGTAAGGTAATGAGAAGTAAAACTAACCTTAAGAACTCCCTGCTTTGCATCTGAAGCACCTCCACCCCTCCTTCTTCTCTGACCTTGCTNCCTTCTTAAATATGTTATCCCAGAGGAGTTTCTACCATCACTGATGGGCTGGGCCTTGGCCAGCAGCTGGTCTGCCCTGGAGCTGGTTGGCTTCGGCTCTGTTGAACACGGGAAGCTTCTGGCAGCTTCTCACAGAAGCCACCCCTGTAGACCCCCTGCTACCGAAATCTGTCCATGCAACCCCAATATACCTGTTCTGCCTGCAAAGCTGATGAGTCAACACTAACAAGTGAAGACAGCAGCACCTGGGACCACACAATCTTAGTGAACACTTCTAGGTTCAAAAGTGGACATCTCTCTAGCACTTCAGTTAATAATTTTTGTAGTTTAAGTGTTCTGACTTCATAAAACAGCACAATTATGGAATAAGGACTTGCAAGTACAAGGATTGACAGTAAAAAGCTCTTGTGCTGTGGCAGCACTGAGGAGTTTAAATCAACACCCAAGGCATGGGAATCACCTGAGCAGAAATAGAAAACATCTCCACACTAGTGGGACTGCACTCTAAATAGACAAGGCTTCACATGCAATTAATTATTTAGAGATTGAAAATGCAACCTGAATAGATAAGCCCAAAGTCACTGTCTGGGCAGACTCTGGGAAGTGAAGGACGGTTGTTTCTGCTGGATAACCTGATTGGCCTTTGACCAAGGGGTAAAAGGTATCACAAAATAACTCCATAGAGACTTTTTAATTCGGACCTTCTCTATTTAACTAATTCAGTTACCCTTAAATGAAATGAGTACTTCATTATTACTATTTGAACCGGGATTTGAACAAACTATCTAGCACTAAAAGTGTCTGTGTTCTTTTAATACCTGAACTCGATTCAGCTTTCAGCTCCCAGAAAGTATTTTCACTCCTAATGGTAGTAGTGAAATTAATACTATCAAGGCTAATCAAATAGGGGAACCATTTCCAAAACAAACTGTAAAAACACTGACTAGCTCTGTAATCCACTGTGATATTTTGTCCCTTATTTCACTGCTAGCCCATAAAAAATATTACCCATGAGGTGACTCCTATGGTCTCATTCTCATATATCTTTATGTGTTCCTGTAAAATACATTTACAGTGTATTTCATTTGGGTGCACAACACAAAATGATCTCTTATTTTCCAGAAGATAACATTCCTTGAACTGAAGAAAAACCTATAACAAGGTTTGCCCTATAAATTCCTACTATTTTCACTCTGAAACAGTGAAGACCTTTTGATCCCTTTTAATTTACCTAGGCTGATAGCTATTTCCACTTTCCAGAAAAATTTGCAACATTTCAAATATCAGGAAGAGCACTGTGTAACATATTGACTGTAATTTCTCTCTTCATCCACTTTTAGAAAACAAGCCTGTAAAAATTTATTTTTATAACAAACGAAAATGTCATTTATAGCATTGTCAGACACATTTATTTTGCTTTCCTATTATACTGGCAGCCATTACTCACTTCAGGCCTTGCACTGAACTTTGCATGAAGGATAAGTGACATAAGAATAGGAAGATATAAATGACAATTTTGGTCTTATTTAACATCCCATCAATGACCATCCCATCAATTCCTTCAGAGTGAGCTCTGACAAGCATCTTTGTTAGGTGTGGCTCTGAATATAATAAAGGTCTTTTGTCATTGTGTTCTCCTTTGCTGTCATTAAATGCCCAGGAATCTGAGGTGTAAGAGAAACCTTTGAGGTCAGCTGTCCTGTAGGCTCATTCCTAATCTCTGGCTGTATTTTACTCAGAGTAATAATAGAGAAACTCAAGAAGAGGAGCTCCTGCTACTTAAGGCACCACTTTCCAACCTAATAGATCTCCCCAAAAGGATTTTAATCCTGCTACTTGGCCCAATATTTTTTCTTTTTTTTCCTTGATGACAACCTCATCATTCCATGGTTTTCTATCACAGCAAGCTCTACTCATTCTCTGGTGAAATCCTTAAATATTGTTTATCAGGGTACACATGGGCATTTCACCATTTTAGAATCACTGAATGGGTAAGGTTGGAAAGGACCACAGTGGGTCACCTGGTCCAACCTCCCTGCTCCAGCAGGGCCACCTACAGCACATTGCACAGGGTTGTGTCCAGACAGCATCCAGATTTGGTATCAATCACCTGGTCAACTGATGCAAACCTCAGTCAAGAGAGGGGGGGAAAAGGACAAAGAACAGTTTCAGTAATCCTTAGCTCCAACTCCTTCCTCTCTTGGTTTCTCAGGAGTTGTAGAGTGATATGGACAGAGCAGAAAGACTCTACTGAGTTAAATAAAAAAGGGCAACCCCAGTTCCACCAGGCTGTACTACACATCACCTGCCCCTGCAAGAACCATGGCCCAACCGTGGCTGGGAGAAGCTGTCCCTGAAGAGCTGCAGCCCAGGGAAAGGCCCAGCCTGGGGCAGGGAGGGGGGATGGGAGGAAGGAGCAGCCTAGAGGGGGCTGATCACAGCCCCACATCCATCCCTGTGCCCTCAGGGAAGAGGAATCAGGGGTGTGGGAGCAACGTGTGCACATAGGACAATGTAGTTTTTGTAAACTAGGACAACTATTACCATCCCCCCCCCCTCCCCTTTTTTTTTTCCCCATAAAAAAGGTTTCAAAGTAATTTAATATTTATATAGTCACCTTAAACTTCACTTACAACACAGAGGAAAATAGGTAACTGCACTGAAACAAGCAACTCTTGAACTCTTCATCTAAAGTCCCCTCCTGCCCACAGCACTATCAGAGCAGGAATATCCTGACTAGCTGGAGTCACTTGCCAACCAGATGCTGCTGCAGCTACAATAATCTCTTTCTTATGTTGAACTTCAGCTCCACTGTAACTGAGGGCTGAGTCTGTACCCATAACTAATATCCTTTTCATCAATATGCCAAGTCATTCACGTAAGCATCAACATGTTTTGTACTCTGAAAGATTTTGCTGGTTAATCTGAGGTCACTAGCTACCTTTTCTGAGAAAGAAAAAGTCGTTCTGGGATGGTGAGTTTGCACTGAGATCTGCTTTGTTATAGTTTTCAGTCCTGGATCCTGGACAAAGTAGAACTCAATTCCAAGGGTTAAAATCCAAGGAATTAATTTACAAGTAGAGCATTTCTGTTCATAAATATTTATCAAGAGAGAAACACATGACGGCTTCCTTTTTCTGCTTCAACCTTCTTGGAGGTTGACAGGGCGAACACAATGGACTCGAACAGATTATTTTGTTAGGAACATACCCTCGTATGTACCGTCCTTTGAAATGTGTGGCATTGCTTTTGATCACTTAAAACACAATACAGGCCAGTTGAGAACAGGAACACATGAAAGATCACCTTAATCAATTATCTGTGCCTTGTGGAACTATAGCAGAGATGAATATGATACTGCATATTTATGTCATAATAGCAAGTTTGATACTCTCAGGATGTGCCAAAATAATTCTCTGTGACTGACTGAACATGAAAGTCTTCCCAGATTAATAGTTGCCCTCATTTCAAGGAAGAAAAAAAGACAAATGGAGCAGTGCTGCTATTGATGGAAATTATGTCTGCTAATGATAGGAAAGATGGAAATGCAAATTGAGAAGCTGTCAGGCCACGTGCAGTACCACTCAGTAACCTCACTGTCATTGCATTACAAAAGGGAAAAGAACATCTGCAGTTTAGAGCCTTATGAGCAAAGGCTGCTGTACTAGCATTACCTAAACAAACTACACTTTTGCTAATGATGCCATCTGCAAATCAGCTCGTGACATTCATTCCTTGTTCAAACTTTCAGATGCAGAGTGAACATACCTACAAAAAGCAACGTTTACTTGAACATTTGAATATCCTGCAGTGTGATTTCTGCTACTTGCTTCCCTTCTCTACTGTGCTAACTGTGCTGCTCATTCTTGAGATACAGAAGGGTTGTTGGGTTTTTTTTTGTTTTGAGTTTGGTTTGCAGTATTTTTAAATTTGTAAAGCACACATCCACATTGTGAGAAAATTTATTGGAATGTGCAACCATTTTTTTCCCCTTTATTAGCATCAAATGGATGAAGTGTCATATTCTATATGGCAGTGCTAAAATGCTGTGTGGACTAAGAACTTCATAACTTTAGAACAATTAAAAATCTTAAAATGTTTTGAAAATCTCGGACTTGCAGCAACATTACTTCCATAATCTTGTTGGAAAACATGCCATTAAAAGCTTTAATTTCAAGTATATATACTCAAGGATTAGAATTCCTTATTATAGTAGGAATAATAGGCCTAACATTTTCATTTGTGCAGTACTCTTGTCTCTAGCTGCAATTCCATACAACCTAAAATTTGAGGTAAAACAGCAAAACATGCAGTTCCTTTCTATTTTTCATCCTGTGGATTTTGCAGATAAATATAGATGCAGTACAAAACCTGTTAGTGCTGCCTCATGTAAGTTAGGATGCTACAACAGCTGGTTAAAGCCTGCTGGCAAGAAATGGTGCTTGGATTGAGAGGAACCACAACCAGCACAGAAACCAAACCACAAGAGAAAGAAAAACAAGTCCTATTTCTATTCAGGGAACAGAAATTATCCTCTGAGGATATAATAAATCAGATGTAAAAAATTTTGAGGCCTCCATTTTGCTCTCCTGTGCCTTTTGCCATGTGAGGTCCAATTTTCCCCTCTGTATACAGACGCCTCTGCCTTTCTGCAACTTGATGCCCTTCCACAACTAGTCTTCCTAATTTCTGTGAGACCTTTTGAAAGAGTCAGCTTCAAGCAACATAACCTTAGCTTCCATTACATAGGAATCTGCTGCCACTAAAATTATTTGCAGCTCCTTTGTAATGTTTTTTTTTTTTCTCCTTTTTTTAAAGTCTTTGCATGATTCCAAAAGCCCCTTCTGTGCTCCACACTCCCAGAATATTTGATGTGTCCTCAGCTGTGCAGACCATCAGTTACTCAGTTTATGCATGCACAAGCTTTGAAGGAATTATATTTACCAAGTGCTAGCCTAAAGGCAGGATACTCCTCAGGTGTCACAGAAAGAGAAAAAACAGAAAATCATAGAGTGTAGTAAATGCTAATGAATATTCCCAGTGTGTGGGAAGAATGTATAATCTTCAGAAAAACGAGTTACTTGACTAACGTAAAACTGTAACTGCTTGTCTCTCCTGATCTGGAAAGGTCACTTAAATTTCAGAAAAGATTAAATGGGTAAAAGGAGTTGAATCTACAGCGAAAACAATTTGTGGTGTTTAGATCATAACAGAAGCAGAGCTTGCCAAGCAAAACATTTAATTCTTACCCTTTTGGTGATTCCAAATCTAGACAATAGACAACTAGAACAGTCAAAGCCTCTCCAAATAAATGCCTGGTATAAACAAAGCTCTCTGTTTACTTTATACTTCTGAAATAAACCAAATCTTTGGACACTCACTTTGTAAAGTACAATGGTTTACATTATAGAGGAAGCTCTTATCTCAATAGCATTCCAGATGTAGCATATTCTAGAAAGAAGGAAATGTATTAATTATGGAGGCAAGAAATCAATGTGCACTACTCTGTACAGCTTCCTGACTTGCACTTTGTCCATTTTCAACCATTACACTTCCAAGCAGAACTGGGCAAAAAAAAACAACAAAAAGGGACTCCAGAAAAGCCCTCAACTGAAAAGTCTTTTTAAAATAATAAAATTAAAAGGATGCAGAAAATTCACGGAAGTGTTTATACTTTAGGACAGGAAAATGTGATATAACTCATCAATTATAAATCAAGCCTTAAATTACATAGGTCTGTGTGGCCATGATATACTGGCACTTAAACAAATCCCTTTCTTCAAAAAGACACACCTCTCATAGACAGAATTACTCAGTCTATTTAAAATAATCTACTTAAGAATTCTTGAGTCATGCATAGTAAAATACTTTTCTGTCCCCTCTCCAGTCAGACAGTGACACAATACATTGCTGAACTGATTCAGAAATTTGACATTAAGATCATCACTGTTACCACGTATGATCATGATGCTCTTCCAAATGTGGTTTTAACAGCAAATGGGCTGTGAATAATTAAATAAATTCTAAGTTTTTGAGACTGTTTTCTTCTCTTCTAGGTAACAGAAAGCATTATTCTTCCAAATCAACACTGGCTTTCAACCAGTAGTTAAAAGTTTCTTATGCAGATTAATCAAGTTGATACATTCAGTGCATCAGTTTCTATGAGGCTGCAAATGTTATCAAATATTTCATGGCTCATTTTAGTCAAGTTTACTGAACATTACTGAATCAATCCTGACACTTGTGATCAGCTCCAGCCAGTGACACATAACTGCATCAAGGTCTCCATCCTACAAGCTTAACATCCCTGGGGCTTCTGGTGCACTTTCAGGACTAAACCAAAGGGAAACACAGCTGCCATCAAAGTCAAACAATTCTCAGTTCTTTTCAGTGAACAAATCTAAATTCCCTATCAATACAGTTTGGGGAGAAGCTACTGCTAAGGGTTTGCACTCTGATTTTGTTCAGCATTGAGAGAGCCCAGCAGTTTCAAAAGAGGCAACCAACATTACATCCACTCAGTAAAAAGCTTTTTTCCATTTTTCTATCCAGAACACCCACAAATAAGTTCAATCACGTAGAGAAGTCTGCCTGGACTTCATGGTGCCACTTTCTTGATTAAACACTACTAGCCAGAGGATGAATTTGTCAAAGTCAGTGTAAATCAGCATTTTTCACTTAGCTGTGAAAGGGAAACCAGCACTTAACAAATTAGAGCACTAGAAGAAAACATGACAATTTTGTTATTAATTAATAACTTTTATAGCTCAAATTTAAAAATATTAAGCCAGAAACAATTCAAGATTCATGAAGAAAAATCTGGAACTATATACATGCATAATTAAGAATATCTAGATTCTTGTCAATATTTACTTCATTTTTTTGTACAAGTTTTTTCACACAATCATATTTACAAGCATGTCTGTTTAAAACATATGAACATACATCTCTTATAGCATTTACAAATATTTTGAATAGATTTTTTTTTCTTAAAAACAAAAGAATATTTCTTTGATTTGACAGATTTGGTTTCATCTTACGGTACTGGATAGGTACTTATTCAGTGGGATGGAAGGAGTTAACATTACTCAAATATCTAAATAACAGTCATCCTACTGCTACCCAGGATTATCATATATGGCTTTAAATACCTCCCAAACTCAAAGGATCATCTCACACGTACAAACTACAGTCCATTGTGGTATGTTTCTAATTAAATCCTGAGCCTTTGTTTGGGTTACAACCACAACTTGGCAGACACTTTTTAAGCATGTCATCAGAAATAAAGAGGCCCTTTTAATTTAAAGAAAAAACAACTTTGCTTCCAGTCAAGTCAAGCACATATTAAGTGTGTATAAGATGGGATGCATGGGCTTTTCTAGACGTTCTAGCTACCTTTATGGATATTTTATTATTGGGATACCACAGCTTTGAACAGATAATATTTGTGCAGATTTACAGGAATCAGGTGAGAGATCTAAGAAGGAGAAGAATACTTTTTCCACAAAAGATGACAATTTTTTAGCAAAAAAAAAAAGTCTGAGGAGGTTTAGTACATAATATGTCTAAGTTACTGATACAATCCAGTTAGATCACTTCACAAATGAACTGAAAATCCATCGGCTTGATTGCTTTTGGTTGGGAACACCCCCCCAAACTTCTGGCTTTGGCAAATCAAGTAGCCATCTCCTTTGAACACTGCTCTCTAGAGCTCCTGCACTGATTGTTCCACAGTTTGTTCCTCCACAGGCTGCACAGCTTCCTGGACATAAACGATGAACTCCGAAGCCTCTCCACCCTGTGTGTAGACAGTCACTGTCTCAATCCCCTCCACTTCGTCTGATGAGACCACCAGGTGATGCTGCTCAGACAGCTCCACTGATGCCTGCTGCAGTGTCTCTTGAATCATCAAGGTGTGATTGGCTGATTGCTCCTCTTCTTTTACCTGAGGAGAAATTGGAGAGGTTACAGAAATGTCACCTTTCCAACAAGTACCTGCTACTGTGATAGTTAATGGAAATACAGCACATGAATTAGCAATCACACAGTTTTGAAAGAAAATGTCAGTTTTACAGAAAATGTGAGCCCTTTTGAGCAATGAGTATATAGCTAGGCAGAACAGTGAAAGCAGTAACACAGCATCTCAGTTATATGCACAGAGAGCTGGAAAGTTCCAGGAACGTTGGTCTTTGGAGACAGCTTTAATCTCTCAGCAATCATTCACTCAAAACTGCTCCTATTTAAATAAATGTGAAGTCAAACAATTTGTCTCGTAGCACTGAGATGAGAATCCATACAAAACCACGTATCTTGTACTGTACCCATATCCCTCTTTGTTTCCCCAGTCAACTGGCTGCTCACTGAAGTACAAATTTCCTCGTAAACCTTCACGGACTTTTATTAGAAAACTGTGAAATGTAAATATCACTGAAATAGGGCAGGAATATGTACATTTTTGAAAGGAGAGTTACAGAAACAACTGAAAATAACAGAATTTTTACTGAATATTTTGCTTCTTGTCAAAATGAAAAACAGCAACATCATTTGGTGTGGAATTTTAAAAAGTCCATACAGATACCTGTCAATTATTGAGAAGCGATATGTATCAGAATTCAAGAACAAATCTAAATTCTCTACCAGATCCAGATCCATATAAAATTTCTACGCAAAATACACCAGGCGAGTACAAACAAATCAGAAAACTGTAAGTCATGTGGAGGCAATGCATTCTCTCAAGTGTTAATGATAAAATAATCTACTTTTGAGGAGAGAATGGAATAGCAATTTTTTCAGTATGCAAGCTGCATGCAAAGGCATTTGTTAGTGGAAGGTTTCCTTGCCCATTGCAGCTGGGCTGGAACGAGATGATCTTTAAGGTCTCTTTGATCCCAAACATTCTAGGATTCCATGATTTAGTTTTCTGGACCTCAGTGTGCTCCTGAACTCATAGGTGGCCTTAAAAAGAATAGGTCAAACCTGGTAGATGCTACAAAGTGTGGAATCTAAATTATGCAAATTAGAAAGGGCTAAATATTTTTTAGTTAGAAGCTGTCTCAAAATAAACAGTAGTAGTAGAACAATCAAGCTGAAGAAAATACAATTAAGAATAATGTTGTTCAAGAGGGGAGTGGGAACACAAGGGAAGGACTACGGAAAAGATTCCAAAGATCAGTGACTTTGCTTTTAACTTTTTTATTTCATGTTTAAGATATCTGTCAGCTGAAGATTTCAGAGACATGAACCTCTGAGGACTTCGTATCACTTTGAACCTTCACTCAATTCATCAGGCTATAGAAAGCTTTTTCTTGAACAATAATGAGTATGTTCAGGTTTTAAATTATTCAGAGGTCCCCAAGTCAGTATGACTGCAATATATTGATGAAATATACGTGGATATTATCTGGTGAAAGACTTAACATCTAAAGGGAATCTGTCCATTGTCATTGACCTTAATGCAACAGCACAATTGTACCTACTGATGCTGACTCTGAGTTTGTTGCACAGGATTCAGATTATAGGGATAAAACTACAGGAATAGGATAAAGTCCTTTTCACATTGTCTTTCTTTTACCAACCATATCTGAACATTTTATTTGAAAGTTACTTCTGCTAAAGCTGAAGCTCAACATTCTACAAATTTGCAACCACCCTCAGAAAAAACAATTTATGTTGCCACAAAATATGGGTATTGTAGAATCAAAGAGTCATCTAATCATGAAATGGTTTGGATTGGAAGGGAACTTAAATGTCATCTAGATCCAACCACCCTGCCATGGGCAGGGACACCTTCTGACCCATCCAGCCTGGCCTTGAACACTCCCATGGATGGGGCATCCACAACTTCTCTGGGCAACCTGTTCCAGTGCCTCACTACCCTCCAAGTAAAGAATTTACTCCTGACATCTAATCTAAATCTTTCCTCTTTCAGTACAAAAATATTCCCCTTTGTCCTATCCCTATCTGCCCATGCCAGAAATCACTCTCCCTCTTTTCCATAAGTCACTTCACCAACATACCCCTTACTAATGGAAGCTTGAGCCTCTTTTTGAAAAGCAAGGAGCTAAATAATGAAAAATATTATAGCACTGTGAAATTTCTTATCTTGTTCTGCCTAATGCACTCCCTTTTTTTTTTTAATTATTAAAGAAACCCAAAGTCCTACTGAAAGCAATGGAACTTTGGTGAGTTCATACACTGAACTCCCTTTTCCTGACTGTTCCCTCCTCTTTCCCGAGGGTACCTACTCGGGTACCAGCTCCTGTATGGAAGTAAAAACACACAAGATCTACTAATGAAGATCATAGCAGGCAGAGAAAAGTCTAATCATTAGTGAATTCAGATAGGAAACTGCAGTTAAAAACATTAGACAATTAGGATCTCACAGCTTATTATGAATCAGTTCACAGTTACAGCCCTTGATTTTAGAGATACTCAAACAAATACAGAAATTGGGGTGCCTAAAATGTGGCCCTTTAATTATGTAATATACACTATCTTCTCATGTTTTAGTGTACTTTATATAAACCTCTGACAATGTGCCTCAGGCCAGAAAAATTACACTGTATTTGCTAAGAGCTGTGAGAATGCACGACACAGTATAAGATGGATCTCGCTGTAGTCACTCTAAATCAAAACCCATAAACAATTGTAAATATGGTTTTGTGAATGTACATAAATAATGAAGAAAGGAAAATAAATAAAGCTCAGTTGACACAAAAATGAAATGAAACCAGAACCTCATTCAGTTCAATAGCAACAATCTAATACTTAGTCAGTTTTATATACTTTTGAAATGAAAATGGCCAATAGAGAAAGTTAATTTAACCTCCCTACCTGACTTTATCGATCTGGGTTTATTACCCTTGTCATGCAGGGTAAAGAAGACTAATGCCCTTATTTCTGGTGTTTCCAGCTTCCAGTATCCTTTCTGGACAGCTATCTGTAATCCTTTTAGTCTGACAAATCACCACATTATTTGGAATATTTACATTTCAAATCAGTTCAATGTTTACATGCTTCTGCTTGGTTCCTATTAGATTGTTCCACAGGGAATAATCTCAAAATGTTAATTTGCATCCCTCAAATTGACGAAACAGTGGGACAGCTGCCATCAGAATGAATGAAGTCAACTACACTCAATTCTTTTTATTGGCATCTGAAATCTTTTGAAGAGTAGCATCCAAGACCTCTTTTCTGTTTGAAAGCCAGCTGAAAAGCATCTGTCTGCTTATCCTTCGTTAAAGAATGACAGCAAGGAGCTGAAGCCACACACAGCTGGCATATTAAATCAAGTCAGTACCTGTATAAATATTCTTTATTAACTAAATCTGTCTCCACAAAAGCCAATGGGGATTTTTAGCACCATGTTTTCATAAGCAGCTCAACATTTCTAAATTCTAAATGTTCTTAATTTACGTATTTGAGGACCATCCAAATACATGTAAGGATTCATTAAAAATGAGTCTCTCTTAAAGGAATCTCTTCCTCTCAAAACAAGAGTCTTTTTTAATTTGAAACAAATTAATTCAAGCCATTAAGGAAAATACACTTCTCTTTCCTGAAAATGAGTAAAGAAAATATTTTGCAGTAAGATGCTAAAGCCTTTTCTTTACTCTAGAGCTCATCACATGAAATAAAGCAATATCCTTAATTTTATTTGAAGTCAGCAGGAGTTGCAGGTCCACAGTGTTTAAAACAGTTTTCTAGGTCTGTCCCAAATCCTCTGTGGAACCTCCCCCTTGATTTCAGATTGAATGCTGCCTTTCAGTTTACTATAAGGAAGAAAATTTAATCACACAGATCATTCAGATTTTCTAAATCTTACACTAGGTTACAGATGCTTCTATTTATGTAGTAAAACACCAGTAAGAAAATATACCAAATATCTTCAGAAAGGATTAAAATGAAAGGTGAATATAAGCATTTTAGATCACAAAGAGCACCTGGATATGCGATGTGCCAGCTTACATTGGTGCTCACAAGTTTTGTTCAGTATTGCTTGAATAATTTGAACTCTCTCTCAGATCTAGTTTACATAGAGTTATATTGTGTGAAAAAGACGCACAGAAAATACTGTAATTTGATCATATGAATCTTTATAATGAGCTACAAAACAAAGACAATCTGGCACACAATGGTTTCAGAATAATAAGAGACTTGAGCATGAAAGACTTGCTTTGCATAAAATAAGAAATGCAAGGTGGCAAACAAACCTTCATACTGGTGATGGACATTTTACAGTTTTAGCAATTGGCTGGTTGAATATACCCTATCAGGGAGACTGTGACTGGCTACAGCTGCATCAGCCCATTTCCTTCTGAGGCAGAATGGCAACATTGCCATTGTTTTAAGAGCTCTGCCAGACCAGTGATCTTGACATGAGATTTTATCTGTATGTTACAGGGATGACAAGAACTCCACAAAGGCTGAGGAAACAGGGTCATCTGTCCCAGGTAAAACTTTCACTGGATGGTACCATCATGGGAAGCATCAAATTGCTCGGTATTCTAAAGTAACCGCAATCTTGACAATCAATATAAAACTCCATGTACTGGCAAATTTTCTCAATTAACACCAGCACCCTCCATGATGTAGGTACCAACCCAAATGCACCCAATATAAGGTGTGTTGCTGAAGCACAATGTGCAGTAGTCTTTGACGTGACAGCCATGCTAATATTAGATATTTACTGTTACACTGCAAAATCCTGCTCTGTGATCTGCGTTGAGCTGATGTGTAATCTTTGCTCTGCGCTTCTACTGCTGTCACTTTGAAGAAAGTGACTTATCATAGTAGGATTTTACTGGAGCCTGAAGAGATCACAGAATAAAAGGATGAAAGGAACTAAAATAAAGGGTGAAACACATGGAAATCCAGTGTTTTCTGTTTTTCTTCTGATACAGATCTGCTCCGTTTTTGTAACAGTTGATATTCTTCAGAGCACATTATGTCTATGTTGCAAATAATTTATTATGCTTTTCAGGAACAGATTTAGCCCTTCACTTCAGACTACAGAGGTAGTAAGAATATCAGTCCTGTCTTGTATTTTCTGAGTGGGAGAAAAAGAGAGAGAACTCAGCAGCCGATTACTGCTTTTTTACTGTTAATATCAATGTAGTGCTTTGGATCAGGACCTGGACTGTATCAGCTATGTTATAAGAGTCGTTCATGCCCCAAAGGCCTTATTGTTTAAGGGCAAAACAAGAGCCAGTAAGCAGACATAGAAGAAGGGAGGTTGAGGAGTACAACATAAATGAGACTGTGGTAGTTCTGTGTGACGGGCATTAGTATTAATATACCAATAAGCTATCCACAGATAATTACTGTCATCATTACTGTCATCATATTTTTGACAAGTAATTGAGAGAAAACAATGAGGTACAAATTGCTCCTCATTAAAAATCCACATGACTAAGCACAATATGGAAGAAGGCATTAAGAAACTTGTCCAAAAAAAAGTAATGAGCAATTAAATCTTCATGGACTGCGCAAAGGTAGGAGTCAAAATCCTTACAGCAAATGAGAAATGGGACTCTAAGTCAGAAAGGAGTAAAAAGCCCTGGAAAGAAAAACAAGGTTTTGTTTGATGTCGCAAAAAAGGGACATCAAATGAACAGAATAAGAGAGAGTGACGTCAAGAAGAGCAGAGAAAGCAATCTTTGAATTTTTCTGAAAGAATATAAAAGGGACAAAACACAATCTGTGAGTATCAGAAAAAAGACTATCAGAGTTAACTGCACCATAAAATAATGATGGCTTGGACACCCATTTTAGCTAAGTGGTTGAAATAAGAGACCATATAAGAGTCATCAGGCAGAACAAATTGGCACCATTTAGATAATCACCTACAGGCAAGGCCCAAGAACCTACCTGAGGAGATCAGCTTTCTGGCTTGAACAACAGGAAAGGCACCCCATAGGGGTGAAAAATAAAGTGGACTGCTGATGAACAACTCTGCAGAAAGGCTGATATAATCACTGATTTTATCTTTAGTGATTAATAATAATGGATAGTGATTAATGCAATCTTCTTAGCCATCTTCAGAGTGAGCTTGAAGTGATGGCTCTAAGCACACAAACCCAACACAGTATCATGGGCCTAAACACAGCAAATTTGTCCATAACTATTAAAGAAAAGAAGTCTGAAAAACAGATAATGTACAAGCAATTTAACTGGGTAATATAGTGTATACCAATGTAAAACTTTGGTTTAGAATCCAAAATTCTATTGCTCTGGTTCAGTAATTTGATGCAAAAATAAAAGCTCATATTTGGACAATGAACTGCACATGCTTTCTACTTTTTATGTCAAAGAGATCTGGTATAAGAAATACACTGCATTGATGAAAAATGAATTAATTATATCAGAAAGTATCTTGCTGTCATTACACATTCCTACTAACAAATGCTGGAAATGGAAGAGCAACAACTCTAAAAAAACTGGAGCTGATGAACACAGATCAAGAAGGGGCAACTCGTATGATGTTCTGGACAATGCAGCGAGGGATTCAGAAACTAAGCTTTCGAGGATGTTCATATATTGTGAAACCAAGAAACAGCACTTTGAATTGTGTCTTGCTGAAGAATAACTTAACAGACGCTACACAATGTAAGAGATTCCTCTGTGAAAAATAAGGTATCAGGGGTGCTCATTTCTGAGGGAAAGGTTTCTTCACAAGAAACTCAGTATTTAAATAAAACAAATGTTTAGCTTGGAACAAATATCTTAATGAACAATTAATATCCTTATTTGATGTACACTAAATAAAAGAAAGAACCGTACATCAAGGCAGTTTGTAGTTAAACACTCCCTGTCTCTGTTCCAGTTAACACACAGATGCACTGTGTGAAAGACAAGTCTCTGAACACAGACCCACCGAGACTGTAAATCAAGGGTGTCTGTGATCCTGGCATGACTGCTCGTCCTCCAATCTTGCCTTTATATTCAACATGTGAGCTAGGAAAATAGTCCACCTATATAAATAATGGATTGAACAGCCTCTGCTAGCAAAACAAACAAAAACCCAAATGAATCAATCTCTACCCTCAGGCACAAGGGCAAAAGTACATCTGTAACAGGACACAGAGTCAAATGAGCAGAAGGGAAAGTGTCTTATTTTACACTTCCAGTCCCTCCACCTTGCTACATGCTCTGTTCCCACAAAACTACGTTCTCCCCATCTCTTGCCTATGTTTACCATCCACTATGAACAGTATTTCCTCCCTTTTCTAAGCATTTATTATCCTCTTTCCTAGTTATTCTTCAGACTTAGCACTCTTTCCTTTCTCCTTTTCCCCACCTCATTACTTTTTCATTCTTTAAGCAGTGCCGAACAACTCAAATGTCATGCTATCTTCATTAGCTCTGTCAGAAAGAGATCCCAACTGGATCACTAGAAACTGACCAGGATACACTTCTGCCATGCTGTGATTAAAGCTTCAGTGCATTTTTGCCAATCTCTGATCATACCGGTAAAACTTTATTACATTATTAACTTTTTTATCTCGGGCATTTGTTATATACCACATTCCTTAGCAGCTATATGTTTTTATAGCTGTCACACAACAAGATTTCTCCCAAATTTGATACCAGAAAAAGTTTAACTTTGACAACATATTAGAATAATGACTGGCAGCCAAGAATAATCTAAAATCATTTTGAGCTAGACACAAACTTTGAAAGGTCTCATGACACTATTAGAGCCAATGATTCCTATTTCCCAATCATAATCCAAACTAAACAGGGTCAGCTTTGCATTTTTTGGGTTTAAAATCATAAAGTGAGTCCTGAGTCAGGTTGGGATTGGCTACTGCTGTGCTATCAAAGGATTTTCTTTTATAAAATCATTCCTATGAACAAAAAGTAAGAAGTTTCCAAAGTCAGAACTGAAATATTTTTCTTCTCAACATATAGTTCAGGAGCTGAGAGCTTTGAAGGGACAATCTGATCTTGATTTCATGTCCATTATAATGTGTACTTGTGATTAAAGATACTTGCAGTAAGACTACAAGCAACCCAGAACAACAATTTAATAGAAGAATCCTTCAAACATGGTATACTTTTTGTTTTGTGACTTAGAAGAAAACAAGTTTAAAATTACACCAGTTATACCTAACCAATACATCAGATATCTCCCGAGGTGCTGACAAGGAGTTACAGATAAGACAGTTTGTTTCTGGAGGGAAAAGTCTTGCATTAACCTGAAGCTCTACAAGTACAGCACACTGAAGGTATGTGAGCACACAGGTTAGGGAAGTGCTAAAGCATGAGGATGGCAGCATTACTAGTAGATACAGCTGGATTCACACATAATTTTAAGGATCAAGTGTAAATGGGACTTTTATGAGTGAAAAGGAAGGAACAGGACAGCTGTGGGAGAAAGAAATTTCCAGGGAGGAAATAGGAGTCAAACACAGGAACACTACAGTATAACATTTATAGCAAAAAATACTTTTAAAACAGTCTAGTAATTTATGATTTAGAACAAATTTCTTGGTGCAGATAGAGAAATATGAAAGCAACTTGCAAGGGCTAGCTAAAAATGAGATATGAAGGTAAGAAATTATATAAAAAATGGGTAATACATGTCCTTAGAGAAAAAGAAGAAAACAAACTTAACAGCATAAAAATCAGAACTACAATAAATGTTAAGGAAAAAAAATGGACCCAAGCTGCTAAGCAAGGACTCAGTGAGGCCATTAAAGAACAAGAGTGGAAATTCAGTGACAGATGATGTTGATATATTGCTGACACCCTGAATGAATTCCTTGTCTCACAATCCCAAAGAGAAGCTGAAGGTCATAGAAAAATGTGTGGAATGCATTCTTCAGCAGGAAAGTGAAATATGCAGATGTCTGAAGGTCACTTCAAGGTTAACAATTAGGAACCTACTATAATTAAACCCTGACATCGTTGTAGGTACAAATGAGGGATATCCCACAGAAAGCAACTCAGTACTGAATAAAAAACTTGACCAGGGGAGGAGTAAAGTCATGTTAATGACATTTAAAGACTTCTTTTCCTCAGATTAAAAATGGGTGTGCCTGTAATTCTGGAGCAATCTGGTGGAAAGACAAGAGCTGGAAAGTAACTGCAGCTGTATAACAGAACAGACTTTGATAAAACACTGATTCACATAAAAAATTAAAGGAGGAAAAAAAAACAAAATAGAAGAAAAATTTAAAAAAAGATAAATTGTCATCATCACCTCCAGACCTCCCCTGGTCCTTGCTGTACCTCTATAAAGCCCACTAAAGGTAAGTGAGCAGTCAGCCAGCACAGTCACCTGATCCTCTCCTGGGAAATCACATACTGCAAACTCCTGCACACACAGAGTGAAAAGTACTGGGGCTACCACGGTAAGAAACGAGTAGGCATTTCAGAACATGCAAGAAACATGTTCACAGAGCAACACTGCCTTGAGCAGCAGTTACCAAAAGCCATCACAAACAGAGGTAGTGCAAGAACACTCTGCTTGAGAGGTACCTAAATTATTCACTGATTTTGCTTCTGTGCAACTTTCACTTAGGGGAAAAAAACTGCTTTATATTAAAAATACTCTAAAGAGGGGAGGGGTGATAAAAAAGAAAAACAGCAAAGAGATTCTGTGCTCCAAGAATTCAGTATTTCATCTGATACAGGAGTGGAGATCATACATCAGACTAGTGAGTCACTGATGTACACAAGGCATGGAAAAAAGAAGTGATCCAGGCTTAGCAGCTTGTAAACTCAAAAGGCTAGAAATATGGATTAAGAAGCAAGGAAAGAAATTAATTTGGAATATAAATATTACTACAAAAAGCTACCATCAAATTCAGTTGGTCTAACAAGGAAGATGACAGATTTTAAGACGAAACAGACATTGATCAGATTTAACCATTGGAGGAGGAAGAATCACCAGTTTTTTTTAAATTATGTATTTTTGATAACATTCAAATAACAAAACATTGTTTCTTCTTGGCAGCTGTTGCTGTAGCAGCCGCTCTCTCCTACAGTTTTAGCAGAAGGGCCTTGAAAGATGTATTTTTAAGGGAAGAACTGGTTTCAGTAACATTTACAGACAGCACAGACAAACACCAGTGGCTAATACTGCATTCAGTCCTTAAATAGGTCATATGCATAGCACAACATGCACACTAGCAATGACTCTACTATAAAAGTGGTTTTGAAACTTGCACATAATTGGACTAAACTGTCTCTTCTCCTTAATGACTGAATGTAGTTTCCAAATTTGGACCTTTTATTCTCCCAAAAAAACCAACAAACCCAACAAACCACCAAACACTTACATGGTTTCTAATCAAAATACCCATTAAGGATTGCAAAGGAACATCTCAAAATGCTATCTTGAAATTCTGCCTTGCCTCCATGACATTTGGGCAGCAAGTTTAAGAATTATGAAATACTCCACAGATTATTAACTTCCCACTTCAGTGAAGCTCTCATGAACTCAGTGTTCACAACACCACAAAAAAATGCTGAATTCAAAAGTTCTAACACTCGGAATAAGCAGAGTTTTGATTCATTTAAATAAAAGTTACTGAAATTCTTCAAGAAGTTAAAACTTCTCATGTACTTTTCTTTCCTCACCTATCACTACATGGAATGCAGACACCCCAACAAACTGATGCACAGAATGGGAAAAGAGATAAGCAGAGACCTACAAGGAAACATAAGGAACAAGTGGAGTTTGGAGTGAGGAGAATAAAAAATGTCAGCAACAAACATAGCAGACACCTGCGAGGAGGAAATACTGAGAAAAAGTCTTGATATTTGAATCCAATAGACAGCCAAAATTGAAAATTATTTCCTTTTACTTGCTGCACCAAGGACTCCTGATTATTTTAGATGGCAATGGCAACTGCACTAAGTACCCATGCACAATGCAGGTATGTTATTTTAAAAAGTCTGAAAACACCTGCTAGAAAAAAAGCTGTATTTTCACACATGTACATATATAGATGCATATTTATTCACTCATATTTTACAGACATACAAAATATATGCATTTTTATATGTATAAAGATATATGCATCTATATGTATAAACACATACGTGTACGGGCAAGTAGACAGACATACAACATGCAGTAGTATTTTAGGAAAAATTCTATATGTGTCTTGCATGGCAATTTCAAATCTGGCCCTTGCAAAGTAACATCCATTTCACAACAAATATATGGAAGTTAAACATACCTGTTTTAGAGAAGAAAAGAGCTCTTACCTGCTTTACCACTGTCACCGTGCCAGGGGCCATCGTAACTACAGAAGCAACTGCAGTGGCATCATGAGACTCTGAACCCAACTCAATGATTTGCTGCAGGATGTTTACAGCTGTTGGATCAAGTCTTTCACCTGATCAGAAAGACAGTAATCATTACAGTAAAACAGCTCTAAGAGTATGGGGATCTATGTGGTACATGCCCTCTTTCCCCTCCTGCCTTAGCCCTGACTCACTGTACATTTCAAATAGCTCAGTAACATGACACTTTAAAGCAGATCGTGGCAGGGAAATATTCACAAAACAATTTCCCAAGGAATTCATGAATCAGCAAGTGAAGCCACACTGATAATTTTTGTGCCTATTTGAAAGATATCTAAAAGAACACATTGAATCAGAGACAACAGGCACAACTCACAGCAGTAACTGCAAATTACTGAAGCTGAAAGACTTTGCAAAGCCAAATGTGTATTTACCAGACGTTCAGCTCAAATAGAACCTGACTATAAACCTATAACCACAGTCAGAACAGGAAAGAGACTGTCAGAGTCATGTAAAGCTGCCTTATATTTGCTATTTAATCACTGTTAGAACTAAGAAAGAGACAGCAAACAGAATAAATCTCATATCTTAACTCCAAATCCTTTCAAACTAAGGTTGCTACTGTGATGGCAACTGAGGTCAGATAATTTAATTAAAACCAGAAAGTGGTTATATTTTTTTTATTTACGTATGAAACAAATTTATCTAAGTACTGAAAAATGTTTGCTTGCTTTGTTTTTTCCTATAAAACTGCCTTTACACTAAGTGCTACTGTTTTTCACACTGAGAGAGAATATGATGTTAGAGTATCTGAAGCTGGATGCACTAAAAAGCACATAATTCTACTCTGAACACTACAGCCTTGTGCTTAGAATCAAAACTGCCATGTACAGCATATTCCATGATCATGTTTATTTTATTTATTTGTATTATGAACTATAAAGACCACAATGGTAAGCAATTGTAAAATGCTGTTTTATGATAACTACTTATTTATATATATGAAAACAACACATACGAATACTACTCTAGTCTCTGAAGTTTTAACACTCTCAAAAATCTCAACGTTTCTTCTTTTCTTTCAATTTTTATATTTCTCCCTTAGTAATCATTACCTAATCCCACTCTTTTCTTCCTCAGCCTGATACAGAACAGCTCACTTAATTTTGTGTGCCATCAAAACTGAGTTTGTTAGCACTGCCTTGGGAATGTGGTAAATGAGCTATTCCACCGTGTCAGTCCTGCAGTCTGGCTGCCTCAAGCAGGGAGAGAGATAATAGCCAGGGAATTGCCATTAGATATACACCATCTACTCTGCCAAGATAGCTGATTTCACAGTATATTTAATAATACAGGCAGGAAATTCCACACAGTTAATAATAAAGTGGAAAACAGGCTGTGATAAGCATTAATGACTTAAGGATACAGAAATTCATAAAGAATGGTAATTTCTCATTTATCCTTAAAGAAAATATAACCCCCCAGAAGTAAGTTCTGGATGACTAATTTAATAATTTTTAACAGAAGATCACAGGATATTAAATATTGCCCAGCATACTCAAAAGAATGAAATATTTGTAAAAAAAAAAAAAAAAAAAACGAAAAGAAGTATTTTGTGTTCCAATCTAAAAAAAAAGGTAACTTACCATTTTCAGAAGTATATCTAAGGTTCTGTAATGCAGCTACAGCAGCTTGAGTGCCTTGGACATCTTCTCCAGCCTCCGTGATATGGAGATACTGAGTGGATGCTTCTTCAGAAACTTCAGCAGTTAACTTGGAAACAAAACCCAGACAAGACATGAATAATCTCATTTTGGCAATGTAAAGAACAATAAGGAATGAGTTTTGGACAACAAACACTGTCACAAGAGTTACAAGAAATACTGGGTGAGACTGAATTCAAAAAGAATATTACATGGGAGTTGGGATATCATCCCACAGTTTTCTTCTAGATTCTACTTCAAAAGGTTGTTTTAAATATGCTAAATTATCCTGACTTTACTTTTGTTCTCTCAAATCTTTTTTGTGAAGCCTAGCCATGATGACTTTTGTTGCAGTTATTTTAGAACGAACAATGGTCTTCTATTGTATCAGGGTTTAGGAGGACCTTTTGAGCAAAATTAATTTATAATGCAGATCTAGTAAAACATCTCTGAAGTTTGAAAATGGCATTTTGTTTCAGAAAAGTCATCCTTTCCATGACCTACGTTTTTCAAGACAAACTCTCGCTATGTACTCCTGCTCCAATGGGACTCTTTCTTTATAGCCAGTTCAGCAGCAGCGACATGTTTGTACCCAGCATGTTCTCTAATTTTATCAGCTTTGGGCATCTGCTGGGAGAGGGAATACAAGTGGATACAAGATTTTGAAGAATTACATTTTAAAATGCTTGTCCTGTCTTCTTCGAATAACAGGCCAAATAGAACCTACCCCAGTACTTTTCAAGGACTTAACCTTCTGTGTGTGGATACTCAGTAACTGTTAGACAGGACCTGCAGGTCAGCTCTTCAAAGTCAGGCATTCAATTTATAATGGGGGCCAGACTGAAATTTAGCAGAAGACGTCTTACACTGTGGAGGTCAGCCAACTGCAGTTGACTTCTGGCTTCTTCCTCTCACTGGACATCAAAAACAGCCTACTTAGGCAGTGAAAGAGACTCGGCTTGCCAGCTGTAATTTTTTAAATAAAAGTATCTAGATCTGTGATTTCCCCATAGATTCTGTACCTGCAGTCAGCTCTGCTCTGTCAGGGCAACAGTTCAGTTTAGAACAAATTGCCCTGCATATGACAGCAGAGGAAGCTTGAAGGTGTATACATCCTCCCAAGGTAGCTGCCCTACCCCACCCCAAACCTTTTTCCAAACCCAGTTTCTTAGGTCTGACTTGACTTTTTTAAAGTCTGATCTTAGCAACATTGTGATTTTTGCAGAATCACAGAATATTCCGAGTTGGAAGGGACCCATATTTTCCATATACTTTGGATTGCAGTTGAAAGCACAGAACAAATGATAGAAGACCTACTCTGTAAAACACTACCAGTTTTTCAGCTGTTCAATTTACAAATCCAGCTTTCTAGATTCTAACCTTCTCTGGACCAAGACATAAGCATTTTTCATTATTTCAATAGAAGTTTTCAGCTTTGCTCATCTTGCAAGTTAACACCACCTAATATTGGTGTATTAAAAAAATGCATCGAGTTTTTCAATTTCACATTTTTTTGCTAAAACTTTAACCCTTTCTGCTGCAAATAGAGGACTAGAGGGTGAAACTGCAAAAAAATAAGCATTTACAAAGTTGTTAATCCTACCATATATTAAAGTTTAACAGTTATAGCAATATGTGCATTCAAATGAAGATGAGATCACATGACCTTCTAATCTTATATGAAGTTCAATCTGCACTTTTGTACAGTTCTTATTATTTTCCTTACTTTTCTCCCCAGAATTTTAAAAGATCTTAGGGTCAAAGCCATGGCAACTTTGCTTTACCTCCCACTTGGTCTCCCCATCATTTTCCACGAGCTTCATTCCATGCTTGTTTTTAAGATGCCTGTTGAACTCCCATTTTGTACCATACACAAAGCTGCAAACAGGACACTTAATGCCACCTACAGGGAAACACAAATAAACTCCTTGAGTTAATTTCATATAAATTCTTTTTCAAGGCAGTAACAACCTGTTTAATTAGACCCCATCTCAATCAAGCCACATAACTGTAATTTAAAAGTGTTTCCTTTAGCCATTTAGCCAATATGAAAAAAAGGGAAAAAATTAAAGTAGTTGACCTCTCACAGTGCTTGAAGGGCAATTTAGGACTATGGTAATGGGAGGATTTTGGAACAACTCACATATCTGGGAAGCTGTGGCAAACCTGCTTTCCTGCTTGCATCTCTGCCTTCCAGGGATGTTAAGTATGCACAGTCCAAATATCTACAATACTGGAGGCTCTGACAAACTTCAGCTTTAAACATCAGTTCTCTGTTGTCTTGCAAAGGCCTGGTGTGCCAGTCTTCAGGACACAATCCAAGACCACAAAGTGCTGTACTTGCTCAGCAAGATCTGGTTTTTTATTTTTTTTCAAGTGTTTATCAACAACACCAAGATATTAATATTTAACATACACATCAGTGGCATACTAATAATTTTTTAAAACTGTATCTTCTCCAAGACAGCTCTTCTAGTTTTCTCAATTTTAAAATAAACTAACATTTTTGGTACATTATCAAAGCAAACTAGGAAGAGTTAACAATGTAATGTCAACTTCACTCTATCTTTGCCTTTGAGAGTTTTATGTTAACATACGAAACTGCAAATCTACGTTTTTTGTCTAGACACAATGCATAGCATGAATTTAGCACAACATTTACTGTGTCAGTATGCAGCATTACAGGTAAAAAACTGAGCATGACAAAATCATAAGAATTGAATTTTCTGCACTAGATTAAACAGCTTTTACTTCTTTTTCTTATGGAAGCCATTTGGCCAAATGTCAGATCTCAGCTGCTTGTAATTATGCAAATAAGTATTTATCTTTTTTCCCCTCTATTGACTAAAGCAGAACAAAAATAATCTGCATGTGATAAAGTGCTGCATTAGGTGACCAGCACTCACTGTAACAAATCTAATGGCTGGGGAAGCGCCTTATGCCACTCTAGGAACTATGATACCAGATGGCTGACTCCACATTACTGTGGCAAACGATGATTCTTACCCATCATGTTCAAATGCTTCAAATAGACTCTCAGAAGCTGGTTATAAGCCAAGACCAGGTTGCACAGTCTTTTATGAATGGCATTAAACCAGGTGAAAAGAAATAAACTTTTTGTTTTGATAAAACAGAATATAACTTACACCCAGTCACTAGGGTATTTCACCAACACTTACTATTCCTCTACAAATCCTTCTCTTTGCTCTTTATTATAGGTTTTTACCAAACTTTACTTTTTTTGTTAGAGCAAGAGTCATTACTTCATCCCTAAACAAAACTGAAATAGTTTCACTCAAAAAGTTCAGATTAGAACAAAGACATTATCAGTTACAGAAAATGAAATTACATATTAATTTCACACCAATCTGTAGTATTAGGAAAAAGCCATTAGAGTGAATCAGTGAACACTTTTCTGCATTACTTTGATATCTGAACTATTATAAAAACACACCAGGTAAATTAAATCTGTAACTTTTATCAATATGGCTTTAATTAAAGAACAAATAATAGAAGCATAGAATTAAATCGGTAATACATTGCTCCATGTCAGTGACTTGATATGTAAGCTCAGAAAAATTAATTTCCAGATAATTCTTTAAAGTAACAGGTGACATACAAAGTCAATCAATTACACACCATAACTACTTTCAGTACCAAAACTGATGTTTACAACACAATACTGCACACAGATATTGCATAACTTCACAACCTGTTTCCACTGACACATGCCCTGCATTTTATTTTTGCCCTAAAATCTCCATAAGACAATTATTATTTTCTGTCCAAAGAAAGCATGTGATGACAGTTGTATAACAGAACACTGAGGTCACAGCTGGATCCTTGTGCATGTACCGCACAAGTCGCTGCACAAACACAAACTGAAAATCTGTCTCTCAGACACATAAACAAACCATTGGATAGCAGGGAGTATCTGTGAGGAGAAAAGAAACAATTCGGGAAAAATTTTATGTGATTTGCTCAGCACAAAGCTAATGAAACTAAAAATTAAGCCAACAAATGAACATACAGGCAGGGCCTTGCAGAAAAACTAGCGGGTAATGCATATCTAATACTCTTGTCCCCTTTGCAGAATGCATCAAATTCTTATGCTATTTTCTTTTATTACTTTAAAATACTAAAATAAATGTCAGATCATAGACTTTTATTTAAACAAAGAAAAACACACACACCCTGCAAAATCCAAAGCATTTCTCTGATCCTGGGTGATCCCAATTTCTAATACAAGCCCAGAAATTAAACACCGCTGTCTGTCCTTGGCAATGCAGTTGCTCAAATGAACAGGGTCCGTTCTTTGAATCATTCATTTATTTATAAACTCATTCTAGGAATCTTGAGCACAGTCCAGCAGTCTACATTCATATAAATATTTCCAATTAAGATTATTTGCAATGCCTGCAGTGCAGACAAAACCCTGTTGACAGTAGATGAGATGGGCAAGTGTGAGAGAATTCGCTCTGGGCTCAGTGAGTAACTTAGAACAAGCAGAATACAATATGAATAGATATAGACAGCTTTTATTAGATATTAATCTTTGTTACTTTCCCCTCTCAATTTCTTTCCAAATCCTTTTGCTTGCTGGTTTTCTCGCCTTTTCCTTTTCATCTATAGTCCTTTCATTTCAAAGGATTTGTTTAATATCAGGTTTGAAAGGTCTTCTTCCCTTATATGAATACATGAATAATTTTCTGAAATTGCTTTTCAGATCTATGAATAGAGTAAATTTGAACTACAGAGAAGCTTGTCAGACAGCAAGGTGCAACTCCTGGCCCAAACAGCTCAGAAACACATAGAATCATAGAATTGTTTTGGTTGGAAAGGACCTTAAATATCATCTCATTCCAACCCCCCTGCCATGGGCAGGGACACATTCCACTGCACCAGGTTTCTCAGAGCCCCATCCAGCCTGAACTTGAACACTTCCAGAGATGGGACATCCACAACTTCTCCAGGCAACTTGTTCCAGTACCTCACCACCCTCACAACAAAGAATTTCTTCCTAATATCTAACAACTTGTATGACATACAAGTGTCATATATGACAAGTACGACATACTCATCGTACTCCATAATGTGTCCATAATGATCTGTGTTGCGTGAACTAAATACAGAAGATCTTCTGATTTCCAAATCAGGACAACTTTTATTAACTTCAATAGGATTCATGTTTATTACCTCCAAATGCAAATGTCTCCCACAAGGAACATTCTTCCCCCTAGTGAAACACCAAAACACTGAGGAAAACTGATGTTTCTATAGAATGACAAGAAATCTCTGGTCTTATTTTCAGCCCACATGCAACATCCATGTGGTGCATCACAGAGCAGGAAATTGAGTTGCCAAAGGAAGCTGCATGTGGGAAGACTGCACCTATTAACATGGCTTTCTTCATGGCAGAGTCCTGAGAAGAGACACTGACTTCATAGCTCCTACATGGATTTGATGCCCCCTTACTGCTCTAAAACTCCTCACAGGAGGTGAATATGTGGAAAACAGGCACAGCACTACTGGCAGCACAGGAAATATAAATGCTGTGTAAAGAAGGGAAGAGAAAGAAGGATGCAAAGTCAGAGAAGGAAAAAACAGAAAAGGCTGTTTCAGTTGGAAGGGGGCTACAATGACCACCCAGTTCGACTGCCTGACCAATTCAGAGCTGACCAAAAGTTTAAACCGTGTTCTTAAGGGCATTGTCCAAATGCCTCTTCAACACTGACATGCTTGGGGCATTGAGCACCTCTCTAGGAAGCCTGTTCAACTGTTTGACCACCCTCTCAGTAAAGAAATGCTTCTTAATGTCCAGTCTAAGCCTTCCAGGCACAGTTTTGAACCATTCCCACACATCCTGTTACTAGATACTAGGGAGACATGCACATCACCTCTCTCCTCCCTTCCCCTCCCTTAGGAAGCTGTAGAGAGCCACCTTTACTCCAAACCAGACAAGCTCAGAGCCTCCAGCTGCTCCTCACAGGACATGCCTTCCAGCCCTGTCACCAGCTTTGTTTCCCTCTGGATGCAGTCAAGGACCTTCAAATGCTTCTGGATGCAAACCTGTGCCATGTGCTCTGGGATTACCCTGCTTGAGCGTGAAGGTTGGACAAAATGACCTACTGTGGTCCCTTCCAGCCTGACCCGTTCTGTGATTCTCAACTGGTGGGTCCCAGCGCTGCACACGGGCTCCAGGTGAGGCCACATCAACACTGAAAACAGTGGGATAATCACCTCTGTTTCCTGGATGATGGTGCTGTGTTTGATGCACCCCAGGATGGGATCTGCTCTCAGGACTGACAGGGCACACTCACTGCCCAACCAGCACCGCCAGCTCCCTGTCTGCAGGGCTGATCTCCAGCTATTCCTCTCTCCATTTGTGCTTATGCCACAAGTTACTCTGTCCTAAGTGCAAAATCTGGAATTTGCCCTTGCTAAATTTCATCCTCTTAATAACTGTCCAGTGATCCAGTGTGGTGGAAAAAGGATGTCCACTGCAGAAAAAAATGAAAGGCTGCTCTCTCTCATTTCACTCTTAATGTCTCCATTGTGAGACTACTTCTGCCTTCACAACAACATTACAACTCTTTTGTTCCAGTGGAATAGAATGATTTTCAGAAGTGCATTTATCTGGCTCCCAAAGGGGAAGAAAAACCTAATTAGCATATGATTAATTTTATTTGTTCAGAACATTGCAAGTATGATCCCTAATTTATGTTAACAGAATTCACTCTCAGGTCCCTATTCTTAAGAGTGGCTATGAACAAATAATTCCTTGCAGTGCTCAGATATTTGGAAAGTTAAACAAAGCTCCCCATAGTGAACAGTTCTTCCTGCACCAGGATGACTACAGAACAGAGGCTCTGAGTACTGACCAAGTAAATATTAATTCTTTAAAACTATGGCAGGTTCCCTGTCATCTTTCACTGCCTGTGAAATAATCCTAAAGTTATACTATACATTCCTATCCTGAAATTTATACACAGAGATTTACTTTTTAAATTATTTTTGTTTGTTGATCTGGATTTTTTTTACAAAATGGAAACAAATAAATGTCATACAGAAATAACACAGGCTCAAACTCCTTAATGTAGTTATATTTTTTTCCTTATATAGCAAGTTTAAAGGAAGAGTCTCAGACTTTGAGAATCTTTCTCTTTGTTGTTATTTCAGTATTTAACATGGATTAATGCCTTCAATAAATAAATGTTCTGTCCTAGATGAATGATTTGGAAATACCAGCTATTAATAGTCATATTAGAAGAATTATATTTAATTCATTATCTAATACAACAGCATTATTTTGGTCTCTGTTCCACTTCAACAAAACCAGCAACTCTGAAGATTACAAAAGATACTATGAAATTGCTGGTAGTTTCTATTAAAAATTAGGGAAAACACTTTCCAAAATTATGAGTAACAAAGAAAGAAACTCAATTTTACCAAGAATTAAATTATTTTCAATGCAACTTCATATTTAATCTGGCTTTCTCCTCATCTTGCCCAATTCCTCCCACACCAGGCACTAGAACTGAAGGAGCTTTACACCAAAAAATGTACCTGACTGCAGTCAATTATTTGCTCTGGTTCTCCTACCCAGTGGGCAACAGCAAAACTACTTATGGGAGGCAGACAACTTCTACACATCTCCTTTGCTAGTGCTCAGACTCTGCAAGGAATGAGTTATCAGTTCTAATATTCTTATTGAGCTATTTTTATGATAGAACTATGGTAAAAAATACCACAATCGGATTTTCTCTTCCCCCTGGCACTAGCAGACTTCTCAGTGTGAGGTTTATGGTAAGACTTGCTGACCTTAAAGGTCTTTTCCAACATAAATGAGTCCATGATTCTATTTCATTAGCACTCATACTTAAAACTTGAATTTTAGATCCTGTCCCAAAATCTTTGTTGCCTTTACTTGGTTTATCTGTGACAGCAATTTCAGTAACTGACCAGGCTTATGTAAGGTTTTATTTGTCTTTGTGTGGTACAACTATAGTTTTATACAGACAGCAGGAACAAGCAGTTGTTCTGCACAGAATCAGATATTCAAGACTCTGACACAGAGATGCAATGTGGAGAAATGCAGCCTGGAATGACAGCCTTGAGAAGTAGGGACACTGAGTGCAGCACAGAGGAGGGCAGGCACAGAGAGGTAAGAAGTGGGGCACAAGGTTGGCACTGAAGAACCCACAGCTATAAACTACTCAGAAATTATCAGCTAAATATATACAAATCTGTAGCTGGATAAAAACCTGGTTTAGGGACACCACAAACAGTATTTAACCCACATGAAGGGCAGTGTATACAGCTAATTTGGATTTCATCTGGAGCTACAGCCCAGTAAAAAGAAAAACACGTATGTGTGTAAGCAAACAGTGGTCACAAGAGGAAGGGGAGAGGAGGATGAAACCATCAAGATGAGCACCATATATCCCCCAGGCAAGAACTCTGAATGCTGACAACTTTCTGAAACCTCCATCTCAGCACTAACACCAGATTTATCTTAGGACTTGGCAAAATGGTGGAAGGGCAACTCTAGGGAAGGAAGTAAAATTTAAGAAGAGTGTGTCTGTGTGTGTGTGTGTGTGTGTGTGTGTTACCATTTTAATTATATTGATACTACTGCTGAGAGTTTTCCTGTGACTAACTATATTTTATCCATGTCTAAAAATAATAATTAGAATCTAGATGAATGTTGATCCTTAAATTAGATTGTTATGATTTCTGTTATACTACTAACCAATTCTTGGCTTACTTTTATAGATAAGGGGTGCTTCCTTTGCCCATAAACAAGATTCTGAACATAACAATTCACCACCAATTTTACCTGAACTTGCTTTGCCCCCAGGTTTTACTAGTGGGGGAATAATTTGCTGCCATTTACTCACCTCTTTCCTTACATTTGCTCAACCTTACCTTGAGTTCAACCTTGCAGAATTGTCACAGAAATTTATCAGCAGAATGATACAATTTATCACTTATTTCAACAGACAGTGATACTTTACTTACAGAAAGAGACAAACAAGTGTAAATGATAGATGTATGCAACAATGAATAGTACAGGCAAGGTGAAACAAAACTCTGGTTCAACCACTCTTAAAAACCAAGAATAAAGGACACTGATTGAAGGGTAAAGGGTGGCCATTTCAGAATTGCTAAGAAGTAGTAATGATATGTCATATAACACCAAATAAACTGAAGAATGCATACTGCACAAAAAATTTACCTTTACAACAAGTTTGCTTCAGAAAAAAAAGTAACAAGTTCTATATGGTAGAGATGTACCTTGTTGGATAAGGGCTTCAGGTGCAGGCTCCCCAGACCCTACATTTACATACTCTTCATTGGGATGCTTCCTGTTGTAATGCCTCTTCAGGGAACCAGATATATTGCAGGAATAGTGGCAATGTGCACATCGGAAGGGCTATGAGGAAAAAGGATAATGTTAGACTGTACTTCCTCACCTCTTCAGGATACAGATCTAAGTTGCAATGTTTTGATCCCTGGAAACCAAGTTCCTTTCTGGTTGAGGCATCTCACAAGGAGACCTTCCAAAACTAAATATAAATGGAGGTTGTAACTAAATGTGACCTAAAATCTAATAGTTTTTATTATGCACAAGATACCATGTATTTTCAACATTTTAAGATTACTACCTGCTTTTTGTAATTCAGCAAAATTGTGATTCTATAATGAGAAGATCACAGGTCTGACCATGTGGAGACATTCTACTACAAGGAAATCACTCAGCTGTCATAAGCTTTGGTCTGAAAAACGGGAGCAACACAGCTAAAACAACTGAAGGTACACTATGACTGTACAGCCAACCTAATTTAACAGGTAACTGTATCTGGCAAGGTTAATCCTTTCCTTTTCTTTCCTTCTCTCTCCAGCATGCTCCCAACTGCCTCCCTTTCATTGACACTTGCATTTCTCTGACCATTTGGTAAGTTAATTTCAGGAACTAATTTTAACTAATTTTTAAGAACATATGTCTCCCTTCAACTGACAGGGAGAGACATTTCTAAAGTAAAAAGGACAGGAAAAAAAAGCATTTGTGACTGAAGTTAGCCTTCAAGAATAACTTTCTGACTGAGATATATCACAGTTATAAAAAGCTTGACACAACCATCAGGGGCCTGGAAAAGGACCAGTGTCCTTAAGGAAAAGTCAGGTATCTCAGAATGGGATGAGAAATTGTTTCATGCACAGCAAGCAGGGCCACCTAAAGTTAGCAGAAAATGGCTGGTACATAAATGTTTGCAGAAGATGAATTTAAAGCAGGGATATTACTTCCATCAGGGTTCATTGGCCAGAACACTCCCCAAAGATTGTTGCTCACAACCTCCTTTCAGGCTTCAAACAGCCAAAATAAGGAAGAAACGTGATGTTTGGACTCCCTTAGCCCTACACGTCAGAGGATACTGTAATATTCAGCTACTCAATTTTTCAGAGGGGTACTCTGCTTTTCTGTGGCTGAAACTGTTTGTTTTCAAGAAAATAATCCAGACAGACTACTGTGTTCTTGTACCACTCCACATTCCAGCACGTCATGTGTGTTATTAGCTATTGGACAGCAGGACTGTAAATTCATGGAGCTGGGAAATATTAAATTAAAGGATCATTAGGTCACATAAGTAGTGATATTTCTGTGAGTCTGATAAGCATACAAACATCTGTCCTAGAATGAGGCAGTATGTTATTAATAATCAGGTTTTGAGCTCCTTTAAATAAATACTCCTGATTGACTTCATTCAGTTCTCTTGACAATGCCTTAAATTGTTACACTTATGTGCAGGCTGATCCTCAGGCCAGAACCAGCAATATTTCAAGAACTGCACTGTGAGTACATTCATCACTTTATCCATCAAAAAAGGAAAATGACATATTTTCATTCACAAAAAATCCTTCAAAAAAGATAAGTCCAGAGCAAAACCACATACTTCAGAAAGAAAAATTATTTGTTCACAATGTATCATTTCTTTAGATTACTTGTTTCATTTTGTTATATATCTTGTCTTCCAAAATTTAAACTATCATTGAAAAGACTGCTTTCCTTTCTGCTTTATGGTGCTTACTAAGAATGGCTGCAGTGTACTCTTTATAGAAGTAAAATGATCTGTTAGATAATGAAAGATGTTACATGTGAAAATAGTATGATGTTTTCAATAAGAAATCTGCTTATTGCCAAGATAAAGCATTACATTAAAGTGCATATTTTCATAAATACAAAATACTGGCTTTTTCTGGAAAATAAACTAGTATAATTTCTATTTACTGAATATAATATTTCACAATTCATTACATCAAGACATATCACACTGAGAACCAATGCAAAATCTAGAAATAAAACCCTACTACAATTTATTAAAATAAACCATATCTCTAACCTAAATACTTCATAGAAACATTAACAATCTTCAAAACTTTTTCCAAGACACATTTCGGATAAATGGGGTGTTTTGAGGTTAATTCTCTTCAATTTTCTTCAAGCATATGAACTCATCTATAGTACAAAAGACTGGCTAACTTTCAGAGAAAAATAAAGTGAGAAATGAACAGTGATTTATGGGATTTGCTTTCCTACCTCACTAGGACATTTTAAGGTATGTATTAGATTTGTTCTTGCAAGGACTGACAATCAAAAAAACCAAATAATGTTTGGTTTTATATTGCAGCATACAGTTATTTTTGTCAAATAAAGATACTAATTACAAATTACCCATGACCAAAATAACCCTAACTCAAAAGTCTGACTACAAAGTCAAAATTTCCAAAATATTAAAAAGTTTATATACCATAACTGTCACCAGACAGGAAAATGCACCAGTTTTAAAACTGTTGTCTAAAGTTTCATGTATTTCTTAATTATTTTAAGAATGATTATGTTTTCTTACCTTGAAAGAGACATGTTGTTCCATGTGGCGTAGGAGCTGTGGTTTTTGGGCAGCTGTGTAGTCACATACTGTACATTTAAACTGCTTTCCTGAAATGGGAATAGAAAATGGAACAATCTTAAGTTCAAAAAATTAAGTTCAAAAAACTATTGATTCTATTTCCTCATAAAGATGAATTCCAAAATGCTAAGAATGAAAATGAACAATGCAAAAAGTCTGGCACTTACTCTGCAAAATTTTGGTTACATAGAGCTAAGAGCAGAGTAAGGGAGAAAAAGGGCTTAAGTATCATCTTTAAATTATAAGCATTAAACAATCGAGATTCTCCTGGGATAATAACTGGGGAAAGAAGAAAGAGAATTGTTATGGTGCAGTCTAAATGGAAGAAGAAAATCCATTATTTACAACTGCAGGCACAGCTATTATTTGTAAAGCACATTTGGAAATCCCTAAAACACAGATGTTTGATCATGTTCACATGGTTTTAGCAACTTCTGTCCCAAGCACTGAATTAAGAGTCAAATACATTTTCCCTTCAGAGCACTCTCTCACAAATCTTTTTTTTTTATTGTATTTTGAAATAACACTATTTCCTTTCTTTTATTCTCTGTTTTTCATACTCCCTTTCTCCATATTTGGCCTTTAAGATTCTATCAGTACTGCTACCTCCAGTCAAATTACAAGCTGCATCAATTACAGAAGGACTTAATTCCTGAATTAAACAACCATGTCTGGCAAACTATATTTGTCTGATGGGGAATAAGAATATGCTAACAAGTGTGTGTGTGGCTAGCCGTCGCGAACGACGATGCTTTTTATGCCTGCGCGAATGGATTTATTACGTGGAGCTCAGCGTGCGCGGAACTGGCCCCACCCCCTTTAGCCCTGGGACACTCTAAGCCTTGGCCGGGGCAAGCCCGGACGAAGTTGGCAGAGCGAGACCCGCAGGACTCGAACCGGCATCCTTCCGAGAAGGAGCACGGATCCAGGGGCGGCGGCTTTACCCACTCGGCCACAGCCGCCGGCATGCTAACAAGTACTCCAAAAACAAAAGAGCCAAAAGGAATGATGGAGAGGTACAATATAGAATATTTTCTGTATTATCATAAAGAGATAAAGTTTCTTTAGATTCTGGATCTTGATGAAAAAAGTTACAAGCATTTTACACTAAGTGTGAAAGTTTCTATAGAACAGCTAAAAAAAGCCTTAAGACAATTTCTGGTATCAAAATAATGAAAAACTGTTTTATTTTTTTATTCTGGTTTATTTCTAATTGCAAACAGTAACAACCCTGGAGTACAGAATTGTTTTCTATCATGCCATTCTTGAGAAGTGTGTCTTCTGGAGAAGAATAAATCAGACAGAAAACTGCTTTATATTCCACTGGTTAAACTGACCTTGCAGGACTGATATTTGAGCAAAAATTGCCTGGATTCGTAAAGTCAGGAAGACAAGACTCATAAACAATGAAACATCTTTCAAATTCATTTATTTCTGAAATAACTGCAGAACACGAGACGTGTGCTGGTAAGAACTTTTGCAGTGCTGTCCTTACAGAAAGGGACACGGCAAAAAGAAACTGTCAGCACTTAAGAGGCTGAAAGGCCCCTGATAAACTGTACACCACATTCCTGGTGAAAAGTGTTGTCTTATTTTTCACAAGTGTTTGAAATGCATGAAGAGTTTACTGGGGTGGACTTAGTGAGAAAAATGACTTAAGACTCCACAGGCAATGACATTCTGTTTTCACTGGAGCCAATGGCAAAACACATCTTCCAAAGGTACAGGGCATTTCCTGGAACAGTTTTGGAAGTGTGAAAAGCAAGGCAAAAGAGCATTGTCTTGGATTTGTTTGTACCAGTTAAAAAGGGAGATGCACCAAAAAGGAATACAGAATCATAGAATGATTTGGGTTGGAAAGGACCTTAAAGATCATCTTGTTCCACCCCCCCTGCCATGGTCTGGGACACCTTTCACTAGAAGTCACCTCAGTTATTGCAGATGAGGAGTGTGGAAACAAAAATGGCTCCTGGTAATAACACTGCCTCTAGTCAGGATTTCAGCCTTACCTAGCAGTAATTTATAAGAAAACATCACTCTTTGTATGCAATTAAACATTTAAAATGAACTTCATACCTTTAAACCACATCCAGACACAGTGAGCTCGACCACAGTGCCAAATTTCAAAGCTGCCTCAGCTGAATTGCAACAATTACTTTCCCACATATACATTTTGCTCAAGAACTAGAACTAACAGGTGAAAACAAATTCAACTTACATTGCTGAATTTTGCTTTGAACACGCCAGATGGTGAAAACAAACCAGAAAGGTTTTGAAATTAAATCACATGCATTGATTTTTCTTCTCTTACAGCACAAAAGAAAGAGACCTTTCTTTCTGCTTTATAGTCTGATCATGCTTGAAATTTCCTTTTCATTCAAGTACAACAACCTGCCTCCTCCTCACAGCCAGGAATCAGCTGAGTACTGCATTTGATAAGTAAAATCTTGATCGTTGCATATGAAGTTTAGATATTATGTGCCACACTTGCTTGTTACTGACCAACTTATTTCAAAATATAGGAAAGTACTTTTTGATTAACAAGGTTATTAATATGATAATTCTGCAGTAAGTTTGCTAATAAAACAATAACTATATGCTTCCTGTAATATGTATTTGTGGATGTTTGTATATACATATATACATTTATATATACATATGTAAGCAGAAGTATCTCTGACACAGAACCTCACATACATTCTAAAGAGGTAACAGAGCACTGTGCACTTTCTGGGAAAGGACAGTACTAATGAGTATGCATTTTAAAAAAAATAATTTAAATGAAATGATCAATAAAGAGTAGAATGAGTTTTCACACAGTTAGGTAACAAAGATCAAGCTAAGTCCTAAAGAAGGTATGTACAACTTACCCTGCTAAATCATTTACTTCAATTAGGTAATCACAGAAGAATAATGTATTGTGTTCTAAACTCTTATATAACCTGTTTTATTTTTCTGGATGTGCATCTCACTTTTTTCCGTTATCATCACAGAAACATTAAAATTACAGGCCATGTGATGTGCTGCACGTGAGACTGTAGAGAATACATGGCCAGGCTGGTCACTGGTTGATTAGACATGGGGACACAGGTCTTAAGTCTTTTGGGCTGCTGAATTTGGCAACAGAATCCTAACAATATTCTCACTGAAGATGTAGTCAGAGACTTAAGCACAAAACTATGTGTATTTTCAAATGTCTATTGAGATAACAATCCTCTGTAAGAAAATGAAGGGAGATAAAGTCAACTTGAAATTTCAGAAAAAAACAAGTATTTCAGAGACATCTGTCTTTCACAGAAATTAAGTTTTGAATTATTTCCCAAATGGTGCCTTCCAAGAATAAACAAAACTTGTAAATGACACTTGGTGTTCAACTGAAAAACATTTGTTAATAAGGCCTGTAGTACAGCCAGTATTTAATGTCCTAAAATGAACTCCAAGATTTAATAAACATGCACCTACCATCAGCAGTATGAAGGAGTTTATGGCTCTTCAAAGTGCCTTTTGATTTGAACTTTTTCCCACACATATCACAAAGGTGTGTTTTCTCAGTGCTGTGACGATTCATGTGGGCTTTCAAGTTACTCTTGCTGCGCGTGGCGTACTCACAGAGAGAACACTTGAAGGGTTTCACACCTGAACATGAAAGAATACACCATGAAACAACCAGGCTGTACCTTTTGATGAGAGGGTGGACATTTGCTTGACAGAAATTTCAGATCATGTGAGCAACATGGACAACAAGGTCAACATTTTAAAATTTGGATAAATACATTTAACTAATTTCATCTATAGCTTCTGTGTAAATGATACTGAGCTCTTGACAACATCACTCAACTTGCAAAGAGAAAGAAGGAGTTCTTTTAGAATCAAATATTTCCCTATTGAAGCCAGGTACTAAGTTTAGCCAAGCAAATACTAATACTTGGGCCTTGCTGTGTCTAATCTTCATTTAGAAGCAGAAGCCAGACTGCCCAAATTGATGCCTAGCTGGTGTATTTATCTCCTTCCAAAAGTTTTCAGAAAACCATCATTCTCTGTTTCCTAAAATAAACAATGAAGGAAGCTGTTTTAAAGAGGTTTGTTTCATAGGTACTAAACATGTTAGCAGAATTTTAATGTGTGAAATTGTGTTTTATTGTTAGTTAATATCAGATTTGCTAATGTCTCACACAGTAGTATCCCTAATGTAAGTATATCTTAACAGGTATCCCTTGACAAGACGCAAGCACTTACAATTTCACTTCTCTCAAACTGTCCAAAGCTCATAGAGAGGCACCAAATATGTAATTTAACAGAAGGTCTATAAGAACGAAGTAAATCCTTCAAAGAAAAGTTGAATAAATCTGAACTGGCAGAGTACTTCAACAGTTTCATGAGGTTCTGGCAGTTTTAGATTGATATTCGTGACCTTAAAAGTAGATTTACAAGCATGAGGAATTATAGTCTGCTTTAAGCAGACTTGATTGCACACTTTGATTTGGGAATAAATTTCTATTCACCTCTTTCTCCTGATAGTCAGATGAGATGGGTTCCAAGCTTTCTTGTCAGAATGAAAAAACTCTGTCTATGGAATATAAAAGGAATTGCTCTAACCTACATTCTGCATTACCCAAACTCTTAGCAGAGTAAAGGCCATTGGCTATGGTACACAGGCAGGTAAACTCACAGATAAAGCATTCAAACAAATATGCTGAACTGATGCCTTAAGATCCTCAAAGATTTTTATCATGCAGATTTTTAACAATACAGCTGTATAGTTTCTAACACTTTAGAACAGCAGTTAACAGGTACTAAACCCCTTTCTCATGGTTTATATTGAATTCTCAAATTTTTTTTTGTTTAATATACTTTTCAAGGGAAAAGATTTTAGCAAAGACATCTTGTTTGGGACATATACTTAGAAGGACATAATAAGATATCATTGTAGTCAAAGCAGAAGGCCCAGAGACCATAGAGAAGCTCCAAAGAAGGCATGTGATGTGAGGGTGATGATGGTGAGGAAATGGAGGAGGGTCTTGAAACCTCTGACTTAGTTCTGGGGAGGTGTGCCAAGGGGCAGACCTGAGGGAGATTCTGGGGGTGGACAGTTATAGGCTTGGATGTATCTATTAGATACAATAATTAATTAGTGTTACAAATTTGTAACAATCTTATACTGTATTGTGCACTTATGTATTCACTGTACCTTAAAGAGCTTTAATTAAGAGACCTGCTCTCTATTTTATCTATACTAATATTGTCTGGAAACTTCTTTTCTTTCATTTTAAGCATCAGAACTACTACACAGGAACAGGTGGAACTAAGATATCAGTTTGAGACTAACAAATCCCATTACCTCCTTATACAGAGGGATGGCTAAAGAATCCAAAAGCATAGGTAATCTGTTCCATAGATTATTAACCAGACTAAAGACCATATCAGTGTTCTTCAACCTATTATAAAAATACACAGACTGGGTAGACACTAGATTTTACTGGGCAGAGATTTGAAGTTCAAGGAATTTTTAACTAATGTATTTTAACTAATGTTCCGTATTACTGGAATTTCTCCCTAAAAAGTCATAGATATGATCAGCACTATCCTATGGGTTTTTGATCATTGTGTGTCAGTTAGCTGCCATGCTCTGCATGATTTAATTAAAATACTCACAGAATTTATAGGTATATATCAAAGCAATTGGATTTCAATTCTTTTACTAATAGATTTCCAGACCATGTATTTTTGGGCAAACATGAAATGAGTAGTAGTGACTCATAAGAAGACAGAGAAAATTACTTGTTTTAAGAGACTGAGCATGTATTTCATTCACTCTTCCTTATTCACATAGAATACTTTATAGATGTTTATGAATGAGTTTTGGAAAAAATTGCATTGGAATCTTATTAGTTTTATAAAACATTCAAGCTGTCTATCCATGTTATGAGCATGCAGTTTCATGTGTGATCCAGGACACAATAAAGTAATTAATTAACCTTTAATGTAGCTTAAAGCATTTGAGTCAGGTATAGAAATGTCTGAATCCTTTTTTTATGCCAGCAAAGCTTCAGTGGAGTATGAGACTCATTATATGCCCAAAAGCTTTAAACCAGAGTTTTACCTTCATGAGCCCAAATATGACGTTGAAGGTCTGATCCATTCTTCATAAAATAAAAATCACAGTAGGGACATTTCACAGCTCGTTTTCCAATAAGTCCTTTCAGCTGAACTCTTCTGCCAAGAACCTCAGAAATAGTAGTCATTGAAACCTCTGAGAGAAATGCAAAAGATAATAAGAACCAGAAGTACATGAAGGAATTTGTTCTTTAAGTAATATTGAAGAGCTAGATCCTGACTCATTCCAACTTTTTAAAAGCTTTGTTTCCCTTACTGCCACTCAAAACTGACTTGAGCAAAGAGCACAAGGACCTTTTTTCCTTTAGGCCTCCTAGGATGCTCTGTCCTTTCTCTTCTGATCTGCGAACTCACTGTCCTCACTGCCTGTTTAAAAAAAAATAACATTTTAAATATTAAAAAAATTGTAGTTGTGCCACTGGCTTAGAAATCGTTTTCTGACTATGAACCTTTCCGATAAGTTTTTTGTGGAACTTTTTTCTTTAATATTTTCAAAAGCTTTATTCAAGATTTCACCCCAGATTTCTGCATGTAAGGTATCTGCAGACAATTTATTTCAGGCACAGGTATAATGATGAGAATGCTGATAATCAGACACTTTAAAGAAAAAAATAGACTCATGGAATAAATGTCATTGGAAGGGACCTCTAAGGCCACCTGCTCCAAGCAGGGTCAATTTTAGAGTTCCAGCTTCAAAGTTACATTAAGTTGCTCAAAGTCATAGCCAGTCCTGTTCTGAACATGTCCAAGGATGCAGATTCTACAGCCTCTTTTGGCCCATTCCACTGTTTAAGCACCTTTGCAGTCAAAATTATTTTCCTAGTTCCAATCAGAATCTCCTTGCTTCAACCCACATCCCTTCATTATAGAGCTGCAAGAAGATTCTGGCTCTGTCTTCTTTTTAATTAGACTGCTGAAGACAGCAATTAAGATTCCTCTCCTGGCCTTTGCTCATTCAGGCTAAACACAACTCTAAATTCTTCCTTCATATGATCTAATGTTCTGGTTGTCACAGTGAAAAAGCTCAAAATAATGAAGTTTAAATTAAAGTGTCCCAAACATGCATAATGAAAACATTGCCAAATGGTACAAAAAATAAATCAAATTGCTCAGTGCATGTCAGATGAATGAAATGCTATCTTCCTGACTTAATGAAAGTACAGCACTCATGCAATATAAACATTAAGACAAGAAAACTGGTGCCTCAAATCTTGAAAGTTATAGTCCAAACTAAGACTTTTACCAAAAATGAACTCTTAAGTCTCCTGATAATCGGCCCTAGAATGGAATCAAAAATCCTGCTTGAACTCATATGCACAAGGAAAACAACCTCAAAAGGTAACTATAAAGGCCCATGAAATGAGCAGAGATAAGCTGTAAAGTACCCAAAAAAGAAAAACACAGACACAAGTCTGAAGCCTCCTCTGCCTTCCACAGCTTAGATCCTTCATTCATGACTACAGGCTAGGATGTCTGCTCAGTGGGGATCTGTGAAGGCTGGTGCCTCTCATGTCTCAGAACTATTAAGAAATATCATATTAAATCAGACAGTGGATGAAAGATAGATAATTCTGAGAGCTGGGACCAGAATCCAAGACTCCTCCTTCACTGTGAAGTACTCAAATCATTGGGCAATAAAGCCAAGCTCTTATCTCTTTGGTTTCAAATACAGCTCTGCCAAAGTCTACAGAGATTTTTGTCTCACTGTCTACATGGGGCCAAATTTCAACTCCTGTGGAAATGCAGAGGAGGAAGGAGTGCTGTTTGATTTCGTATTTCCTACTTGATGAAAGAGAAGAGACAAGGGAGGGGCCATGCTCAAGAAAGGAAGGAGAGGAGAGTTCTAGAAATAGCATTATAATGATAAATATGAAAAGGTTTCAGTTTAAATTAATTTTTTACATGTTGTTTTAAAATTCAATTCATTTTAACAGTACTCATTTTTTTCTTTCATCTTTATACTTTTTCATTTGCATTTTTGAAAATAATTGCACTTATTCCACTGCAGTATTTAATAGCTTATACCATCAGACCTCTCACATTTATTTGGCTTGTAGTTAAGTATGTTGTACAAATAAAGGATCTCCTCCTGATTACAAGGAGAGCATGCACAGAAGAAAAGATTTGTGCATTAATTCTCCTCCATATATTAAAACAGGGTTGTTGCATAACGACTGCATAGGCATATCTTAGATGTAGTATTTATTCAGTACCATGGAGATATATCTAATAAATCTGGTATTTTGCCTTTAAGCTCCATTTGCCTGTGATACATGAATGAAAAATGAGGACACAAAACAACAAGCTGTGCAAATTTTCTTTTTTAACCTTTTTTTTTAACCTTTGTTTTTTAACCTCTGTTATAACACAGAGTTTAAAAGAACCCACTTGGATCAAAAAATTTAGGCTATACTTTTAGAGAGAATCAGATACCAAATGAGTTTATGTGGAGTATTTAAATGCATGAGCTAATACTTCAGGGCTCCAGAGTTAACCGGTATTTCTGGACCTCAGACACAGCATACACAAAATTCAGCAGAAAATGGACCAGTGCAGGCTAATGGCAACCTGTAAGGCACAGCACATCATGTCCTGCTAGTTCACACATCCTGTTATTCAGGGAGGGCTCATATGCTCCCTGGCTGAAGCAGCACAAAGGCTTTATAGGCACAGCTCTTGAGATTCTATTTCTGTGCTTAGTGGTGATATACCTCCTGACTACAATACAGTTCAGAAGCCTTTTCTCATCTCAATTTGCCGCATCAGACATGTCCCCTGACATACGACACGCCCTCCAACCACACTGCTGTGGAGTGGTCTGCAAATAAAGAGGTTCAGTAACTAGAGAGCTGAAGTGGAACTTAGTCTGAAATTAAAGTGAAGAAAATTGTTTAAAACACGGGTCTAGCACTATCTAGTGGCAATAGAAATAAGAAACTACTGCTTTATCTATTATGTTGTACTTCTCACAAAGACAAGAAAAGGTACATCCTTTTAATAGGATTTTTCCTTCCCCAAACTCAGTTTGAGCATCGCCAGTATTTTCTTTTCTAATATCAAATTCTGTCAGGTGATAAGTAACACTGTAGATGAGTTAACTAAAGTGTGTTGGCCAATGCAGTCACCTCTCCTTCCTCTGCAGTAGCAGTAGGTCTTTCTATCCAACGTAACACAGATACTGAGGAGGAAATATTTACATCAGTCCCTGCACCAGCACTTTGGCATTGAATTGCCAAGATCTGAGAAAGGATTGTTTACTCTGGCACGGCACACTGACTTACCACATTCATGTTATGTTGTGCTTGCAGTGATAAATCAGGGCACTGGAATGCCAGGTATAAACAGAGTTTGGATGGGCTGCAGTGGTTGGCTGGATCCAGCCAGGCTTGGCAGCTCCAGCTTAATCTGGCCATTACTACATCTCAGCAGTTCTAGCAGAAGTCATGATGGACACTCACCTGGCCCTGGAGGTACAGCCCAACCCCACAGGACCTGAGCACACAGAGTCAGCTCTGCATTCACATCAGTCACCTACAGAGAAACAGGGTGCACTAAATGCGTTCCGGTCAGTTCATGTAAGGCCAATGAGAATTTTACGTCTCCTGAGTTGTTACAGGATGTCTATAAGCCTGATTCCAAACTTCCCAAAGCATAATCTGAATTCACCTAGGTCTTCTTTCGGAAATGAGTTCTTTGCCAGATGGCGTGAGATTTCTTAGCACAATTACCTGACATATTCCACAACACACATGCTCGAACAGTAAGATTTTTCACTCTAAATTCTAACATCTGCAAACCCAACACAAGTTTTACTCTAAACCAGTTAAATTAGACATAGATTCTTCTCTTTCTTAGAAATATAATCACATTACACTGCTGACTCTAAACCTTTATCCATTTGTTGCAATAGACTGAGAAATTCTCCTTGGTTTTATTCTTACCAGGATGATTTGTCTTGATGTGAGATTTTATAAGTCGATCTTCAGAAAATGACTTCTCACACACAGGACAGGAATAACTCTTTTTATCCTTAAGTGAGAAAGAAAGAGATTGCGTTATCAGTCCACTGGTATAATCACTACAGTCATTATTCAGTAATACATGGTTCTCAACAAAGTTATAATTGAAGGTTCAGTTTTTAAGGAAAAAGTGAAGGTATTTATAGTGAAATAAGTGAAGAAGAGATATTAAAGTACTCTAAGCATCATTAATCCTCATGAATGAAGGGCTCCAAGTTACAGCAGATGAGAATATGCACAATAAATGTAAGCATTATCCTCTGACTGACTGTAGAGAATCAAGAGTGGAAAGATCAAGTCACATAACAGAAGAAAACGTATTTGATATAAGCAGCAATATTCAAGGTTTTTCTTTTCCTTTTTCACAAGTCTACCCTTCTGAAACATAAGGATCAGATCTTATTATTCTGAAGACATCCACCACTATGTGGATTTATAAAATAGCCTGAAATTGAGCAGCAGAGTTAACAATGACAGATGCCATTACTTATTCAATGTCTACATTTCTAACTACTTTATAAATATTCAGCATTTATGTATTATCAATAATGTCTTTCTCTGCTATTTTGATTTAAAAACTTAGAGACTACTCTGGATTTTCTCAGTGTCACTGATGTTATAACAGATTTAACACCATCAATCAAGTTCAACTGGAGAGTTTTGAATCAATTTCTTCCTTTATGCAATTTTAGTCTAATTTTAATTTTCATGTTTTTACACATGCATCTAACTCCACATAAAAATGCAGGGCTTTTCTCCATTAACTGGTAAATTACCCAATTTAAAATAAACCTTGACACTTATTATATAAATTGAAGAGGTTGATTTTTCCACCTTCTGAGACAACAGTCTGGATGTTCAATCAAATGAATGGATCATCCAGCCACCTCTGCACTTACAGGATTAGCATATGAGTGGATTATCAAAATCACAGATAGAGGGAAGCCTAGTTAGTCCTGACAGCTGGGCAGATAACTAGGGAACACATTATCTGGTGGGAGAGGTGTACCTACCAAACTACCAGAGATCTCTGAAAAGGTGAGTTGAAGCTACAGAACAGATATTTCACAACTTATTTGAGGAGGACAGAAATCCTTCTTGAGGGGCATGGAAGGAAGATCACTGACCAAAAAGAGACAGACTCCTATGTTATGAAAGACAAATTTGGAGATAACAGGAGAATAAGGGTCCTGGACTCTACCAGTTTCTGACCTTAGACCAAAGACCATCTCCAAATAGTCAAGAAAAATGTACAAAGAGGTCATTATTGTCTAAATCCTACAGTTATACAGCTATAAATGGACATATTTCTTCAAAGAAAAGTAAAATTGATGGTTTTTTATGGAAGAGAGGTTCTGGAATACACACAGCAAGCATTTGCACTCACTATCATGTACTTCTAAGAAAGAAATCCCTATACTTAAGTACTTAAAAGTCAAAACCAGAAGTAACCCTAGAACTAATGGGCTAAAATAGCAATAAAAACTTCCACAACAGTAGGATACAGAGCTCTCACTGTCATTAATATGGCAATAGCATTCACAAGGAGAGTTCTGCCTGAGCTGTTAGATCATTTGCTCCTGTGAGAAAACCTGCACCAGGGATGGGGGACAGCAGCTATGGAAGGATTACTGCCCTAAGGACAGTACCTTGCTGTGATGGAGTTGGGGCTGTCACCATTTGGAGCCCTGAGAATCTCAGGTTAAAAAAAAAGGTTATGAGAGAACACTAGCCGGTTTTTGGAAGAAGAGATTCAAGGAGCCTACAATGCTGACAAAACCTTGATGAAGGGCTGTTAATTTGTGGAATTAGGATCTCTTAAATGATATAAATAACCTAAATCTGCTACCAATGATTCTGGATTTCTAACTGAACACATTACTCCAATGAAGATTGCTATATCAATCCTAATAAAACTCCATAGGAATGTTTGAATCTTTTCAAAGATGGGGTTGCATAACCATATTCATAATTTGGCACCCAGAAGAAAAACATAAGCACAGTATCATTTAGGGACTCTTGAAGGGGCAGGTGAAATTTGTTGACAGATCTCAGTCAGCTCCTCAAACTTTTTATAGAACTAGCTACAAAATGGATAGTAAATAAAGACATAAAATCAGTATATTGGGTACATATAAAATCAGTACAGTTGGGTGTTGCTGGCCTGTGATACTCACTGTATTAAGTATTTCTTTGTGTGACCAGAACACTGAGACAAATACACCTTGCTGTTTCATAAAGTTCAATAAGAAAAAAAATAATTCAACACTCCACTGCACACACTACTTTAACTAAAATGCCATAATTGTGACTTTATATTCTTGCTAATACTCTCACAGAAGGCAATGTTAAAAGCTTATGCCTTACAGGAAAATTCAAAATAATCAGTAAAGGCAACAAGAGCTATAGAGCAACACAAAAGGACAGGCACTGAGAACACATCTTTCCACATGATGATGGTAACAAAATTTTTCAATAATTAAATAATCCAAATAACTTCCTAACTGCTTGAAAGAAGCTATCTATACCAAGTTCTGCAGAAATGATCTTCAAAAGGGGTATCTTTTGTAGTGTAACAGAGTGTGCCCATGAGCACCAAGACCCTTCAGAGTGTATCTGTCAAGCTGCAGTCTCTCACAGGGAGCACCCAGCTGAAGCCAAACCTTTCACTGCTGCTCATCCAGGCCAGTGCCACTGACGACTGGAGTTTATGCTATTAGTTTTGAATGTTTAAGTGCACTTCTGTCACTGCCCTGAGAGCTCATGACAGTCCTTCAGTATAATCCCATCACTCTCAAAACAGCTCTTAAGAAACCTGCAAATTAAGTATTTCAGAGCACCCAGGCCACAACACAGAGCCCCAGAGAAGGTGTCCCCACCACAGATGCAGTTTTCAGGGTGCCCTGGTCATAGGTGATGACAGAAGCACTTTGGAGGACTGAAGCTGAGGTTTTGGTAATACCTTAATCACATTCTCGGCATGCAACTTTTCCTGTGGTAAGAATAAAATTTACCTACCCTACACCTTATTGGAGTGCCTGTCTTTTAAATGCCTTTGAAGGTTTTTTTGAAGGGCACAAGCAGAAGCAAAGTATGGAGAGAGCTGGATCTACCTTTTTTAGAGACAAGCTGCATAGTCCAATCAGCTATTTAAATTCCAAAGTTACTTACAGACTTTCCAAGATTTGATTAATACCACTATTAACAGATTTGAGAAAATAAAAGAAATGCAAAACAATTCCTAAATAAAGGTAGTTTTTTGACTGAAAGTACTGTTCACATTCAACAAATCAGAAATTTAATTAGCTCCATAAATATTTGTAAACCTAGTGAAAAAAAATTAGTCTAATGATATCACAAATTTTCTTGTTTATGCTGTTTTATTATAAAACAAGGCCATTTACTTAGGAATCACAATGCATTTCACTTTACATAAATGAATTAAAATTGTGCTAAGAAATCAGTTATATTGCATTACTGAATCATAATGCTCTGAAGGGCATTTTATTCCTCTAAGGAATGTGTTTCAAGATAATTCAAGGGGTAGGTGTACAAGTATACAGTCACAAAAAGAAAAATTAAAAGCCTCTGTATATGTAAGGGAGCTGGGTGTGCTAAGGCTGGAGAAAAGGAGGCTCAGGGGAGACCTTATCACTCCCTGCAACCACCTGAAAGGAGGTTGTAGCCAGGTGGGGGTTGGTCTCTTCACCCAAGTAACAAGCAACAGGACCAGATGAAACGGCCTCAAGTTGTGCCAGAGCAGGTTTAAACTGGATATGAGGAAAACTTTCTTCCCTGAGAGGGTGGTCAAGCATTGGAACAGGCTGCCCAGCGATTTGAGCATTCACCTATCCTAGGAGCGTTCAGAAATCTTATGGATGTGGCACTGGGGACGTGGCTTAGTGGTGAACAAGGTAGTTCTGGGTTAATGGTTGGACTGGATGACCTTAGAGGTCTTTTCCAACCTGAACAATTCTATGATTCAAACCAACAGATCACTACAAAGTTTACTTAATTAATCAAATAGTACTAAATGTGTCTTACATGGCAAAACACCATAAACAGCATTAGCTTTTCTCTTGCACTCATCAGTAGAGACATTCTGACCACAGAAATATCTTCTCTTATGAACACACACAGAATAATATGATCATATATTACATGATCTATAAGGTAATTCTGCCACTGATTTCAAATGAGACTGTGTGAACTCCTGATTGTTTTATTATAAATTTCAATAATAAAATTAAGGCCATGTCTCTAACAAACAGCCAAAATTAGACAGCTATGCTATAGAAATCAACAATCCGTTCCCTTCCTTTCAGCAGCAGCAGTGACATGATTTCATGAGCAGGAAATAATACAAAGCTCTACTAAATACTGATACTCCCAGAGCACTTCCAGGAAAAGTTCCCACAACTCAGTTAACACAACATTTGATTGTATAATTTTGTAGAGGAACAGAGAGCTAAAGCCTGCACTCACATCACTCAGATCAACAGAAATTTAGTTTCTAAAACCTGTGAAACAGAATTAGGCCCCTGAGTCACACTTCTGAGGAGTGAAGACATCCAGAAATCTTCACCACAGTTGTCATGATATTCAAATAAAATTTTTCACAAAGGATTCCTGAATTAAGCTGGTGTCCTATCAAAATGCAACTTAGCTAAAAGGATCTGATGTACCCAGGAGGCAGCTATACACATGTGTGAAGGAGGCTACAGAAAAATGTGCAAATGGCTAGACAGACTTTTATGAAGTCTGACAAGCAGCAGAAGCAACAGCTCACAAAATGACAAGCACCTGCATGCAGTACTGGAGTATATTTTCATGAAATATCCACTAGTAAAAACAAATGCCTAGCTGACATCCAGTATGGAAGTGAAGACCAAAAGCAAAGACCATTTTCCTACTGAGGGCCTGATCATTAGAGCATAGATGTTTTTGTTATTTCCTTCCCTTTTCAGTATCTTGCACTCTTGACTACTTACTGGCACTGTTCCAGAGGCAAAGGTAACACAGCCAGACCAGTGACTGCCTGAAAATTAATGCTCCAGAGGAAGGGGAAATAAGCAATCAGAGCTTAAGTATCTCACTTCCTACAGACATGAAAGGTCAGCAGCAAAATGGAATTTCTAAGCATCCTTCCAAAGACAAGAATCACTGGCATCCCAAAATGTGTGTGAAAGCAAATGCTGGCACCTAATAAAAAGTGATGGTTCTGAGTCCGAACACCAGTTTTACAGAGGTGCTTCTCTTGCAGTACCAATTACATACAAAGATTTAAAATATTTTCAGAGACTGACCTTTCTGATGTTGATCTGCTCAGCATAGTGAGTATTGTAAAACTCATTGAGGGCTGTAAACAAACTCTGGTACGTCTATCTGGTTCCTGATGTTAACACAAGCCCACCCATAACTATAAATTGTTCAGCTAATTTTCAACGGCCCAGCCCTTTCCTAGGTACCGTGACATTGAAGTGATTGGCACATGCCATGGTTTAAACTTCTGAAGAGCTCAATAAATGCCAATAAATGTCAAAAACTACTACACAAGCCTTAGAGGGAAAAGATGAGTAATGAAAATCAGAGAATATATGCAAAGTTTTGCTTTTCAATCAAGCAGATCCTCAATTCACAGGCTTCAAAAGTAAAAATCTTCTCTGTAACAACAGGGTGTAGCAAGTACAGAGGCAAGAGGCAGCACATTCACACTGCCCATTATCATCTGCCAGGAAATAAACAATCCCAAATTCAGTGCAAGACTTGGATGATGCACAGAGAATAAGATGGGTGGCTATACAGTGAGTGACAAGGATGAAGGGATAGCTACTTTTGAACACCCATTATTTATCCTCTTCACCAAATAATGCAGGGATCCAGTTGAAATGCAGCCAGCAACAAGCCAACAGAGGACATACATTCATACAAGGAACTGAAATTTTGGTACCTTTAGTCTCCAGGGAAGTTTTCATTTTAGTATTTATAAATAATTGATTTTGCAAACTAAAATCAGGATTAAAGGAGATTTACACATTTAACTCTGCACAGTTTGTTAACGTGCTATAATTTGGAATAAGAAGTCCTGTTCAGTGAGATATGCATGAGGTAAATATACCAAGCAGTGGGCACAAAAGCCAATATGAGAAGGGCCAAATTTAGCTACTGAGTAAATTTTAATATATGAATTTTTCAATCCATCTAAATAAATAATTTGACAGCAAGATCAGTAAGCATGCTTCTGAAAGATCTTACTGTCATACTGGTTTTAATTATGAAATGCATTTTCTCAGTTCTATTTAGTATCATGAAAATGATCCTCCTGGTGGGAGCTGTTGGACATTCATCACACTTGAGAAACAGGTACTCAAGTAAGGATATAGGAGAGCTAATTGTAGGCTCTTTTTTATTTAGTGTTCTTAGACACCATTTACACAGATCTCTGCCATCAAATGGGCACCATAAACATAATAAACTCAAAAATAATCAAAAAGAATGTCTATAATGGGTTTTCTGCACCTTTCACAACAAATTCAGATTGTGTTTAAAATAGCTACAGAAGCTGGATAAACATTCCTTTTTGTGTCACCTGTTCTGGTTGTTTTTTAAAGCTCTCTTGAAGTAACTGCTTAAGAAGAGTAGGAGATGAAGTGTTCTGTTCTGTTTTAAATACCTTTCAAGTCACTTCAGTTGTTGAAAATACTGGCCAAGAGCCTACCTGCTGACTGCAGAGGATGACCTGAAACCACCAGGCACTGCATGTAAACACCTTTATAAGTAGCTACACAGAAATTGTTCACATCTGGGGGAAAACAAAGACGAATCCGTAATTCAAGCATTACATTCTTAGTAAAAGGAAGTGTAACAACAATATTTATCACACTGCTTTGAATTGTGATGCTGCTTTCTCACACAATTCCAGAATACTCTGAGTTGGAAGGGACCCACAAGGATAATCAAGTCCAACTCTCAAGTGAATGGCCTGTAGGAACTTGTCATATGTGGTGCATTCTATCATGGATGCACAAGATTTATTTACAAGAAAATGCCAACAAAAACCATAATGTTGTGTAAAGAATGAAGAAAGGCTCATCTGTGTGAATATTTCCTTGTCCTTAATGGACAGAAGAATGAGTGCTGCAATTAAACAACTGGCATTTTCTGCTGGAATGAGAACAGAAATAAATTCAAGAGAAGGATAAATTGCCTTTTGGAAGTATTTTCCTGCATCAGTAATTCAAACCTCAAATTACAAGGATGTAGTTCATGACAATTTTCTGACATTATCAGTCAAGAAAGTCTAATTACTAATAGCATGCTTGTCAAACATTTTTTTAAATCCTAAATAGTACTTTATTCAATACCAGTACCTTCATATACAACCATATGAGATAATATGTCCCACGTAAGCACTCCTGATGGCCTTCAGAAAAGACACCAGTCAAAAGTGGACTAAATTCCTTATGCTGGGAGAGCAGGCACCTGACAAACACCCTTTTCCAGAGGTCTGTTTGGAACAGGAAGGAACTTATCTGTGTTCCTACACCATGTGTGTGGACATTACAACCTATAGGGGTACTCACAAGTCTAGACTGTCCAGGATCAACTAGACCTTGCAAGCAGACAGGATCCTGCCATGTGGTAGGAAAAGAAGTCTGTGGTCTGCAGACCTGTTCTGACAAAAGCTTTACCCATTTGGGCCACCATGCAAAACAATAAAACAAGAAGAAGCTTGGCAATACTGATGTAAGAAAATAACTATTTTTCTTAATTTTCCAAGAAAAACATGTAAATAATTTTACTCCTAAAAAAGCATCTTAACTAATGGGGAAGAATAAAAATCTTATTCTATAGGGTTAAAAGATTTCTTATTCTGAATACCATAACATATTTCTTAAAACATACTTTTGAAACCAACGCAAGCAGGGTTCATGTAGAAAACATTTTCCTCAAAAGATCATTCATGTACTAATGTTGGATCACAGCAAGATCACCAAGCAGTGTCTTGCACAACAAAGGCTTCCAGTCAGGCATGCAGCCCCTTGGACAGTCTCAAAGAAAACATAAAACAGGGCATGTGGAAGATGCAGACCAGATCTGTTTTTAGTACATGGTAGTCAGAGCCAGAAAGCTTTCTAAACAATACAGGAGCCTTTAAAATGTGATTTCCTTGTCTTTGTAAATACAACAGATGGTAAATGTTCAACTGCAACTACTTGTAGCTATTAGAAAAAAAAAATGATTCTTTTCAACAGCTTCTTTTGTCTATAGTAGTTAAGAGAGGAAGATATTTTCATTTTACCACAGTCATCTATTTATGAAGGAAGGTAATTCAGCTCCACAGAAGGAAGTTAAGTAACAAGAGTACCATACCTTATTTTACTCTCTCAAAACCCAAAGAATCTGACAATACTGAGAAAACCAAAGGCAGAAAATGGATAGACACACACTACTGGAAACAACTAAGGACCAAAGGATCTACTTGCTGTAACTCTTGCATTCCCAGAAGTCTGCAGAGAGCACACAGGTAAAAACCCTCAGCTCTGTCTTCAAATATTACCACACAATTCCAAACACTGTGATGATGATGACATTGAATTTAGACAAACCATTTTGTTTGTTACTTACCAGATCTGTGTGAACTTTAAGGTGTGCCTGGAGCTTGTATTTATCTGGGGTAGAGTAGTCGCAATGTTCTGTGGGACATTTCAGCAAAATATTACTGTGTTTCTGGATGACATGACGCTTAAGGCAGTTTTTGGTGATGGAGGAGTAATTGCACTGGGAGCAGTAATACAAATGTTCTCGAGTATGCGTACGAACATGCATATCATAATGCACTTGGTACCAAAACAACTTGCCTGAAAATAAAATGAGACATGAAGAATAATTTCTAAACAGTTGTTAGTGAAAATTAGAATAAATACAAAATTTTCTTTCAGGGCAAAACACACTGTTTGAATCCTGTCCTTCTCATCTTTAATGAAAACTTGTCTAAAGACCCTTCATTACTGAAGAAATATTTACAAAACCCACTTTTGTCTAAAAAGAATGTGTAATATATGTTGAAACAGTCTAACAAAGGCAACTTGAATATGTATCAATGATTTTTTTCCTAAAGAAAAAGTCCTTTGCATCTGTTCTCCTATACAAAGAATCCAAATCCATACATTATAAAAGACTATCAAAATACTTTTTGTTGCTTCCTTTCATGTTACTCCTTCCTACAAGCCCTTCTGACACAATGGCACCAAAAAGTGCAGAGCAATTCATTTAAGGTACAGCAGTGTTATGGTGTTTCAAAAAACTTGTTTTTTCAGACTTTAATTCCTTTTCAAGAATGAAGACTACAACATAAATCCCAAATTGTTTCCTTTCCAGTTATGTAAACACAAACATTTTCAGTTAGAATAAATGCGAATGGTGTATTATTCCCACTTTCATTAATTAAAAAAACCTGAACAATCACAATCAGAATAGTCTTGATCTGACACCATGTAATAAAAATTTTCATCTTGAAGAATCTGGTTCAAAACAAGTAAAAAAATATGCAAGTATATAGGTATCTATTCTACAGAATGTATATTACCACAGGTCCTCCTATACTACAGTAAAAACACTCTGAATTTTACACTAAGCTGATAATGAAGCTTAAGCATTGAAGCATGGACTGACTAATGCTGATCACATGCTTAAATCTGCTGTGCTTGGCCCCAGTGAAAATCATGACTTGGGGAACGGCACATGGACAGAAATAACCTAATTCTATATTTGACATCAACAGAAATTTGAGCTTTCCAAATCACTGCTTTGCTATCTTCCACTAGTGTTTTGGGTTTTTTTGAGGAGATTTAACTAATTTCACACTATTTATACAGCAAAAAGTAAATCTCAGTGGACTCCTAAATCTATATTGAACTACCAAATTAATACTGCTGAAAAGATACACAAATACATCAAACACTGTAAACCAGAGGAGAAGGAAAAAGATGGTTCACAAACAAACGATTCTACCGCTCCTTACCGCAATATTCACATTCTAAGTCTCCATAAACCTTCCTTATCTTCTCACACAACTCGGTGTTCATTTGCCTCTTCTGCAAGCTATCCAAGATCTGCATAAAGGCAACAGATTCCGTCCCACCATTGGATGTAGCCGTGTTGGAAGAGGCTGCCTGTGGGCTGGTGGCTGCTTCGGCTTCTGGTGCTGGCAAAGGGTCTGTGGATTCTGCAGAGTTCTGAATTGGAGGATTGCTTGTTTCTGATTCACTAGAAGGAGCAGACTGGATTCTCTCTTCAGAGACTGGAAGGTTTTCAGTCAATGCATTGTTCTGACTTGGATTCAAACTTTTGTCTTCAGACAGTAAAAGATTAATTTCTTCACCCTGCTCATTTACAGAATTGCAGTGATTAACTTCCTCTTCATTTGCAGGCAAAACTTTTAACTCCTCAGGACCAGCAGTACCATTTTTCAGCAGAAAGCAATCTGATGCTACACAGGGCTGAATGTTTGGGACTGCTATGTCTGTTGTTTGACACAGTGTCTCTGCCACATTCTTCACCAGAGGGTTTTCAAATTCCAAGGAAAGGACTGTATCAATTTTTACATCACCATTAACCTGATCATTATGGTTTATGTCTGCAGCTGTTGATCCACCTTTACAAGCAGATGGTTGTGATGTGTCAACAGTGTCAGTACCCATGATAGTCGATTCATCTGCAGTTTGTGTTTGCTGTTCACCAAGGGCTTCTGGCTGGATGTCCCCTCCTGGCTCAAGTAGGCAGAAGCTTTGGTTGATAGAGCTGTTAAAAACAGAGTCCTCCTGCAGATCCGCGTGCACGTCTTTGATGTGAGCACGGAGTCTCACAGAACTGACAAACTTCTTCAGGCACACAGAGCACACATATACAAAGGGGTGCTTCCGAACGTGAAGCTCAAGGGCCTGGTATTTAGTGGCTCCATGACCACAGAGCTCACAAGCAAAGGGTCTTTCATCACCATGAACAAGCATGTGACGGTCTCGATCGAGTTCATTTTTGAATTTGCGTTCACAAATATGGCAATCATAAAGAAGTTGTCTTTTGCCCTCTCGTGTCATCAAGCGAAGCTCATCAAAAACATCTTTCACCTTTTTGTCTTGAAGGTCATGAGTTTCCTTGATGTGCTTGATCAGATTTTTGACATCTGAGTATTTCTTTTTGCAGAAGCGACAATGCTGCTTAATTTTCTTATGAACCCTTTCGATGTGGACTTTGAGATGGCCTTTGCTGAGACACGTGAATGTACAATAATCGCAGCTGAACTTCTCCCCAGTATGCTTCCTCATGTGAACATTCAGGTTGGCTTTGATTGCACTGGCATAACTGCAGGAAGGACACTTGTAAGGTTTCTCATTTGTATGAATCCTCAAATGTGCTTGGAGGGAGTGTTTAAATTTGAACACCTTGTTACAGTATTCACATGTAAAAATCTTCAGTTGAGTCGGGCCCAAACTAAGCAGAAAAAAACAAACCAGTTATATTTACAATATTGAAACTTGATGACATATTGTGTCAAAATTCCCTCGACATTCATAATGGACAGAAATGTTTAATTTTTTTAAAATGTATTCTCCACAGGCACGTTAAATTATACAACTTCTGTAGAGATCATTTTCAGCTGTTCCTTTATTTAAAGAACTCAGAAAATATTTCAGTTTTATGAAAATGAATGGGGAAGCATCTCATTCATATTCTGCATGAACATAAATATAAGAACTTCAAAATTACCGGCTTGATTTCATTGCCTGTTCATATGGAGTTTGCTGAATGGCGTATTCTTGATATCCTTTTCGCTGTGATGGCTCTTGAATTGTTGTCTCTGGAGTTGTGGGTTCACTTTCCTGGGGAGCAGCCTCCACAGGAACAATTTTTGTGGCTCCTACAAACAAGAAACAAAGAAATGTTCACTAAAAATCTCATACTCCAATGTGCATAGTCTGTAATACAAAAGTGTAAGCAAAACATCAGACTCTGTAATCATTAGTTCACCTATTTTAGTTTCTGTTGTTAAATTTCTGTGCAAAAAATGATGGATACACTTCAAGAAGACATCAGTACTTACATCACAGATCTGCTTAAATAATGTGCCAGGACTGAGGGTTTCTCAAGGTGCTTGGTGCCAGCTATTATGAGATTCAACACTCAAATATTTCCACCTTTAAAAGACTGTAACTTTCTGAAATGAAATTTATATTTTTCTGTTTCTGCCTCATACCACATCCTTTGAAAACTTCTGCCAAGCCATTTAATCAGTTCCACAAATAAGGCTGAGTAAAACACAGTTTAGTCTATATTTAAAAGTCTGCATGCCTTTTCCTTAAACTCTATATTGCCATCCCCTCAGAATAAGAGAATATATTTGGAACAGGCTCCCCAGGGAAGTGGGCATGGCCCCAAGCCTGCCAGAGTTAAAGGAGCATTTGGACAATGTTCTCAGGTACTTGGTGGGATCCTTGGGGCTGTCCCATGCAGGGTCAGGAGTTGGACTCCATGATCCTTGTGGTTCCCTTCCAGCTCAGGATATTCTATGATTCTATGTTCCATGTGTACTTCTCAATCTCCATTAGGATCAGGAGTAAAGGGGCTCTACTGAATGCATTAAGATCAGATTTCTGAAGATGTTATTTACAAAATATAGGCAGTATTAACATAAAGTCTCTGAAACAAAAGTGGGAGTTACCCAACAACAGGTGTGAAAAACTGAGGGACATTAAGTGAAGGAAAGCAGTGCTGTAGAAAAGAAAAGGGAGAAAGATGGAGATTCCATGGGTCCTTCAGAATTATTTAAAGTGGGAAATGGAAATATTTTGAGAAGAGGCCATTTGGGAGTGTGTAAGGCTATTGAAGCTTTTTCTATCAGATGGGACACCAGCCAACTCTGTAAATAAACAGACTGTAGTAGCTCTGTTGCTCACTGAACTGCATCTAAAGATGGCCTTTTTTGACGACTGTTATTTAATAATGCTTTTAGTTCTGCACTAAAGATTTTGCAGGTTCATCAGAACTGATCTTCCAAGTTTTCAATCTAAATATTACCCAAACATNTATTGTAATCATATATTCTATACATTCTTCCTGTTCCTCCTTCTCCCACAGATGTCAGGTTATCCACAGAATTGCATCTCCCAGATTGCACTGTGGTATTCCAGTGAGATAGGAGCTTGTCATTACAGCACAGGAGACATGGTTCAATCAGTATTGGATTCAGTATAAAGGTGATACAACAGACATTGCACACCAGACTGGTGTTCCCATACTTCAGTACTTAAAATAGAAGCAAATTCTTTACATTTAGAATGACTCAAAAGAAAATAGATCCTGAACTGCTTTATATTCATGGCTACCTTTTCCAGGCCTCCCGTTTCCTGAATGTGAGACAAAGAATCTCATTAAATGCTCCACACTAACTCTCCTCTGTGCCCTTCTGCCTTTCAGGATGTTTGAGCATTTCCTGAAAGGACTGCTGAACTGTTTAATAGACTTTTGTACTGCCACTATAAAAATTTAATCACCTAAATTGGGTGAACTCAATATATACTAACTCACTAGATAAATACTAACTCATCAGTATTTTGCATACTTTGAGTGGGCAGAATGTTCCAAGGTTATTCTATGATTACTGCCTCTAAATTCTCCATGCAGTTCATGGAGAGACAAATGCGTTTAAAAACCTAAGCAGGGAGATCCAGATCTTTGAACACACTTGCTCACAGGAGGCAATCCTGTCCCATCATGGTAGGTAGCTGCTTCCTACCCTTACAAGACAGGAAAGCATTAAGAAAACATTAGATCTCTCTCTTCATGCACTTGGGATGCTGCCTGTGGGCTGACAGTGGACCAGCAGCCACAGCAATCACCGCTAGATCACAAACTAATGACTAGAGCATGTGCCCAGAAAGTGTGGAAATTGGTTTCTAGTCTCTACCCAACCTAGTAAGCAGTGAACCCACATGTCCCACATCCCAAAAGAATTGTGCTCAACAGCCAAGCTAAAGAAAAGTATAAGAACAAGGTAAAAAGATACAGGGTTTTATTTTTCATTAGAAACATCACATGTCAAGTAAGGAAGATAAAAGTTTTTTCTAACTGTTTCCCTAGATGATCATTTCAAGAAGTCAGAGCATATAAATATCAGGAAGAAAAAAAAAAAAAGAGGTTAACTGTACCAATCATTTCTTTCAAAATAACCTTGCTCCAGCACTATATGTCTGCTTTAAATGCAGAATGGACTTCAGTTTACCAGACTTTATTTATGTTTTTTGCTTTCCTCTTCAGTCAATATCCTCTACCTGAATCTGCTTTCAGAGTAGTAAGATTTGAGTTTCTCTTGACATTCTGACAGGAATTTCTACAGACAAGCACTACCTGACGAGCCTTATCTCTGGCTCAAACTCAGGAATGGCCTCTGATCTCTTAGAGTCTGTCTCTCAGAAAAGTAGCTTGTCCTTCATTAGAGAGCTCTCCAATACTTACCAACAGTCTAAAAGGTAATAGAATTATTAGGAATAAAACAGGAGATATCATCATACAAAATCGTACTAATTCAACTAAATTCCATGAACCTCCTAAAATTTTAAGTACCAATGACAAAAAAGGACAAAGAAGAGCCAGCTAACAGTAACAAAGACAAAATCCCTTTGTTTGGAAAAGAGATACATAACTGAGACCTTGAGCTTGGAAGAGAGACAAATGATAGAGGAATATCAGAAAGAGCTCTAAAATTAGCAATATTGTGAAAAAAGTGTGAATGATCATTATCTAATAAATCACAAAGAACAGCTCAATAAGCAGTCAGCAGGCTTAAAACAAAACAAAAGAATGTGCCCTTTCACTCTGTGTGTAATTAGATTATGGAATAATTACTCCACAGTGTCACAGGGACTGAAAATATAAATGTATTTAATAAGGGATTTAGACAAATGGATAGATTTGTATTAAATATAATCATCCAGATTCAAACACCAGATCAACTAACATCAGAATGCAGAAGACTTTATAGAGTAAGTTTATTATTTCTTTTCTATAGAGATGCTGCAAACTGCCTTTAGAGACTACTGATCTGACTAGAGGAACTGGTTTTGGTTTTGGTTGGTTTTTTCTTTTTTTAAAGGACCTTAGCTGAAGTTTAAGTTTAAAAAAATTTTCATAATGTAGATACCCTGGTCTGTACAGGTCAAATAATGTGCTGTGGGTATGTGTGCTATGGGTATGAAGTGAGTATTTGTTTCTTACAATCCCTTTTTGAAGGAATGTATTTTTTTCAGCTTCTACAGTATCCTGTGCAATGTGCTCCAAATGTGTATGATCTCTGGTAGGACAGTTCTGAAAATCAAATCAATAGAAACCAACTCTACCCATAATCCCCAACGTTCCTCAAACAAATGTACCCCTATCCCTCAAAACAAAGCTCGAAACAAGCAAAAGAATCTTTCAATATTTGTTAGCTCATCATGAGGTTAAACACAATTTAACTCAGACAAAGAAACAGAAACACACACACACCTGTGAATAGGGGGATGAAGATTCCTACCCTTTTCAACAGAGCTGGACATTAGATTGGCTGAGCTAAATCAATCTGTAACCCACAACCATCACCCCATGAGCCACAGAAAAGAAATAGTCTTACATAGAAAAGACTGTCATCAATTAAACTAAGTCCCAAAATGGTAAGCAAAATGACATTCTTCCATTTCTTCCTCACTGCCCAAAAATATCAGTGGGAGAAGGAACCAAGCATTCATAAATTACAACAAAGGGTATAGCAGCAGGAGAACTCAGCTGCACTTTTATAAACAGTGGTTCCTCAGTGGAAATCAGGGAGAGAAAAACCTGCAAATTGTTGTATTAAGAATTTGTAGGAGAAAAAAAATCCAACTCCTTTAGAAAACAAAAGAATAATTATCATCAAGAAATTGAACACTTCATGATATTTTTGTATTTCTTGAAAAAACCCAAAACAGTCTACCATTTACCATCTTCACAGGAATGTAAAACAACTCTGCTAGGAATAGAGTCTAAGTCCTTAAAATATTACAAGATTTACATAAAACAACAATTTAGATGTTCAGATCTCTCCTGTATCAAACTAATTAAGCATGAATAATAAATTGGTTTTAGAAGCCTTGATAATTTACAGAATTTAAACATGGTAAATAAAATAGATAAAAACACCAGAAGATTGACTATTTGGCTGAATTAATTCACTTGTTCTTAAAAATAGATTATGAAAAAAAGTATCTGCCATTCAAAACAAGCTATTTCCAGATTTGCATATAACTGTAGTTATTCACTCTTGTTCTTAATTGTGATGCTTGTGAAAACCTGTACGATGTTTGAGCTGGTATCAAGTGTGAGTGGTCCATGACCACAGCTCTCCTGTTCAAGATCCCCAGGTGCCTCCAGTTACAGAATCATAGAATGGTTTGGGTTGGAAGGGACCATAAAGATCATCAAGTTCCAACCCCACTGCCATGGGCAGGGTCACCTTCCACTAGACCAGGCTGCTCCAAGCCCCATCCTACCTGGCCGTGAACACTCCAGGGATGGGACAGCCACAATGTCTTGGCAACCTGTTCCAGGGCTGTATCACCCTCACAGTGAAGAAATTCTTCGTATGACCTAATCTAAACATACCCTTTTTCAATTTGAAGTCATTGCCCCTGGTCCTACCACTACATGCCCTTATCAGAAGTCCCTCTCCAGCTTTCTTGTATGCCTCCTTTAGGCTCTGGAAAGCTGCTTGAAGATCTCTCTGGGTCTCTCTGGATCCAAGCTGAACAACCACAGTTCATTCAGTTTGTCTCCATGGCAAAAGTGCTCCAGCTCTCTGATCACCTTTGTGGCCTTCCCTGGACTTGCTCCAACAGGCCCATGTCCTTCCTGTGCTGGGGACCCCAGACCTGGATGCAGCACTGCAGGTGGGGCCTGCAGAGTAGAGGGGCAGAATTCCCTGTGTCGACCTGCTGCCCACCCTGCTTTAGATTCAGCCTAGGACACGATTGGCTTTCAGGGCTGCAAGCACACACTGCAGCTCACGTCCAGCCTTCTCTCCACCAGTATTCCCAAGTCCTTCTCAGCAGGGCTGCTCTCAATCCACACACTGCACAGCCTGTATCCATATCTGGGATTGTTCAAGTCCGGTGCAGCACCTTGCACTGCATGAGGTTTGCACAAATCCTCCTGTCAAGGGACTTCGATGCCTGCACAGAAAAAAACCCTACAACTCTTACTCAAGCTGTATTTACTCTGTGGGTTAATGCAATCTTTCAGAATTCCAGAGCTGTATATCTATTACCTTTCATATGCCTTCCATGAAGAAATGAAGAGAAACATTGGGGAAAATCAATGTTGCCCAACTGTCCTTTCTGGGGTGTTAAAAACTAACTCATCTGTTTGTTCAAAAGGATTTTGAGGAGATCAATTTAGTCATAACCTACAGAACACATGATGTATAGCCGTGTCACAAACCTAAAAAGTGCATAGCAAAATTATGGTAAAAAGTTAATGCAATACTTCCAGAAGAAACATTTGAGAAGGGAGAAATACAGTCTGAGCAGCTCCTTTTCACTGTGAATAAAATACAACTAATTCTTAAGGCCTTCTTTCTTTTTCTAATTGTCATCTGAAATCTTCACCAATATTTTACTGCACTAGTCACAGAAAAGGATATTTCCATGCATCTTTAAAGCTAGGTAACAGGTGGCTACAGATGACCAAGTTTAGACAGTTTTTAAGCACTTTTAAACTTTAGTTTCAGTTTAACTTTATAGATGGTCTAGCACACAGAAAGCAGGGGAGAAGGGAGAACTGTTTTATCTATTCATACTCTTCAACAGCAGTCTATAGCAGTAACTCATCTCTTCAGCACATGATATATCTCCAGAAAAATGGAATAAAAGACTATGAAATATCTTTATGAAAAACTCCAGTCATTAAAGTATTACTGAGAAATGAGAACAGCCTAAGAATTACTAGTGACATTAATACATAGTTAAATCATGGAAATTAATGGAAAAAAAAGAAGGAAAATCAATGAAAAATAAATTAAAACATAATTGTATTAAATGAAATCTTTTCCTTTTTAATCTTCAAATAGTTAACCACTTGTATTGTATCTTCTAGAATTTCCAAACTCCTTTCCAAAAGTAGGGTGACAATTCATATCTGTCTTAACAGCAATGACTTTTTTATTACACATATTTTAGCTGGGAACTTAAATGTAATAAGATTACTAATTGTCAATCAAATAAATGAAAGGACCTTCAAAAACTGCTGCAGGTTCACGCTTTATCATAAATCCTCTTGGTTCTTAAAGCCTTCTGAATGTATCATCTGCTATGCATAAGGAACTCCAAAGCTGAAGCTGTTTTAACATTTTGAAGTCCCTCAAAAAGCATATGTGCAAAGAAAACCCCAAACTTCTGTTATCCAATGAAAAACTGTACTAGGTAGCAATTAAAGCACCAATGTCCTCTGGATTTTCATTTCCTTCCATCACATACTTCCTACATTTGATTCACTGTCTGTATTCACTATTATTTCACTCGCCTTTTGAGGCTAGTTTTGTATGAAAATGGATCTTTGGTTGCACCATTTACCATGTTTTTCCTTCCCCTCTTGAAAATTCTTCTAGTCCTTGCCAGAAATTTAAAGGTCTAAGAGAAAGATTCTTACAAGGTTAATAAAATTTAGCACTGGGGGAGCGGATCCTCCTGTTACAGCTCTTTCCAAAAGGCCTGAGGAAGGGAGGAGGTTTGTTTATATCCATAAATTAATCCCCACAGGAACCCACTCACTGACACCTACATGAGCCCCTTAACCAGTTGTCACATTTCCTTTTTTCCAGATGAAGGAGCAGAGGACACGATGGGAGTGCCACATGTGGCAGGGAGGGGAATGAGCATCAGGATGGGGGGAAAAGCCACGTGCAGTGGGAAAGACACAAAAGGTGGGAGACACAGTGGGAAAATGAGTGTTTCACAACAGCAAGGAAAGAGCCCAGAGTTACAGCACCCAAGAGAAAGAGAGCTGTGGCTAGCGAAACGAAGCAGGGCAGACCTCAAACCACCCCAACAAAAGGTTTCCACACTTCCAGGGCTCACCAGTCCTCTTTCACCTTCCTCTGTAACTACAATACTGCAAGACCAAATTTTTAACAGCTCAATGTAAATCCAAAACTCTGAAACTCTAAATCCCAAATGATGAACCTGAAAGTGTTTTTTTACTTCCTTTCTAAGCACGCGGTATTCGTAGGTGAGCTCATCCAGCTTCCTCTACCAACCAGAAACACATTTTAGGAAACAAAGCCCAAGCATATCTCAGATCTCAACATCAAAAGCCATTAAACAACAACACAGAATATCCAGTCAGCTTCCAAACCACAAGAATAAAATAAATAAAGACATTCAAGTTGTTCTGACAGTTATGAGCAAAACAAATACTCAGAAATGTTGGCAATAACATAAAGGAGAACAACAAAGCTACAAAGCTGAAAATAATGCACAAAACTATTAATAAGGGATTCTGACAATCAGGTGAGTTAATGATTTATATGAACAGACAAATGCAAACCTAGTTTTAAAATAAATAGTGCAAAAACTTTAATCATCATGTAGAACTTGATTTTCAAATATATTTACATAATTCCTGCCAAACTATTTGTATGCATAAATATATATATAGATATATGTTTTTGTTTTCATAAGCAATTTTACATTTATCATAAACATACACACAAATCAAAAGCTGTAATAGAGATTCTACAGGCAAAAATCACTTTTCTGTTCTTTGGTCAACGTTTTATCATTTTCTTCTTTAAAACCATTCACAGGCTAAACATAACAGATGTTAATGCAGATAACTACAACCAGGTCCAGCATTTATCACACCTAAAGAAATGTGACTTAAGTTCTAAAATTATGTAGCTGCCAGAGGCAGAGACTCTGTATCATGATAATCAAATATTACTACATATTTTTCATAAAATAAATATCCTAACCAGTTTGATCTTAAACCAGTGACTACTTTATACAGTGTCAGCATTGTTAAAAAAAAGATAAAATTATATAATTGGTGATTTTGATTACCTGGAATAGCTTCATGGGCTGTCAAAACCACACTTATAATAGGATTTTTAGCTCCTGGAACCTGCTCAGTCTCCTTAGTTGATGGGGTTTTCTCTGTTTTCTGACCTCTGGGCCTCTTTGGAGTTTTTTCTCGCTCATCTTCCTTCCTGTCAAGGTCAACGTCAGAATCATTACCTAAAGAGCAAACATCAAAAAGAAGGTAACTATGTACAAAAGCAATGCAGGTAACACAGTCACTGACACTACAAGAATGAATGGGGAGGAAATTAATGCTACTGTAGAAAGAAAGGCATTAGCAAAACAATATGTGCTGCACGATCCTTAAAGCGGAACTCTTTTCCCTCTATTTAATATAACTAGCTTCATACTTTTACAAACAGAAAAAAGAGAGAGGAAAAACATAAAAAAATTAAAAATGGACTCAACAAAACATTTGTGTTTTTAAATTATTTCACATTACTGTGGATTTCTGTGAAAATTCCACAAACTTTGTCAAAGTCTTTAAAATTTTGTAATTAATTAATTGATTTTCTCCTTTCCATATTTAATTGTTCTGATCACCTTAGGATTATTTCTTCTAGTACTGGATTCCTTATCCATCATATTTAATGGAAAGTCTTCCAAACAGTCTCTCTGGATCAGGCATTTTTTCTCCCCTGTTATTGTGAATCAACAGCCAGACACATACTTTCCTTCTTAGTGTTTATTCAAGAAGAACTAGGGTTCAAAACAGTTCTTTGGTTCAGCTTAACTCCTGATATGTAACTACTCATTTTGAGGTCCTGTACTTCCAAATCATTCCCTGTTGCTCTTCAGAATGCCTTCAGCCTCTTGGATGAGTTTTGGACCTGCTTACTAGAAAGCCACATAATAGCTGTACACAAAACACTCATCTGAGATAAGAATAATCAGTAATCAATTGAATTCTTTCTCAAAACTATGTCTTCCTTAAAGCAAATGAGGAACTCCTTACTGAAATTCTAAAAAAAAAGAAAACCAAACAATAATACCCAAACCTGCTTATATATAAATAACTAGCAGCATAAAAATAACACCAGAGAACTCTAAGGTTATACCAATAAAATCTCTTATATCAGATGCAGTGGTAGAAAATGCAGGCTAGAGAAAACAAAGTTGGCAAATAAGGGCATTATGCAAATGGGCCAGAGGTAATGAAGAAGGAAAGCAGAAAGTGATGGAAGAAAATTATAAAGAAACCCAGTGAATTTTTCTTTTTTTCCTTCCCCCGAATCTAAATCAGTTGACTTAATCTCCAGAGTATGTCATTGCATCCATATCCATGTGCTGTAGCTGTTCTACTGAGATAGGGACACAAAACCAAAAGGAAACAAGGTGTGCGGGAATAAGTTTAGCATTCTTAGGCATTCTGAGGGAGAAATGAGCACACTGACAACTGGTAATGACATGATGGTAATCCATAAATCTGAAATTCATATTTGCAACCCCCAGAATGAGGAACAAGCAGACAGCAAACTAAATTCAAACTCAGTTAGCCAGTCAAGTTTCTATGGAGTCATGTTAGCAATGCTTCTGGCCCAGCTTCCAGCTCCTCTGCCTGGAGAGCCCCCAGCTTTTCAGTGCCTGCTAATGATTTCTTCAATTTCATTACATAATTTCCTTGATCTATGACTCTTCTCAACTACCTTTTTCTCTGTAGACTTATATGATTTTGGAAAATATTGCTGTTTGATAGGTATAAAGAGTCTCATAATGTTCCCATTTAATTCCTTAATATAGTTGTAAATTATTCATTGATACTGAAACCATGTAATTCTAACAGCGACATTTCTCTGCAATACCTGAAAGGGATATTTGAATATAAAGAAAAATTCCAGAAAATTCCAGCAGTTTCAACCAGAAACTGCTTGTGTAGTACTTTCTTTTGGTGTGATGAGCAGGGGTGGAAGGAAACAGTTGGACTCTATTTTGGTCTTTTCCAAACTTAATGTTCTACAAAAATCCCACATTTTTCCAAATTTTCTTCATCAAACAGCTCTGTTAGTTTATTATCAACAAGAAAATGAATCATCACCAATTTCTCAGCAGGACCAGGCTACCAACAGAAGAAAGTCTTCTCATAAAGAATCAGAAGACACAAAGAATGTAAGCTGCTCATTGAATTATGTTTCCCTGAGGCTACTTCACATACTGTTAAACAACAAATACAAAAAATAATGGGGTTAATTACCCTGCTTTTGTTCAGTGGACAGCAAGAGTTAATGCTAACATCAGGGAAAAAATATATATACCAATGGACAAAACACATTTTAGCTAAAAGAAATTCAGAACTACAGACTGGAATAAAAGCTGTCATGAGGACAAAAGAATTGTTTAATGAGGAAATAAAGTGCCTGAAACCAAACAACAAAACTTTGCCTTTTCATGCTTTTCATGTTAACCTGGAACTTTTGAATATTAAAATTCTACCAAAAAAAAAGGACAAACCACAAGTTGAGTTTGTTAGTGATCCATACCTATGAATAACTGTGACCACAGAAACAAGCTAACAAATGTTTCATGATGCTTCTCTTTCCCAGAAGGAACTATTTCATAGTCTATGTGCAACCTGAGAGAGACTTGAAAATCCCTTAAACCAACACTCCTCATAAAATCACCAAAACAACAATAAACTTCTCTCAATGACAGCTGCTTTGTTCCTGAACTCTTTCTACACCAAAAAGTCCTGAAGTGGAAGGTGTGCTTTAGGAAGGGATTAAGAGGGAGACAAAAGTACGTTTTAATGAAAAAACAAGAGCTTCAACATTGACCACAGGGCTCAATCAGCCTTTCTAGAGTATGGGGCCATCTCAACAGCTAAATTCAGTTCCTGGAATTTAGCATTTGGTCTTTCTGGAAAAAATTCCTTCAGTGTCAGCACTGTGGATTAGAGTGTCAAAAGTAAAGTGTTTTGTCCCTCACAGCTAGGACAATTCACCTGTATGATAATGGAACACCCATAAGTGATTTTAAGATGATTTTTGAGAAAATGGAATATATGCCAGTTGAAAAGCTAAACTGAGTCTCTCCAGGCAGGAAAGGCCTTCACTTGCTCCCGAACAGCTTTGTTTAGACAAACTGTCTCACTTTGCATCTCACTTGCTAAGCAATCAGCTTAGCACTTTGTCAGCTGGCACCTGGATCCAACAGATGGATAAAGTGACCTCCCCTCCCCAGCGACAGGAGTTTCAAACGCCTGCCTGTGTTTGTGGAAGAAATACAACGGTGTGCCTGCGCCTTCTAACACGTTTAAGAAGTGGTCGTGTCTCTCTTGACTGGTAAAGCCACGATCAACTCTGAATTCATCAGTGCTTTCAGGGTCCCTTTGAACCGGATCGTTCATCTGTCCCACAATTCTGCTGGAGTCATTAACTGAAGGGACTGCTCTTGGCATTTGTAACTGGATGTACGACATTTTGTGGGCACAGCTACACTGGCATGTTTTTAAACTACTCTTCATTCAAGCTACTATTTCTTATCACCTAAAAAACATTAATATTTCATAGCAGCAAGAGAGCAGCCTGGGAAAAAAAGTGAACTGGCCATTTCAAATGAACACAGGCAATTGTTTCTCCTGCAGAGAATGACATACTACTTGCAGGAAGAATTAATTTAAATGAGAACCCAGCTGATGGCAAAAACATTTTAAACTAAGGCCAAAAGTGACATCTTTAAGAGTTATGCAGACTCTTAATTCAGTATGAATGAATGGTTTACTCCAGAGAAGAGACACTGCCCAGTGCTGTAATCCGTCTTGCACGCAAATCCCATTCCCCAGCCCTTCACACTCCTGTGTTATATCTTACTAGAGATTCAGCTATGCTGCAGTGTGGGACAAGGATGGTGGCTAAAATAATTACTTGTCGTCTGTCTCTCAAAACAAGAGAGATTAGAGGCAGTTGCTGGGAGACCCAGCCAATGAAACAATAGTCAGAATCCCCAAAACCGTCCCATCCCAGCACTGGAAGATGAAGCTGCTCCATTTTCTAAGTGGAAGCAGACACAGTGAAAACACATGGCTCTTCAGGAAGAACCTCAGCTCTTCTAGTTTTGTCTTAGGACAAAACCACTGGATGGCAGTACCACCAGCCAGACAGATACAAATCATTAGCCAGAACTGTTAACTTGGTTTAACCAAAAGGAGACAAACAGGTATACAGACAGCTCAGTTTACATCAGAGCAACCTGCTTAAGGAAATAAGCCTCTCATAAAACCCCACACATTTACAAAGCCTGTACATGGGGGATTTCTAAGTACAATGGACGTTTTTAATTCTGTGCTGTATTGGGTTTGTGTGGACGGGTTTTTAATGGCAAGGGGGATACAGGTGTGACTTCTGTGAGAAGCTGCCGGAAACTTCCCCCATGTTCAACCAGGCCAGACGGGCTCACTGCTGACCAAGGCTGAGCCCGTCAGTGGCAGTGGTAACACCTCTGGGATAATGTGTTTAAAAAGGGGGGAAAATACCATCTCTGCAACTGCTACTGGAGAGAAGAGTGAGAAAATGTGAGAGAAAAAACTCTGCAGTGAAGAAAGAGGGAAAGGAGGTGTTCCAGGCACTGGGGCAGAGATTCCCCTGTAGCCTGTGATGCATGCAGACCATGCCTGTGATGGTAACTGGTGAGTGATCTTTCCCCAGTCCAGCTGAGGTGGGGAGTGACAAAGCAGCTTCACTGGGCACCTGGAGTCCAGTCAGGGTCAATTCACTACATTTGCAAAAATCAAGTCACTTTTTCTTTTTTTTTTTATTTTTTATTTTTTTTCCAGATGCCTGGAGGATGTCAGTAACCAGTAAGGCCTAGTGACTCCCCAAAAAGCTGCAGAACTACCAATGAGACACTGATTTCTGAGAGGTCAATGCAGCTTACTAATCACAGAAGCAAAGAAGGCCTGTTCTGTCCATGAAATATTCCTCTGACCTATACACACTTCTAGTGATTTATTAATTTTAATTATAAATGTCCATTATGTTAGGAATTTTAATACTTCCCTTGTAGACCTATAAAAGATGGCAAAACACTTTATTACTGGAAACCTTTATGAGTATTTGAGCTTCAGCTCAAAACATATGTTTCTCTCAATAAAGAATATCACACAGAATATCAATATATATCTTTTCAATATTTATATATTTAGTATATTTGATCAATAGCTAAAACATTATTTTGGTCACAAACTTAAAACATTGCATCATATGAGCTGCTACAAAGAAAATTACTCCGCTGCAGCCATACACAGCACAAAATGAAAACATACTGATTATTAATCAGATGTCCATACAGTGCTAAGCTTTGCAAGAAATGAAAAACATGAGAAAGTAGTAAAAGAAAAACTATAGAAAAATGCCAGAAGAATCAGAAAAGTAAGTTCAAGTTGTAAAGAAATGGATAGAAGGGGAAAAATAAAACAACCTGTTTGCATTAGGTAAAATGTCAAAGACTAAGGGAGAAGCACCTGCAGCCTAAGCTCCTTGTGATTTTTAGCCATCTGCTCTGAACTGTGATGTCTGAAATGTGAGAGCAGGTATTGCAATTCTGGAAGATTCACGGGCCTTCACAAAAATTCTCCATCCAGCTCTAAGAACTTCAGCAACAGAGAAATCTCACCAAATTAGAAGTTTCAGTATTTTTTTTATGTACATCAAAATAAGTGTGATTTCAAGAAGTTTTTATGTCAAGGATAGTTTACTCTTGAAAATCTTGATATTGATCACATCTGCTCAAGAAACCAATATATTCACTGAACATCATAACAGAGACAAAAAACACAAACAAAATAAATACCTGGTGTAAAATTTGCAGCACTGTGTGCTGAGATAGCAACACTGTCATCTGTGTGTCACAGAATCACAGAATGATTTGTGTTGGAAGGGACCTTAAAGATCATCTCATTCCAAAGCACTGGCAGGGACACTTTCCATTAGACCAGGCTGCTCCAAGGCCAATCCTACTTGGCCTTCAATACTTCCAGGGATGGGGCAGCCACAACTTCTCTGGGCAGCCTGCTCCAGTGCCTCACCATCTTAGAATAATTTCCTTCCAATATCTTATCTAAACCTACTCTCAGTTTAAAGCCATTCCCCCTTCTCCTGTCAGTACATGCTCTTATAAAATACCCCTCTTCATCTTCCTTGTAGGGTCCCTTCAGGTACCAGAAGGCTGCAATGAGGTCACCCTGAAGCCTTCTCTTTTCCAAGCTTAACAATCCCAATTCTCTCAGCCTTCCTCATAGGAGAGTTTCCCCATCCCTCTAATCAACTTAGTGGCCTCCTCTGGACAGGCTGGTGTCCTTCCTGTGCTGGAGGCTGCAGAGCTGGGACAGGATCCCCAAAACTATTGACGTGATATTTGCTGAATGTAACTGAAGCTTAGAAAACTTAGTGCATAAACACATATGCAGAGTGGTGCTAGTTTGGAACAGACTCCCACCTGCAGTGACAATAAATGCTAAGAAAGGCACATAAAAAAGCTTTACTTATAAAATAATGGGCTCTAAATTGACTCTTACAACACAGGAAAGATCTGTCTTTCTAAATTATTTCCTGAAAGCATTAAGATCAATAGTAAGCAGTAGTCAGAAAAATTAACCATAATCTGAGGAATCATTAAGAAAAGAGCAGAACAGGAAAAAATAAATTCTGCCATGGCATGAACCAGGAGGGCCCTGCAGAGGGATCTGGACAGGATGGATCAATGGGCCAGTCGCATGAGGTTCAATAAGGCAAAGTGCCAAGCCCTGCCCATGGGTCACAACCAGCTGTAGTGGTACAGGCTGGGGAAAGAGTAGCCAGAAAACTGCCTGGTGAGAAAGGACCTGGGAGTGCTGGTTGACAGCAGCTGAACATGAGCCAGTTTGTGCCCAGGTGAGCAAGAAGACAAATGGCATCCTGGCTTGGATCAGAAACAAAGTGGCCAGCAGGACCAGTGCAGTGACCATTCCCCTGTACTCAGCACTGCGTGGGAGCACCTTCAATCTGTTCAGTTTTGGGCCCCTCACTTAAGAAAGACATTGAGAGTCCAGAGAAGGGCAACAGAGCTGGGATGGGTCTGGAGCACAAGTCTGGTGAGGAGCAGCTGAGGGAGCTGAGGGTTTTTATCCTGGAGAAAAGGCAGCTCAGGGGGCATCTTCTCAGTCTCTAGAATTTGGTATCTACCTGAGTGCTCTCTCACTCTCTAGCTGAAAGGAGGTCATAGGAGGTGGAGGTTGGTCTCTTCAGGTGACATGTGACAGAATGAAAGTTGTGCCAGGTGAGGTTTAGATTGGGTATTAGGAAAAAATCCTTCATGGAAAAGGTGGTCCAGCATCTGAACAGGTTGCACAGTGAAGTGGTGGACTCACCACCCCTGAAAGTGTCCCAAAGGTCTGTGGATGTGACACCTGGGAACATGATTTAGTGGTGAACATGGTGGTGCTGAGTTAACAGTTGAATTCAATGATCTTGGATGTCTTTTCCAAACTTATTCTATGATTATGCAAGAGCTTATGGAGAATATTCTCAAAAACCCTAGGTAGGGAACATACTGTTCTTTTCCACTCCTCAGAGTTTTGATCTACTCAATGTAACCACATTTTCTTAAGAAATACACTTTCATTTACATATTCAGAAACTGACAAGTTGTCCCAAAGCAGTTCTTGTGGTAAAGCCAGAAATGAAAAGTTTTCCTGTGAGGGGACAGTAATCAGTAGATGGCTCAAGACTGAATTTTCCAGATGTATTCCAAGGATAAATTTCCCTTCAGGATAAATACAGCTCAGGTTTGCAATCAAGACAGAAAGCTTTAACTCATCAACAACTGGAACCCCTTGTTATCTCATGAATGACTTATATTGCTTGATTTGTTTGCTTTTAGCAGAGAACAAACAAATAATATTTCATCTGCCCAAAACTGAGCTATTTTCTTTACAAAGGAGAAAAAGGATGAGCAATTTAGCTTGAAAAATCAGCCAATGTGTCTTGTACTGAAAAAAATGAAGGTAAGATTTAGGAGCTCTAATGAGCTAACAGGTCAAGAACAGTTAATTTGAGCTTGTACTTTTAAAAGGGCATTAGGAAAAGGAAACATTGCCAAAATAATGCAAATGTTAACACTGGACCTGGCACATACAAACAGTAAAGGACACAGGCGCTTAGGATGTCAGAGGTGAGACAGCTGAAGTAATAGTCACTATGGACAGTTGAAAAATCCTACCAATGATGATAGTAAAATATAACCAGGTCCTTTATCAAAGCAAGAGTTTCTCTGCTCTGCTAACATATTCTAAACTTACTTTAATTAGGTTTTGCCACAAAACTTAAACTCTGCATATCACTGAGAGTAAAATAGTCATACAAACTGTGTATCTTAATGACAGACTGGACACAAAAGGGTAAAAGAAAGCTGGAAAAAAAACAATGGCAAATTTTGTCTACAAGTAGAATCAACAGGACATCATACTGAGCAACTGTAGCAAAAGCAAAACCCAAATTTTAACACAAAACACACAAATTTTTACAATTTGGACAAAGTCATGCTTTATTTGTGATGTTTGTTTGTGATGTTCACCTTCTAGACAAGTTAAATAGGCAGCTGGACAAGATGATCATTGTATGTCCCTTCCAATCATTCTAGTCTGAATGAATACTTGCTGTTGTCTTTTTAAACAGGCTTTCTAGACTGATGGTCGATACCACAAGCCTGTCAGTTTCTAAGAAACATTTGAGAAATACCCTTACTAACATGCTTTAACTACTGATCATCCCTGAACTAGTCACGCACTTGGACTAGATGGTCATTGTAGGTTCCTTCCAACTGAAAATACTCTATTCTGCTCTGTTCTACAGTAAAACTTTGAGAGGCTGAATATATTCAACTCAATCTCCAAGCTAAATTTAAACAGTGAACACTAATACGCCGAGGACAGTAATTTACATAAAGTTTTGTGGAAAAAAAAGAGATGAGTTTGGCATTATTTTTTACATAGTAAAACAAGCCATCCAGAAAAGCAGACTCTAAATCTATCAAAAGAACTGAAGAGTATTCAGGTTTCACAAGTCACAGGATAGAAACACCTGTACAGGATCATCCTTCCTCCCTTACATGTGATACTTACCTGCATGGCCTATCTCACTGAGAAACTGTAATCCTCCTTGTGAGAAATCTAACAGTTGCAAATGCAAAACAAGCACTTCAGGGAGTTTTAAGACAATCATTAGTGCAATAAACATTTTAACCATTTTGGAAAAAAATTAGCATCTTGTCTGACTTTATGTTCAGTTTTGCTTCAACATGCTTTTTGTGTTACAAGAAACAGACAACTCCATTCCATTTAAAACCAAACACTGGGGATTACAAGTCAGGTCTCAAGGTGGAAACACACTGTTCCACAAATGGTTCATACGTTTTGGTGGATATTTTCTTACCTCCATCTCCTTCTTCCTCTCCATCATTTAGAACAATAATGCAGATATGTTTAGTCAGCTGGCGTGTGTTGGAGAACTTGCGATTGCATTTCCTGCATTCCAAGCTGCCTGGTGAGACTTCAGACAGTTCTGGGCCCTCTTCTGTTCCAGGGGGAGTTTCTTCACTTGGCACAGGGTTGTTTTCTGCCACATCTTCATCCACACAAAACTTCTTAGTAGACCCTTTTGGTCTGCCCCTTTTCCTCTTTGCTACAAGCAGCTCTAGAAAAGGTTAAAGTTTAAAGGAAGCTATCATTAAATTCTACAGATAACTAGCTAATATCCCTCTGATTTTTGAAAAACAGGTATATTAAATGAAGACTTTATCCCAAAAGCTGAAAAAAAGGTTAGCTTCACATGAACTTATTTCAAGCAGTGGTATTTGTTGGCATTTCTGGTGGCTGCAAAGCAATTTTGTATTATTGAGAGCAGCAGATGTCAAAGTGCCACAGTTTTACATAAATTACACTTCAAGCACTCTTCTCAACTGTTGTGTAACTGTATCAGCACATGCATCCTAAAAAGTTGCTCTACTGCATTCTGACACTTCAAAAATTCCTTTTAATTTAAATAATTTTCAAAGAAATTATTTAAGTATTGAGATATAATCAGAGAAAAACTATTTATATTTTAAAAACAAGAGGTCATTGCCCTTTTAACATATTGAACAATTACTGTCTATTATTTCCTGTGGTTCTTTATTGTTAGCAGTCTCTACCCAAAAGCTGGCAAAAAAAACTGTTGGTAAGAAATAAACTCTAGAAGCCATGCACAAAATATTTCCTTAATTAAAATCTGAAGTTATCCTCAACTCCTAATAAATACAATATAATTTTACATTTCCATATTTCTGTAGAGGAAATACTGATTAAGTCAATGAGATGTAGTGCACAGAAATGCATGACAACATAAATTGCATTTCCTACTTAACATTTCTCTCATCATTGCTGTAGAATCACAGATTCTGATCAACTGAGATTGACAATGTAAAAGTGAAAAATCATTAAAAGAGAGAGTTTTAAAAAAAATCCAAAACAAATCACAAGTAATTTTCAAGTCCAAGTTCCAAAAGACCTTACTGAATTGGTTCATTTAATGCATATGGAAAAATGACCTCAAGGCATCTTGTAGGAGAACAGGAGGTGGTGGCAGCATCTTATTCATAATCTGTTCAGCATTTCCCTTAAGTATACCAGACAAACAAAAACACTCAGAGATCACAGCTTTAAGTTAATTATGTCATCACTACCAAGTGAAAAGAAAGTATTCTGCCTTCTGATATGAGTGATTGAGTACCTGCATGCTTAAATAAATGTAACAAAACCACCGAAAAACCTCACTATGAATAGAAAAAAACAACACTTTCCCCTTAAGATTTTGCAACTCCCCATTAGTGTCCTGAACTTTTGTGCTACTCCAGTGCAAGTGGTTTTGTCAATTATCGGGAAGGAGTGATTTCAGTGCTCTCAAAACTTCTCTTTGCTACCACTCATGTTATTTTGATATCCATCAATCACTGCAATCGGTATTTGGTGCCTTGAGTTGAAGAAATTAACATACAATTAAAACACTACAACAAACAACAATTATCTTCACATCAACCTGTCAAAAGGTCACACTTAACTAATGTGTCCAACATGAGGAATACAGATGTGGGTACTGCTCAGGTTATCATAAAATAATTAAATCCCAGGATGGAAAGAGAGAATGAAATCACCATATTCTCTGTGTATGATATTCCTTTCATTCTTTTACAATGCAATCATCAGATTACTCAACAAAAGAAATAAAGAAAAATCAGGTCAAAGAGATGGTTCTTCCTGACTGTTTTAATGTAAACAATGAAAAACAGAACAGCACTTTCACATTAAAACAGAAATTGAAATGAAATCTTGCATGCAAGTGGAAATGTGAAAAGTGCTACTTTAGAAGGCTGGTGGTAGAACCACTGCTGTGGTTTACAAAATTGCAGTTCTTATTACTGTAACTACTCTAATGGTGTGGCAAATAAACAAAGAATGTGCAAATTTTACAAATGTTCATAAACATGCCCACCAGTGGGAGAATCCACAGCAGTTCTCAAACATTTAAAAGGGTTTGGTGGCAAGCACTGGGCAGCAACAAACACAGGGGCAGGAGGGCTCATATGGGCAACAGATACATCATCAGAACTTCTGAGGCTTGTCACAGTCATTTCTTTTCCCTGCTCCTTGGTTTCCTGTTTTGAGGATAAAACATATCTCAAGCTAGTTAGAAATGCCAGAATTAAATGTTTTAATGATGCACATGACCATAAATTCCAGCTGTCTCTCTACCCAGCTGGCCCCCAGTGAGCCCTTCACACTGCATTATACTAATTCCAGCTCAAAGCACCACCTAAGATTAACAACACACAGTAATTTAATAGGAGCACATTGTCATTCATCTGCCAGCACATAACCAAGTTAATCAAACATCACTTGCTAGAAAAAAGAATCTGCTTAACTGTTAAAAATAAAGCAGTGTATTAAATAAATAATGAAAAAAGAAAGCCTAACACTTATTTCAAGGACACTTAGTCAGAAATAGAAGTTTTAAATTGGTCATTAAAAAGATTTTAAAGTAAGATCTTTTTCCCGCAAGAACAAATTAGTTGTTTCTGGGGATTTTACACCCATTGCAGACTCACTGACACCAATCTTTATGCTGACTGGTATTGGATGAGCAATGGCAATATTCAGGGAAGATGTGCTGTGCTGTATAATTATGTACTCAAAGACATAAAAAAAGGCATTTCAAAAAGAGAATAATGAAATAAACTATATGTCTATTTTTATAATGTTCCTTCATTGAATTATTCACATAAGCTTCCCCAAATCAATCTACTTAATACAAAAACTTCGTCAGAAGTCACAAAAAGCTTGTGCAAGTGTTCACTTAAACAACCTGAGCAAATTTTAACACATCAATGCATTACGCAACATTAATCTTTCCACAAAAGCTTCTATTTCATCTCTTAGAACAGTACACGGCTGTGTTCAGATTCTTCTGCACAAGGTGTCCTACAAATACATGCAAAGCAATCTCTTCCACAGCCTTATTCTGTTACTGTCATGTCTGTGTATCACCCAGAACACCTCTTATCCCTCAAGTGCTCTGGCTGTGTCCTGTGTTCAAGCAAGGATGAGCCTGATGCACATGCCATGGCTTTAAGTGACCTTAATGAGTTAAACTCCTTGGAGAAAATTATGATACTCAGACTAACTTTCTTCAAGGTTTCATAACCAATAGCGCATGTATCCCATAATGCAGATATAGCCTAAAACCAACAGTGATCTGTCAGGGAATAACATTATGAATAGATGAAGCCAGGGCCATTGATGCTGTCCCTCAAATCTTCACCAATCTGACTAAGTAGAAGCAAAAAAAAAGCAGTTTTGACAAGCACTTTGAAGGAAATGGAGATCATTGTGAAAATTATGAAAGGACACCCTACACAAAACTGGAGCATGAGTGACTACAGTTCCCAGTAAATCCCTGTCATTTCCCAATCAAACATGTCAGACTCCAGCACTGAACAAAACTTGACCTATGCATAGTTAAGCCATTCAACATCTGCCTGGTACCCTTGGTCCCACTTAATAAAAAAATTCTATCATTGTCCTACCAAAATGTTCAGGATGAATCAACTCTAAATAGACCACGACTGAACAATGGGAAAGTGGCATGACTGAACAAAATTCAGCAGAGAGCACTGTCAATAAAATAACATTAGAGTAATAAACACAGATTACTTGCCTAGCACTTTGCTTGTCCACAGTACTTATAAAATCATTAATTTATTACTCAGGCAGAACAAAGAGCTCCATTAGCAACTCAGCATTCACTCATCTATACCAACTGTGGAATAGCTACAGTATTTACCAATACTTGGAAGAGAAACTGAGCTTTCAAAGGACAAAGATGTCCATCCATCAGTCACTGATACTAAAAGGAAGTTGTAATTTCTAAGACTGACATTCATCAATTACTTCTCCCTTTAGCTGACAATACTGAATTACTACAGAGACCGGTTCACTGACAAAAAGTTGTATATTATACACTTTTTAAGTTTTATCTGCTGCAGATTCCATAACAGGAGGGAAAATAAATTGAAAGAAGAACTCGTCACAATTCCTATATTCAGCTATAGAATACTTTAATTCCTTTTTTAACAGAATACAGAAAATAATTGAATAGGACTTCAGAACCCTCTTCTCCAATCAATTTGTGTGATGGAAAAGGAGAAATGCTAAAGTATGCCTAGAATACAACTTGAAATCCATGTGAAAGTAATTTACCTTGACATTCTCACTGACAGCAGATGGCAAAGAATTGGGCTACATAATCTGAAAAAAGGTGGCACCATATGAGCACATCAGACAAATAAAAGTATTCATTAAGAATAATTGGAAAGGTAACTTACAAATATGTAATTTAACATATGACTGTTATATTTCACATAATTAGATTTGCAAAGTTATTTTCTTAAATCTATATATTTCTAATTTCTGCTGCTTCAGATCATAACTGTCATTAGAAACTATTCTCATAAATATACAATGCATGCTGAACACATACAATACAGAAAGTGCAGACTGCCCTGACAAAAATGCAAAGGGAAGCTTACAGAAGTCTTTCTACTAAAAGGAATAAGAATATGTTACAAAGTACCAGTCTCACCGTGCTGAGAAACACTATTTAGTGAAGGGATAACTGGAACCAAAGATTTAGAACAGAAGATGCATTCTGCATCCCCGAGGAATTAATTCTGTGCAATTAAAATAGAATTAGAATGGCATTTTGAAACTTGATTTGAAATTTTTTTTCATCATCTCCTGAGGCACTGGTAATTTTGGGCATTGTGTGAAATAATAATCTGGTGTAATTTTTTTCTCACTGACCATCTGAGGACATAGCAGCTACAGTGGAATACTATATGACCATTATTAGAAATATCTTCTTTTGCTAATGAAGTTACTAGAACTACTGAATTACTGCTGGTAAATAAATGAAGAAATATCACATGCATATGTTAATGTTAAAAAAAAACTCTTTAAAGCATGATATTAGAATGGTTTTGATTCATAAATACATGATTTCTAAAATGCAAAAACCATAATGATGGGAAAATTGTAGTACTTGTGTTAAATAAGAGGTTTGCCGACCATATAAATCCATTACTCACGAAGGGTATAAAAGAAGATATCATTATAAAGCCTGAATTATTTTGAACTCATTGCTAGTATTCCAAGGGATAGCAATTAAAATCAGTTAAATATGGAATGGCATGAATGTAACTTCCTCCACTGCAGAGTAAAATTGTTCTGTAAAACTATTTCAAGCTCTGACTACCAAATTGCTTTATCTGACAGTGTCAATAACAAAATACAGTCATAAATTATGAATTGTACCACTGCATTGCTGGAATAGAACTAACAATATTACCTGAATCACAACAAACAAGTTAGACAACTCAAGAAGCACACCTAAGCCTTAAAACACACTCTAATCCATGGTGTCCTCGTTGCTTTCCACTGGTGTTACAGTTTTCCCACAGCTCAAATTAAACCTGTAGAAAAGAGACTTCACTACACTTGACATTTAAAACTAATGAACCAATGTCATCATCCCCTGTTGAGTTTATCCACATCTGTCATATGATCTATTCTGCACTGAATGAAATTCAGGGTGGCAGTTGTAGAGTGATTATTACAAAATCAAACTATGTAAATCATCACACCACAGGCTTTATTAAAAAAATAAGTTAACTCTGAAAATTACATTCCTCTCAATTTATGAATGTACCTTCTCCATCTTTGCTTGTGTTTGTGGGTAGTGTTAGAGGCTGGAGTGGAATAATGATGTCATCCACATTGGTCCCTTCTTCTGTGTGCTTCTCGGAGACATGACACAATAGTTCGGACTGATTTGGTGAAAATAAGTTACAAAGCTTACACATGAAGATGGAATTGATCCCTGAAAAGTAAGTGTAAAAACAAGTAATTAATATTTTCAAATGTAAGTTATTTGTGTTACCAGTAGTTATTGAGATTTTGGTTCAGTCAACACAGTAACTATCAGTTTAAGACACTTAACAGACAGTAACAAGGTGAAGCAAAGATATCGTTAAATGGACACATTCATAATACATCCCACAATGAATTAATCTAAGAAATGGTTAAACTTCTACCCAGATCCTCACAGAGATAAAAAGTTCTTCTGGCTTAAATCTTAGAAATTTTCTAAAAAGACACAAAAGGAAGGAGGACAGATCAAGACCTACTTTTCCTTCCCAGCCTCAAACAACATTACAATTTTTTATATTTTCAAACACATGGTGAAATTACATAAGACATGAAGTCCTTGTCCAGGTTTGTTGTGTATCACACTGGTATAAATACAAAATATTTTTTCCTTTATAAAGCAGTTCTGAAATACAGTTGGGCTCCAAGTCCTAGTTTATGTTCGGGACCTCACTGTTATTTTTTATATACTTGACCTTTCTACTTACCTCACCTAAGCAAGTCTAACTCTCTAATTACATGTGTAAGTGCTAGAAATAAAAGAAGGAAGGAAAAAATAAACACCATAAAATATAAAAGAAACCTTTTCCTTCACTATAGTAACATTTGCTAAAAAATAAATATATTTTTACAGAGAAAAGTATGGTTTGATGTGTCATCTTTGCCCTAGAGCATTACCATGAGCACACATAGTGAGGTACAAATGTTAAGTGCATGGTTTCAGGGGTCATTATTCTCAGATGTGGCTCTGCCATAATGAAAGAGTGGGGAGGAAGGTCAAAACATCTGCAACGCTGCCAACCACAAAAGGGTTCATAACATGACAGTCACAGCTATGCAATCATATCCTTTCTCCTTCTGGCCATTCATTTCAGACCTGTACAAACACCACCTTTTTCCTTCTTTTATCCCAACATATTTGAAAAAGTATGACCACTTTGAAAAGTATCAGGCCTCATTTTGACCCATGTATATGGAGGAAAATGGGCAGGAATTGCAGGAAAACTTAAGAGAGGACAAAAATTTTGTTCTTATCAGCCTCAGAGGCAATATTAACATTCAACATTAACATAACCATCTAGTAATATATACACTTCAACATACAAGTTCCTGTTGATGATAAAAAAACCAAAAAACAAAACCCAACAAACTAAAACCTTTAAAGCAGCAGTAAATGAAGAGTTTAATTTAAACTCTCCTTGAGCAATGTTTTAAACAAAAATTTGACACACCTTTTTAGGCAAAACTTTGGGATTTAAATTCTAAGGTACTTGAGGCATGATGTGAAAGCAAAGCCTCAGGAATGTAAATAACAATAAAGAAGGATTACTATAATCCCAGATTAAAAAGAAACATCAAAAAATTCTGGCAGAGAAATTCAGGGAACTTTCCTTTCTAAAACTGCTATTTGGTTTAATGGTTTGATTTTTCAACAGTCTCTGCTCCTTTCAGTGTCCAACAAAACCTAACAATAATGAGGAGCCAATTTTAATAACACACTTGTTCTCCCAATGCACATATGAAGTTATAGCCCAGAGACTCATTTCAATTGCTACACTCCCTACGGAAAATGAGGGACATACACCCACTGAAAGCAACCTGGAACGAGCAACACTATTTGAGGTGCAAACCAAACCACAGATCAGCCAGTTAAGTACAGAAATAAAGTGATATTTTGTGAACTTTGGCATGAATCTGAGGGTAAGAGAACAGGTGAGCTGTAGTTTGGGACCTATTTTCAAAATAATCCTAAGCAAAGATCACAACCCTATACAGCATTATTCCACTTCCTTCATGACACATTAGTTATACAGCCCCTACCACTGAAGAAAAATCCTTCTTTAAAGTGTCCTGAAAGTTAAGAGCAGCAGTGTTGTGTTTCTTTTACAGTTATTTGCACTTGAAATGTAACAAAAGCACACCTTGACACTAAAAGGCAGACTATGCCTTCATCTCTTTCAAAACATCTCTGAAAAACAACTCCAATACTGCTTCTATTGTTTGAAATATCCTCTATATTACACACAAGTGGCTATGTAAGTATATGGTACACTCTGTGTTCTTAGGGGCTCAGTGGGGATCCTTCTCAGCCTTTCTGCTGTCTTGGGCACACAGATATTTCTATTTTGATTGCAGTATGTTTATAATGGAAATGTTCCTTTGAACTAGTTCTGCTCTAGTTAGCACTAGTCTTTTTTCTTTTTTTTTTTTNTTTCCTTTTTTTTTTTTTTAAGCGAATGAAGCCTGTTACTGACCCAGTGGATGACAATTCTTCTCTTTAAATATAAATGCACATTTAAGATCCACAATAAAACCCATGAGCACTCACCTAGAGGTTTAACTAACACTGAAATTGCATGATTTAGCTGACACTTCTGTTTTGAGGTTTTATTTGTCTCTGTTTCTACTTCCCTGTTTTCCCTACAAGTTCAGGCTCACGGTTTTGTCTCTCCTGTCTCCTCCTTCAACAGCTGTAATCGGTACTCACACACCACTTTATCTCTCACCCCTCCCAGGGAGGACCTGGAGATGGGCAGAAGGGCAAGAAGAATCCCCAGAAGTCTCCGTGGTTGTTTAAAGTGTCTGATTACAAAAATCATCAAATATAAGTAAAGTTGGACCAAACCCAGCAGGGAACAGGCCAGGAGGCAGAGGACAGTGTGTTAGTGAAGGTGCAGGAAGCACCAGAGCATGTAAAAGATGTGGGAGGGTTGCTCAGGGAGGAGATGGAAACCAAACTAAGCAAAGAAATTATTGTAGCAGGAATGAATAGTAAAGGAGGTCAGAGAGCAGAGGATAAACTGTGATGATCACCAGACTAAACAAGCATGGAATAAGCAAGCAATAATTGATTAACCAGTTGCTAATTAGGCAGTGTAGCAATAAAGCAATGAATTATAGTCAATTAAGTGTAAAAATCAAATAAGGAGTAAGTTAATTAACTATGCAGGGAATCAATGGCTAATTAGTGAATAATTAATTATGTAGGAAATCAACAGAGCAATTAATTAGGCAGCAATTAAATATGCAGAGAAGGAAAGAAACAGTAATCAAGTATTCAGGTACACAAACATCAGGAATTTCAGCCAAAACCAATTTGGAACATTCCGTTCACTAAACATGCTTTGTGGTAATTCATTATCTTCAGTTTGCCCATATAAACTGTGCTAAATATACATTGAAATAAATAATACCAGCAATTTTCTTCTTAAATGTAAATGTGAAAAATTAAGGTATAAGGTAAGTGAAATAATTTTAATTCTTCCCAAAATCTCAGCATATTTCTTAATCAATAATTTTTTCTTTACACTAATCATGTCTACAGCAAAGGGAGTTTAAACGGATTACTAAAAACAAATAGCAAGTTGCAGACTAGGAGGCAGATTCCCTGATTCCCAATCTCCTTCACAAAGAATAAAACAGGATCTGTCCTGATCTGCTTTAAAGCTGGAGTGGGGAAGAAAGAAGGGGGAAGAAGGAAGCAGGAAAGAAGAAAAAACCTTAGAAAAGTCACTGAAATTACCAGTATTTAAGGGAATCAGCTAATATATTACTGTCATATACACTTTTAATCATTATATGACAAAACTTAGTCCAGAATTAATTTTAACTAACCAAAACTTTTAATTTTGCATAAAATGAAGGGTCAGGGTTGGGTACTGTTTTGCTTTATCTTTAGTAACTATTTCCACAAGTAACAGAGGGCAAGAAAACAAACCTGTATTTATATCCCCTAAATCATTCTAATGTATCCCAAACTCATCCCCTCTCCTTTAAATGCAGGCAACAGTTAAAAACTTCTGCAAATGCCTTTTGAAGTATGTCTTTGAAGTTCTAGAGCTGTTAAAGGAACTAGAACTGCATAGTTAAATACAAAAATAAAAATTCACTGGATATGTGTTGGCCTGTGGAATAACCAGTGTGATAGTATGCACACTTATACATCTGGCCAACTTCCCCAAAACACACAGCAATGAAGTTCAGAATAAGAATAATCACATATTTCCTTCAACAGAGCTGAAATAAAATTTGATGTGTCATCACCTTCAACACTTTAAAAACAAGAATTTTCTCCAATTAAAAAGCTTATTCATCAGACTGCGACTTAGTTTTGTTTGGCTTTTTTCTTTCTTTCTGCTCTTTCTGTTCAAATATCAAGAGCAATAAAGTGGGCACAACTCTCCTAACAAAATTACTGGTTTTCTTAAAGAACTCTTAGCATACAAATGTTGAGGATATAAGATATTAAAGTGTTTAAGAACAATAAACAAGACTTTTCCTTTCTAGCTTTTTTAGGTAGAAGCATTGAAATTGTGAGATAAGTTAACATGAAAGCAGCATGTAAAAAGCCAATAATTTGTGTTTAATACAAGAAACTATTTCTCAATAAAAAACCAATTTGAACTGAACATAAAAGAATGGGCACACAGAGTACAATTGTCCTGGTTATAGTGACCAGGACCAGTTTGTCACTGTGTGGGTGTGGCTAAGACTGTGTATTCTACACCCTCTATGTAATTTCTCGTGAACTGTTAACAATGGACCATTTGCAGCAGCTTCCTGGGGCACACCTGACCCCTCAGGCTACAGGGTGGGTGCTTGGGAACTTCTGTGAGATAAGAAAGGTTTCCTGTCTTCACACCAATGACTCAGGTGTGGTAAAGCCCCTCTGGAGAGCTGTTAGCACCTCCACACCCAGCCTGAGGGGTCATGTCTGCTAATGGGCCATCAGGGTTTCCAAAAATATGCCATGACTCACCCATTGTGAAACTCCCCACCCTGGGGGAGGTACTGGGCACTCCCACCTGAACCTAAGCATATATATACTGGGGGTTTTGGGACTGAACTCACTCCCTCTCTGGATCCAGAGGAGGACCAGAGCCTCAGCAGGACTGCGACTACCACTCTTGACCAGACCGGGACCATCATCCTCAGGAACAGGTTTTCCTTTTTCCTTTTACTGTGTACTCAAGGGGGCTGGGTGGTGCTCAGCACAGGGGCTGGCAAGTTCCATTCTGTTTGTGCCCCAGGGTGCTGGGTTACACACCTGTTTCTGTGGGTCAAACGGGCTTTTTCCTTTGTACTCTTGTACTTATTGTGATCTTTTAATAAATTGTAGTTCTGACTTGCAGTCTTTTGTGAGTTGGGTTCATTTCTCCTGCCGGTTTACATTTAAACCAGCACAACAATGCATTAGGATATCCTCTACTATTGTCAAATACATTAAAAACATTTTACTTAGACATCAGATCTTACTTCTTTGTGCATTAGAGATTCTTCATTTTCAATGCCATTTCAAATATATAGCATTTTCACAAATGTTATAATATATCTCTGACTTTCATTGCTTCATTGGAAGAACACTTACTGGTTGGCTTGGGGATTTGTGGGGGTTTATTTATTTATTTTTAAATCTTCTTCCTTCAGATTTAGTACGAGTTTAAGAGACAAATAAGAGTATTTTTTCAAATGTGAACTGTACAATTATGTGTTTTCAATACCTTCAAGAAAAGAGCACGATTTCATAATTTCAGTAAAATATCAGAACAGTCAAATGGATTTTTATATCTTACAAAAAAGGATGTTTAAATGAAGTTTTGATTGACTACACTTTAACCTCACACAGCTACATTACCCCACAGATTTATTTCTTAAACATTTTTCTCACATAATTTTAATCATAATTTTAATACAAGATGCTGATATAAACTATTTTCATTTGTCTTCATAGAGAAAAAAATAAATCAATACTGGTTTCCTGCTATTTTGCTCTGTTTTGATTCATCAAGAAATTAATATGCAGGATTATATATCTCCAATGCAAAANAGCAAGAACACCTCCTCCTTCGGTTTATATACACCTGATTACGTAAAGAGATGGGATGGAATACTTCCTAGATCTTGACCCTGGTTACCAAGGAAGGCCTACAAAAAACAACCCATCACAAAGCATTATCCTCATTAAGCATTAAAGAAAAAAAGAATATAAAGTCTAATAAAACAAACTATTTGCTACCCTTAGAACAGCAGCATCACAATGTTCAAAACTAACAACTGTACTAAAAGCATCAGGTGAGAGAATCAAAAGCTATTCTAGGGCTTCCTAATCTGAATTTGGACTATTCTAAACAGTTTTTAATTCACCAGCATAAGATGACTGCTGAGACAAAACCTGCAATACAGAACACATTTAATCACAGAAAAGGAGCCCCACTTTTAGCTGCTGACTAAAACCATGGTAATTTAACTATCATTACTGAAATGCCACAAACATTAAATATGAAGGAAGAAAGTCACATCAATGTTGATACAGGATGCATTCCTGCAAAAACTAAAAGATGACACTAAAATCAATACCACTTAATGTGGTTTAAGGAAAACCTAATCGTGCACATTCACCACTTTTCCTGCCAAGGGCCTAAATTGGTTTACATGGTAAACTACATCTGTAGAGGCTCTCAGACACTGCAAAGAGGTACGTGGTACTAAATTACTGAAGTTTGTGAATGTTTCTGATTAAGAAGTAATAGAGGTTAGACTCTATGCCTTTCCTGTGAGGGTGGTGAGTCACTGGAACAGGTTGTCCAGACAAGTTATGGGTGCCCCATCCCTGGAAGTGTTCCAAGGCCAGACTGGATGGGGCTTTGAGCAGCCTTGTCTAGTGGCAGGTGCCCTTGCCCATGACACGGGGGTTGGACCTAGATGATCTTTAAGATCCCTTCCAACCCAAACCCTTCTGTGATTTTATTATCTGTACAATGCAAATATAGTAGGACAGAGAGAAAAAAAAAAGGCACTAGTTAAGGTGCTTGGGACATGAATTCATGACAGTGCTGCTGTGAGCAGAACTGAGTTGTCAGTTCTGTACATACCTACGATAAAATTACAAGCTAAGAAATAAAAACAGAGGAGCATCAGGCTTTATCCAACAGAAAATTTAAGGGAGTATAAAAATGTTTTTACATTAAAGACTGACAAGCCTTTAATAAGTCTTTTAGGTAGGTGGCAAGTGCAAAAGACCACAAAGATGAAAGTGCAGCAGTAAAAATCATGAAGACTATTTTCAAATGAAGGATGACATAGAAATTAGTAACATTTTAACAGGAAAGAACAAAACAACTTCTTGGGTTTGGATTTCTAGTTGCTTTTAAAAGACAAATCTACATATTAGTACAACAATGCAATAAGCCTAATAAAGTGTCAGAATTGGAATGCCTGGCTGTAGACAAGTATTCAAACAAGCTTTTGATGAACGCTGTTGTAATGCCAACGGGTCACTACAACCTCAAAATACTGAGGACAGAGCAGGATGTATTGTTTGCGATGGAATACCGTCTGTTAGAAGCAGCTTAGGGTCAAATCTGATTAACAGGCTACTTTAACAAGTAACAGAATTCCTGAGGAATTTAAATGCAGTGTACAGAAAAGCACAGTGTAAGGACTATACATGAGCAACAATCTGACCACAAGGGTATGAATGACTGTGACACACTGCAGGGGATAAAAGGTTACAAAGGCAGAAACAACCATATAATGGAGGCTTTAATTAGCCTTATGCAGAGTGGTTAAATGTCAGGTCAGGACAGGACACCAAGATTAAATATTTAGACACCATTAATGACTGTTTCACCCAGCAAGCATTCAGGGAAACCACATGAGGAGACAGTTCTTGACTTTATCAGAAGTAAAACACAGGATTCCTTTCAAAGTGACACTACTTGAGAGTTACTCTGTAACCGTGATTAAAGCAGTACTCAAAAATCCTCTTAAAGAGTGATAAAGGGCCAAATGCTTGTGTTTAATTTCAGCAATTGAACTATATTAAGATAAAAGGCATCTTTAACAAAACAAACCACAAAAAGGACTAAAAAGGTTCCAAGACAAGTTAAATCCTTGAAAGCAGCATGAAGGCTATTTAAAAGCATCATATTTGATGCTAATCATCAAAGATGGTTTTAGAAAGGGGAAGGAAAAAATCTAGCACAGTTAAAATAGTAGTGAAAGGAAGCTTTAGTAGAAGAAAACATCTTTATAAAAGTTTTGTCAAAGGAGGAAAACAAAAGAAGATTGCAAATTGTGTCAAATTTAACATTCAAACAGTAAGGCAGGTCAATAAGGGTAATTCTATTGGACTTGAGAAATAAAAAGCAGAATGCAGCAACGGTTTTAAAACATCTGCAACAGGCCTGCCCAAAAACCTGTGCAGTGAAAAGCAATCAGTGCAGAAAAAAGACCCTTCAAAGAAGATGGGCCAGTAGCAAAGAAAGCTTTTCAATTTGCTGTCACATTGTAAGAGTTTGGAGAGCTTTTCTATGAAAGATCTCTCAATTATGTCAAATACTTTAAAGACAGCCTCAGTACAAAGCCAAGAACTGCAGTGCTGGAAACAAAACCTTACAATTACAGGAGATAGTCCTGTAAAACAGATGGTCCTATAATATGTAGACCCATAAAAAGCGGAAAAGAAGATTACTATTGCAAAGATCCATACTGAGCTTCCATCTTTGGATATTGTTTCTTTGACTTGAAAAATTAATAAAATAATAAATAATCATCTTTAAAACAGACAGAGACTAATAAAGTCAACAACACAGCACAGTTCCATACATGAGCAGTTAAATAAATTAGAATTTCTCTGCCTGGAAAGGATGGGACTGAGGACTGGAGAAAAGGCAAAGTGTAAAACGAAGAACTTTAAAATCACTTGCATTGGAGATGACCAGCAAATGATCTCTCTGAACCCACTGCCTGTCTTTTAGCTGCTCTCTCCTTGTTGCTGCAACTGTAGGATGGGTACACGTTGGCATTCAAAACTCTTGGAAGCTGATCAAGAAGAGCTAAATTGAAAGACATGAGTCAGGGTTCAGCAAAGCCTGTAAGAAGGTCTAAGAGAGTATTCTGGACAAGAATCACTGTGTGTTTGCCCTGTTCTTACACATCTCTATTTAGACATTCATTATGAGTCGCTGTCAGACACGATATGTCATGAATGAAACAAAATTAAGATCCAAATCATTCACTACTTTATCTTAGATTATGTTTTTTTAAGTTGCAACACAAGAATACTAAATAATGCAGACTCTAAGACAGCTCAGTTACTGTAGCATTCAAATAGCAACTTCTTTACACGAGGCCCCAGAGCTGGATGCACAACTCCAGAGAGGAACAGGGGCAGAATCACTTCCCTCGACCTGCTGCCCGCCCTACTTTGGATGCAGCCCAGAACACGACTGACTTTTGGGGCAGTGAGAAAACATTGCTGGGTCATGTCCAACCTCTCATCCACCAACACCCCCAAGTCCTTCTCCCCAGGGCTGCTCCCAATCCATTCTCGATTCTGTACATGTTCTGTACTTGGCCTTATTGAACTTCATGATATTCACACAGACTCACCTCCCATACTCTCACCCTAACCAAACTCACCGTGGTTAACTACTCTGTTTGTGAAACACTGAAGTTTAACTAATGATGGCAAGTAAAAGCCGGTTTTTTGTCTTCTACACACTCCATCGTTACAAACACTCCTGGAAAAAGTTAAATAAAGTCCTTTAAAAGAAGACAACTGCCTCCATGCATTTATTTTGGCTAAAATACATATAAAAAATCAGAACTGAGTTGAAAAGAATCTTCAATAACCTAGGAAATGAAATTATTTGCAACAGTTTAGCATAATCACTTTATCAAACATATAAACAAGGTAGCTTTTCCATCATTAAGGAAAAAAAAGTCAGAAAAGACACGGTTACAGTAAGCGGGACCTTTTTATTTTCATGTTCTAAGATCTCCCTCATGTGGCTAAATGCACCACTGCTGAAGGTACACTGAGAAACACTAATGTACAATATCAAAACTGTAAGATGCACTATCAGACACCAAAAGCACTCAGAACCTCTCAAAGAATAAGCACAAACTACATGATAAGCCATCGACTTCAGAATGCCCTGGATGAAAAGCTCCAAACCTGATTTTTGGTAGCACACGTAATGGAAACATATGTGAGGTCAGATACAGTTCAGCAGCTGCATTATCCAAAATATTGAATACTCGTGACAGTTCTGGGTTCAGCTACCCTCAGAACACTTTTTGTTAAAGCAAATGCGATTGAACAAATACAAATTTATTAGCAGCACTAGTGGTAAGAGAATTATTTCTCACTGAAAGTTGGATCACAGAATATAAAGCAGTCCTGGAATGCTTTTACCATAGTCTTTCAGTAGCACAGCACCTGTTAGCTACTCATATACAAGTTATTCTCCTTACAGCACCATTCTCTTCAGCATAAAATCCTGCTCACGGAATCACAGAATAGATGGAGTTGGAAGGTACCTCTGAAGATCACCCAGTCCAACCCCCTTGCCAAGGTAGGGTCACTGGGAGCAGATGACACAGGGATGTGTCCAGGTCAGCTTGGAATGTCTCTACAAAGGGAGGCAGCCTCAATGACCTCCCTGGGCAGCCTGTTCCAGTTTTCTGCCACCCTCAACATAAAGTAGTTCTTCCTCATGTTGTGCTTGAATATGTTGAGTTTTATTTTATGGTTATTACTCCTTAACAGTGGTCTGAGTTGTACACTCTTCAGATACTTCATAAGACAGCTAGAAATAACTCAGAATTCTAAAAATTTAAATGTCAACTCAGTGAATGACAAGCAAAAGCCAAATCTGAGTATACAGGGTAATTAACAGGCATTAAATTACTGCAGTACTTCACAAACTTGTACTGCAACAGCACAGAAGGATTGTGAAACACAGAAAACACATACACAGCATTACTAAGGCTCTCACCTCTCTGAAACTTTACTCATAAGTGCAGAGTTTGTGAAACCCACGCCACTACATGGCACGTAAAGACCTGAGATGACAATGCAGGGGAAATCTCTTTAATGTGATATATGCCTTCTGCAGCTGTACTCGAGGCCCTTGAGCTATTTATGCTATTCATATTACTTGCAGGAGCTTCCAGAGGAATGCACGACTGTTTTAAACCCAGGTGTGCACAGAATCATAAAATAATAAAGAGTGAAGGGGTTGGAAGGAGCCCTAAAAATTATCTGGTCCCAGGGCAGGGTCACCTCCCACTAGGCCAGAGCCCCATCCAACCTGGCCGTGAACACTTCCAGGGATGGGGCACCAACAGCTTCTCTGGGCAACCTGTTCCAGCGCCTCACCAAGTAAAGAATTTCTTCCTCGAATCCTGCCCGAATTTCCCCTTTCGCTTCGCGCCCATGTCCAGTTCCCGACCCAGAGTCCCCCCGGCAGCCCCCCCAGGTACTGGGAGGCTGCTGCGAGCTCTGCACGGCCAGTTCAGCCCCAGTCCAGCCCCAGCAGCAGCTCCGGCTGCTCCTGCCCAGGCTGCTCCCGACTCGCCCCTGAGGCCGCAGCGGCACAGGCAGCCGGGACCCCGCGGTGCTGCGGGGCTGGGGCCGCCCCATCCCTCCGGCGGCTGCCCGGGGACCCTCCGGCAGCGGCGGGTTTTGGGGCGGTGAGTTTGGGGCGGGGGGATTTGGGGCGGGG